>CM035412.1:146593699-146728699 GCA_020310875.1 Ceratopteris richardii
AAGTATGAAATTCATTCAATCAATCAAGTTTTGGGTCTCTCAAGCTAATAATAATTATGATTAATTATCTCCTCTCTTCATTTAATCTATGAATAGAAAAGAAGAAAAATAGCTCGGGTCTTTAAACGCAATAACTTCGTTTGTGGCCTACAAGCGAAGTTTTCTCTCTCTAACTCAGGCACTCTCTCTCTCTCTCACACTCTCTCTCTGTCTCTCTCTCTCTCTGTGAGTACAAAATAAACAAACAAATAGCAGATAGATAAATCTGTAATATATAATAGAAGTTTTGTACATAACGAGCATCCTCGACAGTTTTGATATTAGCGTCGAAGGTTTCAATTTGTATGTCTGACTTCGGTATAAATAGGACGTTGAACCAGTTTTAAGGTCTCAGTAGTTATGGTTTATTGAATATTTCTGACACAAACTAGTTTTTCGTACAGCAAAGTTGTTGGGACGATTTTAACTTCAAGCTATATTCTTGCATGATCTCGTTTGATGATGAAGGCCAAGGATACGTGATGAAGACTGACTGCTTAATTATGTACGCGAGATATTATCTGTAGGAGTATGATTGCTAGATATAATACTTCATGTTGATTTGTGGTTTTAATTTCATTGCCTATTACTTCTAATTTTTCTTTAACAAGACTTAAGATCAAATGCACTTCTTTTAACACGAAATATTGGTCTTGTGCAGCAAAATTGATGGGAGAAATTTAGCTACAAAATTGTTTCATTTCATTCAATGATGAATGCATGTGTGATAAAGACGGACTGCTTGATTTGGCACTTTAGATGTCCTCTCAGAATTGTAGTTCTAAACATGTTACGTTACAATGTCCACTCGGTCTAATGTGTGATCAATGTATGGGAAAATACCATCAATTACAAGCTCATTTTTCTACTTAAGTTTTTGATGAACATAGAAACTGAGTTTTCCAGCATAGAAGTTGAATTATCAAGGGTTTGTGTGTCATACAGGTGTAAGAAAGGGATCGGGGTGTGGTTTCAGGTCTGTGGATGCATGGACACGTGCACACCAGAGACACACACACACACACACACCCCCAAACCCCAAAAAACAAAAAAAACAACACACATGCACCCACATGTGTGTGCGCACACACACACACAGACAGACATGCACACCGGCACACTCGCATACAAATACACAGAAACAAGTGTGTATGCGTGTGACACATGTTTATGGATGCATGCATGCATGCAAGCTTGTGTCCGCACATAATGAAACACCACATTCATAAAAATATTCTGCATGCTCTCTCTCTCTCACACACACATGTACACATGCACATATACTGGTATGACGCCTTCAACCATGTGCATATGTAGGGTTTGCATTTGCACGCACACAATGCAGCATACCTGCTTTATGTTGCATGCATAACTGAACATGCATATGCATAGTCTTGCATGCATATATGCATAAATACAGTTACGTACGTAATTTGCATGCCTGCATACGTACGTACATGCATGCCTGCATACGTATGCATGCATGCATACATACATACATACATATGGGTATACAATCATGCATGCATGCTTACATACATTCATTTATATATGCATACATAAATCATATGTGAAGTACACATGCATGCACACTTTGAGAAAATTTATTTCTTAACTCTTTTATATAGAGGAGAACATCGTTCGTATAGATGAAAGTACATCATGCCTTGTTGGATCCTTCAAGAAGAACATTACAAAATGGTTCTCTTTGAAGCTGATTTTTCCTAGATTGTGGAATGTACCATGGAGTTCGAATTCTTAGCTGATCCAGAACCCAAATAATATAATCATCATGATTATTTTATGTATAATAGGTGACAATGTACTTATCTATTTGAAGTTTGGGCAGCCATTTAGCCAATTCATTCATTGGTCATGCTATCATCTCATTTGTGTTTGTAGCATTAGAATGTGTATCTCATAGTTTCATTTGCTTATATGTGGATAAGATAATTCTGCAATTTTTGGATTGGGTATCTGAGGGAGTCATTTATTTTCAATTAGCTCAAAACAACTGTCCATACAAGATCTTGCAAGTGGTGGATGCTTTATCCAAATCTGGTAAACTTGTTCCAGTAGTTGTTATGTTCATGTATTCTCTATCTCCTATTTGTGGAAGTATCAAAAATTATGTTACATTTAAATATAATGTAGAGATTTTATCTCGTGACATTTGAATATAGTGTAGAGAGCTTATCAACCAAGGCTACATGAAACCTTTTCACATAAAGAAGAAATTGCTGGAAACTGTGAGCAACAACATTGTTCTAACATAAGTAAACATCAAGGATAGGTTCAATGATATGAGCATTTAAAATACACTAACATAAAAGATTAAGGTCAAAATAATCACAAATAGTATGTTGAATCAACAAGACTAAAAGGATTGGTCATAATTTGCAATGTAAAGTTTAAGATTTAGGTACTATTAATCCAAAATGGAGCATAATATTCCAAGGAAGTACAAATTAATATATCCATTTACGTATAGAATCGCAATCTGATGTCTGTAAAAGAAGTCAATATATCTAATAAAATAGGAGTAATATACTCATCAATCACATCCTCTACATCCTTAAGAGTGTCATTATTAAGTGCTCCATTAGTCAAAGCATTTGATGTTTTATAAGATTCAAACACACAATCGGGATATTTGCAAGGCTCATTTTTGCAAGTCAATGAGCCTTAGATTATGATGCACATACGCCAAGTCATTTGCTTTATCATGTTCAATTCTTTAACACTTGAGAGAGTGCAAGAATCCATAAGTTGATCGATTTCTCTCACACGCAAAGGTACTTGAAACTTGTGGCAGAACTCTTATAGCTAACTTTTGAAAATATATAGTGCTAGTACTATAGTTTTGGACCAAGCTATAGGAGAAGGCATGTCCATATCAACCAACACAAAGTTTTATCCATTGGGTAATATGGAGATATTTGCAAACCAATATATGTAGATAATTTTACCTCTAGCTCTGTCTTTGTTTTAGCATTTGAATCTACTGTATCTAGAAAGAGCTTCCAATGTCTTGTTATAACTTTACTTTAAGGATGCCTTTCTTTTGTAATATTTTGGATCTAACAAAAGTGTTGTTGCATAAATAGGGAATGAAACATCTTTTGACATTTACATATTATCTCTTGCATCTCCCCATACTTCATCATTTTGCAATTTTTGGATTGGGTCTTGTAAAATTTAAGATTTAGTACTATTAATCCAAAATGGAGCCATAATATTCCAAAGGGGTACAAACTAATATAACCATTTACTTAAAGAATCCCAATCCGATGTCTATAAAAGAAGTCAATATATCTAATAAAATAGGAGTAATACCCTCATCAATCACATCCTCTAAATCCTTAATAGTGTCAGTAAAGGCTTCATTTGGAAAAAAAATTCCATGTTTTATAAGATTCAAACACACAATTGGGATATTTGCAAGACAACGAGCCTTAGATTATGATGCACATATGCCAAGTCATTTGCTTTATCATGTTCAATTCTTTGACGCTTGAGAGAGTGCATGAATCCATAAGTTGATTGATTTTTCTCACATGCAAAGGTACTTGAAACTTGTGATAGAACTCTTATTTTTTGAAAATATGTTATAGTTTTTGGACCAAGCTATAGGAGAAAGTATGTCCATATCAACCAACACAAAGTCTTATCCATTGGGTAATATGGAGAATTTGCAAACCAATACATGTAGATTATTTTACCTCAGCTCTATCTTTGTTTTAGCATTTGAATCTATTGTATATAGAACGGGCCTCCAATGTCTCATTACAACTTTACTTTAAGGATGCCTTTCTTTTGTAATATTTGGATATAATAAAAGTGTTGTTGCATAAAGAGGGAATGAAACATCTTTCGACATTTACATATTATCTCTTGCATCTCCTCATACATCACCTCATCATCATTTTCCTCTTCCAAAACATCTCTTATTCTTCGTAATATCTAATGTGAGCCTTTATATACGATTCTCATGCATGAATCATCTTTGTCAATTGATTGCAACATGATCATCATTGACTACACCGGCTTCAAATATCTTTGTATACATTCCAAAAGGAATTTGATAAAATTATGCTTTCCATGTTTGAGGTCTCTTTTCTATGTATTTTCCAAGTGTACTATTCTTCATTGTACTAGATGCCCCAAAGCATCATTTGCTCGAAAGCCTTGTGCAATAGCAAAAGAGTATATGCAAACATACTTCCATGTAGTCTTACATGTTTCAGTTCATTCATACTTATCAATGCTTGGTTGCGGGACTTCTCATATCAATTGTATGTTCTCATGGTATTCCCCTTGCATGGGTAATCTTGTAATCAGAAGCATATTTCAAAATTCTTGTCCAATCTAGTCAAAGAGCATGGATTAGTGCTCCCTTGACAAGAAAAAAGTAAGTTCAAAGAAAGTCCTTTCCACAATCTCAACTAAGATAATCAACAATAGTGGACCTCATTGAGGCAAGCAACTATGCCATGTTTTTTGGAGAGTAGCCTATAAAATTGTTCTTGGAGCTATCCCATTCGATTTGGTTTGGAAAAAATGCAATACTCCCAACTGATTTCTTGCTACCAATTGTGCAAGTGGCTAAGACTTATGAGTGGATGAGAATTAAATTGTCACAACAAATAGATCAAATGGAGAAATTAGAGGAAAAACATTTAGAAGCGGTTGTAGGAATATCTTTAATTGAATGTAGATGAAAATAATATTATGATGTACATATTAAGAGTGAGGGATTGAAATTTGGAGACTTGGTACAAGTATACATGTTAAAGCAACATGATAAGAAGTTTCAAAAGAGAGGGTATGGACCCTTTGTAATAAACATGATTTCATGATGAGAAGCTATTAGCCTAGCCACCCTAGATGGGGAAGCCCTACTAAACTATATTAGTAGGTGCAACTTGAAGCTATATAAGGAATTTCTTTTTGAGGATTTGTTAGTATGTTTTCTTCAAGCCCAAAATAGAAAAGAAGCATAGTAGCAAATTTCAAGAGGAGGCACAAACGGGAGTTTTAGAGAAAGCTAGACAACAGAAAGAGCGAACGAAAAATGCAAATGAGATTCGAGCACAGTATATTCAAGAGATTCCCATGGAAAACTATCAGGCTTAGGCATAACAATGGAAAACCTTTCTTGATCGAAGACCATATCCTAAGCTAGGTATTGCCAGTGAAGAATGCTTACTAATTGATTTCTTGATAGATGCTTCCACATCCCTAAGCACAATTAGAGCCTTAAAGGTGAAAATGTAAGTGTAGACCTCTCTCTAAAAGAAGCATACATATGGGAGGCAATCAAATCAATTGCCTAGAGAAGTCTCTGCTCCCATCCACCTAGGTAATTCTACCATACTTCTTATACTTCTAGTTGATAGAACATCAAGCTTGCATTATGCTTGAGGCGGATATGCTCCTCATCAAATCTATCATTTGGATGGTGCCATATATGTACCTTGACAATAGCACTTTGTGCACATTATTTCTTTGTATTAATTGGTTGATCACTTATGATGATTTCTAGTACATGCCATACGAAAAGGGACTACAATAATTATTCTGAAGTTCAACAACATGAAGACTCATTGCTTTTGATGAATCTAAGCCACAAGGAAGGTAAAGAAGATGATCATTTATTCTACATAGATTCAGGATATTCAAATCATGTTGCAAGCAACATAGCTCTCTTATCTGATTTGGAAAATCCAAAGCATAGGCATGAAGTTCAAATAGGGGATGACACAAAGCATAGTGTGGAGAAGATTGGTAATGTCAAAGCTTCCAATGGCAAGACAAATATTCTGAGCAAGCTAGTCTATGTTCCCACTATTACAAAAACCTAATAAGTGTAGCCCAAATAGTTGAGAAAGGCTTGCAAGATGGAGCTTTTGTGGGAGATCCATGTCAAGGCTTCAAGAAGATAGCCAGAGGTGAGAAGCATGGTAGGCTCTTTACTTTTGAAGTAGGAGAAACCAAAAACATAGCTCTATTTAACTTTGGGTCTCAAACCCTAAGTGATATTGAAGTGTGGCATAAGAGGCTAGCTCATGTGAATGAAATAACCTTGAAAGATATATGCAGGGATCAAAGTGTCCTTGGATTGCCAAACATATCAAAGCAACACATGATCAACAGATGTGATGCATGTCAAATTGGGAAGGCACAAAGACAACCATTCAACCACAAAGGCTACATCCACAATAACTTATTGGACCTAGTACATACAAATGTATGGGAGCCAAGCCAAGAATCTTCATTAGTAGGATCAAGGTATTATGTCTCATTTATTGACGACCATAGTAGATGGACTATTTTGTACTTTATCAAGAGTAAGAATAAAGTGTTTGATTCCTTCAAAAAGTATCTAGCACATGTGGAGAATCATACAAGTAGAGCACTCAAGAAGCTCAAATTTGATGGAGGGGGAGAATACTTCTCCAAAGAGTTTGATGAGTTTTGCTGGATAAAGGTATCAAAAGGGAAGTGACTACTTGGTACTCTCCTCAATCAAAAGGAATTGCGAAGAGAAGAAACTAGACATTAATTGGATCAGCCAGAACAATGCTTGAAGAGAAGAGGTTGCCACATTATCTATGGGCAAAGGCTATTTCAATTACTATGTACCTTGTCAATAAACTACCATCTAAATCACTCCAAGCTATGAATCCTTATGAAGCATGATATGGAAGAAAACCTAGTCTTGGACATTGCAAGGTGTTTAGTTGTTTAGCTTATGTTCGTATACCATTAGAAATAAGAGGTAAGCTAGATGAGAGGGAAACAAAGGCAATGTTTATTGGGTATGATTCAACTCCAATGGGTTATAGGTTCATCCTTCAACGAAGCAATTCACTACAAGTAGAGATGTTGTGTTTGAAGAACAAAGCTCTTGATATGATGAAGACAAAAAAAGGTAAGTCTACCATATGATCTTTATTCTAATTCTCATCAATTAGGAAGCAAGCATGATACACACGTCCAGGATCCAAAAAGTGATACAGGTGATGAACAAGATGAAAGGGAAAAGGATTACAAGATATGGAAGTCAAGAGGCAAAGCAAAGGTGCAAGAGTGTGGAGAATTCTCCAAGCAAGCACCTAGAAGGTCAACAAGGGAGAAAAGACAACCAGAAAGGTATGGATATGATTCCATATTTGTTACAAAGAATTCAATCTACTTGGCAAAGGAATCAATTTCCAAGGAACCCTCAACCTATGAAGAGGCAAAGGAAAACCCTAATTGGAAAAAGGCCATGAAAGAAGAAATAGATGCATTAAAGGAGATGGACAGGGGATCTGGTTCCAATACTATCCAATCAAAAGGTAATTGGTTGCAGATGGGTATATAAAGTTAAAAGAAACTCAGATGGATCAATTTGTAGGTCCAATGCAGACACCGTCTTTTGGGAATTATCTTTACTTCGTGACTTTCATCGATGATTTTTCGAGGCATGCATGGGTATATCCATAGAAGGCAAAGTCCGAAGTGTTCATGTGCTTCAAACAGTTTTTGGTTTTGGCTGAAAATCTGTCAGCATGTAAAATGGGCACCCTCCGTTTTGATCGAGGGGGGGAATATATGTCTTCTGATTTTAATGCATTTCTGGACGAACGTGGGATAAAACACCAGTGTACAGTGCCGTATACACCTCAACAAAATGGAGTTGTCGAACGAAAGAACATGTCACTCATGGAGATGGCGAGGTGTATGGTCAAGAGTCAGGCTTTACCACATAGTTTCTGGCTTGAGGTTGTCATGTGTGCAGCATATGTACTGAACAGGTGTCCCACTAAAGCGCTGCAGTCTATCACTCCATATGAAGCTTGGCATGATCGCAAGCCATCTATTGCTCATCTACGTGTTTTTGGTTGTTTGGTATATGCATTAGTGCTTGAACAACATTGCAGAAAATTGGATGATAAAGCAGTAAAATGTATTTTTGTTGGGTACAGTTCTGAAAGTAAAGGCTATCATCTGTATCATCCACAGACTAAACGCATTCTGGTTAGCCGTGATGTTTTTGTGGAAGATGCTATTCAACCATTGCTTTCATGTACTAAGGAGACATCTGTTAGCTCCAAAGACATGCATGATACTTTGTTGCCTCTTTTTACAGGTGGACAGTCTAGTGCTAGTCCTAATGAGGCAACTTCTCAGCCTTTGCAAGTTTCATGTGATGATGCAAATAATTCCATTTCTGATGCAGATGTACATGATGCACTTATTTATGAGAGAGAAGATATTGAGCAGGCAAGAACTATGCCAAAATGGCTGGTGCAAACCTTGCATGATAGCAAATTAGATGCACCTTTGTCATATCGTACTCGTTCAGGCTCTCATAGTGCCTCTTTTGCATCAGATTGCTATGCTATGGCTGCATCTAGTCTTTGTGATGCGAATGAGCCTATTTCGTTTGATGAAGCACAAAATTCAAAAAATTGGATGGTTGCTATGCAATCTGAATATGATGCTATAATGAAGAATAGTACTTGGTCTTCATGTGACTTGCCTCCTGGCAAGAACGCCATTGGAACTAAGTCGGTATACAAGCTGAAGCATAAACCGGATGGTACAGTTGACATGTATAAGGCTAGGCTTGTTGCAAAGGGTTATGCACAGGAAAGAGGCATTGATTTTGATGAGACCTTTGCACCTACGTGCCATATGACTACTGTTCGGAGCATCTGTGCACTTGCAGCTCATCATGGTTGGAATGTACATCAGTTGGATATTAAAACAGAATTTGTGAATGGTGACTTGCATGAAGAAGTGTATGTTTTTCAGCCCCGTGGCTTTATGCAGAAAGGGCATGAAAACCAGGTGTGAAGGTTAAAGAAGGCATTATATGGTTTAAAGCAAGCACCATGTGCTTGGTATGAGACGATACATGCCTATATGATTGCACATGGTTTTGAGAACAGTCCAACTGAAAGCACCTTATATGTTAAGCATGCTAATGATGTGCTTCTGATGATTGTTGTCTATGTTGACGACATGCTGCTCGCTGGTCCTATTGAGAAGCATATTGCCGAGTTTAAGGCTGATTTTCATGCCTCATTTGAGATGTCTGATTTGGGGCATTTGCATCACTATCTGGGCATTCAATTTATGCAAGTTGATGTGGAATGGCTTTGTGTCAAACAAAATATATTGACACATTATTGCACTATTTTGGCCTTGAAAACTGTAAGCCTATTGCCACTCCTATGGAGACAGGTTTACGATTGAGTCTTCATGATGTTCAAGATGCATTTGATGTTGTTCTCTATCAGCAGGCTGTTGGATGCTTGATTTACTTATGCATTACTCGACCACATATTCAGTTTGCTATCTCACAGATGAGCAGGTTTATGCATTGCCCAGGAGTCAAGCATTGGCAGGCAGTTAAGCGAATCGTTTGCTATTTGAGTGGTACTCGGCTACTTGGGTTGTTTTATCCCAAGGGGGGGATCACTACCGCCAGATTTGCATGCTTTCTCTGACTCTGATTGGGCTGGTTGCTATGACACTCATGTGTCCACTAGTGGCTTTTGCTTCATGCTTGGTAGCTCATGTATATCTTGGTTGAGCAAGAAGCAGCCTACTATGGCCACTTCTAGTTGTGAGGGTGAGTATAGGGCAGCTTTCACAGTGATTGTTGAGTGTGTGTGGCTCAGATGCCTTATGGCTGATTTTGGTGTTGGTCAGACGTGTGCCACCACCATCTTCACTGACAGTCAGAGAGCATTGGCAGTTGCGAGGAACCATGTGTTCCATGCTCGCACTAAGCACATTGAGGTGCATTATCACTATGTCAGGGAGAGGTCCTGTGCTGGGGAGATCAGCTTGGCATATGTGCCCACGCAGGAGAACATTGCAGACCTTTTCACGAAGGCTCTGCCTAGGGAGAAGTTTGAAGCTTTCCGCAAAGCTTTGGGCTTACTTCCTTTTGTGGAGTGATTTCCACATAGCTTGGCACTTCCTTATACATGAGTGCCAGCTCCTTGTTCACCTCATCACTCCCAGGGGGGATTTGTTGATATATTTAGGTAGTGATGTGTGTGAACACACTAGGACCGTCGGGGCACTTTTTTCCCTCTTTAGGAGGTTTTTTTCCCCTGGCTTGTATATACGCCTGTTGCCCTAATGGGCTACTTATCTTTGTACATTCTCTAGTAATACATTCAATATTGTGTGTTGTGATCCAAGCTTCTTCTTCTTCCTTGTGCTGTTCACATGCTTCCGCAGATGTCTAACTCCAACAGATACATTCAAGACCTACTTCTCAAGTTCACAATGGAGAACACAAAGCTTGCAAGTACACCTTTGGAATTGAACCATAAACTAAGTGTTTATGAAGGTGAGCAGATTGATGATCCTAAAGAGTATCAAAGTTTAGTTGGTAGCTTGATATATGCTACTCTCACAAGATCAGACATTTCATATAGTGTGGGAGTGCTTAATCAGTTCATACACCCACCTAGAAGGCCACACATGGATGCTGCAAAGAGAGTAATCAAGTACCTCAAAGGAGCACTTAATGAAGGTGTCTATTATCCTTACATTGGGTAGCAGCAAAGGATGATAGAAGAAGTACCTCTGGATACTTAGCATTTGCAGGCTCAAAATTGGTGTCATGGAGTTCCAAGGATCAACCAACAATTGATTTATCTTCAATTGAAGCAAAATATAGAGGTCTAACTATTGCAACTCAAGAAGCAATATTGATGAAGGAGTTGTACTCAGATTTGGGACTTGTAAGTTCCAAACCTCACTTACTTGGAGATAATGTAAGATCCATGCATATAGCTACATATCCAAATTTTCATGCAAGGACAAAGCACATAGAAGTCCATTCCTGCTTTGTAAGAGAGAAGCTTATGGCAAAGGAAATTGACATTTCATTTGTTCCTATTGAGAAGCAAATAACAGATATGATAACAAAGGCACTTGATGGGATAAAGCTTTGTATGTTCAAAGCTATGGCAAGTATTCAACCTATTAGAGAATGAAGACTCAAGCATACTTTAGCTTGAGGGGGAGCTGTTGGAACATCAAGTTTGCATTACGCTTGAGGTGGATATGTTCTTCATCAAATCCATCATTTGGATGGTGCCATACATGTACCTTGAAGAATAGCACTTATGTGCACAATATTTCTTTGTATTAATTGGTTGATCACTTATGATCATTTCTTGTAAGGTTCAAGGTATTTACCTTTGTAAAAGGAAAGAGTAAAAGGCCCAAGCCCCACGAGTGAGAAGTGGTTGAGATTGATTCTCAATCAATCAATCAAGAAGTAGATATGACTTCAACTTTATCTTTTCCTAGATTATAGGAAAATATTCCAATCAATCTAAATTACCAAAGCCGCCTGATTTTTAATTCAAACTCATGAAGAAAAGGCATGCTCATATCCTCAAGAGTCTATATAAAGAATCAAAAACATTTTATATCAAGTAGAGTGTTGATTTGAAGCAACACATATACTCTTCTATTATTGTGTGCCACTTCTGTTCTCTACTCCTTCTTCCTCGGACTCAATCAACTTGTAGAGATTTAGGCTCTCTCCACAAAACTCCAAATCAAGTTTTAAGAATTCATTGGAAAGGTACATCTGTCTAGTTTATGTATACAAATTTTCAAGTCATTTGGATCTGTACTTTCATAGAAATCTGAGTTTTACAGTCTTGGGTTCATTGTCTACACATCCCTACAAAATCGAGATGGCATCCAATCAGTGTTAAGGTGATTGATCCTTCATTGGTTGTTATAAATTAGGGATTTTGTGCATTTTAGCAAGCCAACCTTATGTATGAAACTCCCTTAAGAAGAAGTTTTCCAATTTTAATTGTGTTGGTCGCTTTCAGTGTTTGAATTCGTAACGTCCATCCATTTTTTAGAAGGTTCTTGTGAGCTAGTCAAGGTGCAAGTTATCTATTTTGCATCAACTTGTTCTTATTGATGTTCCAAAGTATCTATTGAGTTTTATTGCACTAACCACAAGCCTACAAGGTCTAATTTACATATCCAAAGAGCTAAGGCTAGTCCTATGCTAGTTTGCTAGACTAACTTCACCACTTGACAACTCAACTTTCTAAGCCTCTCCAAGCTTCTCCAACTTCTTTCACTAGTGTGTAAAGATGAGGAACTTTTAGAAGACCTTATCTGGGGCCAAGAGTAGTTTTATGAATATTCTGTTACATTGAACATAGATTAGGAAGATTTTTTACGAAGATTCAAGGAAGAGAGATTTTTAGTTTTTACAAAGAGAGAAATATTTCTCTAAGAATGGGTTTGGATCAAACTACTTGCAAGTTGCATGAATTTTGTCACAATTCTATTTGAAATAAAACTCCATTCCTTCCAAAATGTGAGAACACCATTACTAACAATGTGCAAAAGGAGACCCAAGAAGGCATACGATTGTAGGAATTTTCAAAAGGAAGTTGTCTCTGCAACTCGATGCGCGTACAAGTAATTTGCACCTCAGGTATACAACAATAGGGCCATGTGTGATCATTTTTCACCTAGACATTTATCTTTGGATCTCTATTTAATGGTGCACATTATCAAGGGAACTATGTTTATCTTCTTGTACAGTAGATTAGTCTATTAGGATAATAAACCATCAAGGTTTTCTCATATGGGATATAATGGTCAATATTTTGAATTGACTTAACTTACAAACAAGAAGGAAAAAATAAAAAAAGGGATAACAAAGAAAAAAAAGAAAAAAATAAAAAAAATATTGTTTGGGATCCAGTGGCTTGGAGGACATAATTTCTTCCAAGAAAGAGTACAACAAGAAATAGGTTGAGCTATTTGCCAAGAGGTAATCAAACTTCTGCCTTATATTTTGATAAAGCTAAGGTCAAGGACAAGTCAAAGAATAGGAAGAATGAAGATGAAGGAAGCTCTTTCCAAGCAAACTTTGCAGGTAGAGGAAGAGCTAGAGGAAGAGGCAGAGGTGGAAAGCAAGGCAGGGGGAGATTCCAATCATCTCAACCTTGCAACATATGTGGCTTATCTAACCATACTACTGAAGAATGTTTCAGGAACCCAAGGAACTCAAGAGGAAGAGGATTCAATAGAGGTGGCTATGGATCAAATAGAGGTAGATACAATGGAGGCTACAACAACAAGAACTACTACAACAACAATTACAACAACAACAACAACTATCAAAGTGGCCATAGAGGAAGAAGAGATTACAATAACTATGCAGAGGACCAAAGTCAAGAAGATTCATTATTGATTATGAATCTATCAGCGAAGAAGGGTAAGGATGATGATCACATATTTTACATTGATTCGGGATGCTCGAACCATGTAGCACGAAATGAAGGTCCTCATAACAAGCATGAAGTGCAGACAGGAGATGACACAAAGCACTCTGTGGAGAAGATAGGTAATGTGAAGACATCAGATGGGAATATGAACCTCTTAAGCAAAGTCTTGTATGTCCCTACAATTACCAAAAATTTAATAAGTGTTGGACAGATTGTTGAAAAAGGATTGCCGGTTAGATTCAATTGATTTGGAGCATATGTTGAAGACCCAAGGCAAGGCTTTCGAAGGATTGCCAAAGGAGAGAAGATAGGAAGGCTTTTCACTTTTGAAGTGGAAGATACAAAGAACATAGCTTTGTTTAGCTATTGATCTCAAACTCTAACAGAGTTGGAGATATGGCACAAAAGGCTTGCTCACATTGGTGAGAGGACACTCAAACAGATTTGCAGGGACCAAAGTGTACTTGGTTTGCCTAATATCACAAGGCAACACATGATTTATAAGTGTGAAGCTTGTCAACTCGGCAAGGCTCATAGACAACCTTTCAATAAGAAAGGATATATGTATCAAAATCCTTTGGATCTAGTGCACACGGATGTGTGGGGTCCAAGTAAGGAGCCATCTATATCAAGCTCAAGATATTATGTGTCTTTCATAGATGATTGTAGCAGGTGGACCATTTTGTTTTTCATGAAGCACAAGGATGAAGTGTTTAATTGCTTTAAGAAGTATATTGCTCTTGTTGAAAACCAAACAGGTAGGACTTTGAAACGACTCAGATCAGATGGTGGAGGAGAATACTTCTCTTCTGAATTTGATGCCTTCTTGCATGAAAGAGGCATTCAAAGGGAAGTCACTACAAGGTATACACCCGAACTCAATGGTGTAGCAGAGAGGAGGAACAGAGCTATTGTCGAAGCTGCAAGGTCCATGCTCAACGAAAAGGGATTGCCGAACTACCTATGGGCAGAGGCTGTGTCGACAGCCACATATCTCATAAATAGACTTCCATCTAAGTCACTAGATGGAACCACTCCATATGAAGTGTGGAATGGAAGAAGACCTAGTCTAGAGCATTGCAAAATCTTTGGATGCTTAGCCTATGCTCACATTCCTTCTCAAGTAAGAGGGAAATTGGATCCCAAGGCAGAGAAGTGCGTATTCATTGGTTATATTCAAAACCAAAAAGGATATAGATTGTACAATCCAACCAATAAAGGATTTTCTATGAGTAGAGATGTAATTTTTGATGAAAAAAAATCATGGTTTGATGATGACAGGAAAGTGAAGCTGCCATATGACTTGGATGAAGATTTTCCATCACTTCAACCAAAGGAGCCAAAGCAGATTGAAGAAAGTGATTTGGAGATTGACCTAGAAGACTTGGAAGGACTAAAGCTATGGAAGAACAAAGGTAAAGCAAAGATGCAGGATGCTACATATGGACCCGAGAGCTCACATCAACCACTTAGAAGGTCTTCAAGGGAGAAGAAGAAACCAGAGAGGTTTGGTTATGATACTTCTTTGGTCACCAACCACTCAATCTACATTGCAAAGGATTCAACCAATGAAGAACCTACCACATTTGAAGAAGCACAAAGCAAGAAAGCTTGGAGAGATGCAATGGATGAAGAAATGGAAGCCTTGAAGGAGAATGACACTTGGGAGCTTGTACCTAACAAGCCATCTATGAAGATAATCGGATCTCGATGGATATACAAAATCAAGAGGAATCCAGATGGAAGTATAAATAGACACAAAGCAAGGTTCGTTGCTAAAGGGTTTGCTCAAACCCATGGTATTGATTATGAGGAGACTTTCTCTCCTGTTGCAAAAATGCCTACAATTAGGGTTCTCATTAGTCTTGCTGCATCTAGAAATTGGAATCTTTATCAACTTGATGTAAAGAATGCTTTCTTGAATGGATGGATTTCTGAGGAAGTGTATATGGCACAACCTCTTGGATATGAGGATGTACATCATCCTAACTATGTATGCAAACTAAAGAAAGCTTTGTATGGATTGAAGCAAGCTCCAAGAGCTTGGAATTTCAGATTGGTGACTTATTTGTAGGACCAAGGATTCAAAGCTAGCAAGGCGGATACCTCTTTGTTCATAAAGAGGAATGGATCTGAAGTGATCTATTTATGTGTGTATGTTGATGATATTATTATCACAGGCAATGATCTTGAAGGAATCAAACAGGTAAAGAGTCAAATGAAGGAGGAGTTCAAAATAAGTGACCTCGGACCACTCACTTATTTTCTTGGATTGGAGTTGATCTACACAGATTCAGGTATATACATCACACAAAGGAAGTATGTCCATGACATGCTCGTCAAGTTCAAGATGGAAAATACCAAGTGTGCAGGTACACCTATGGAGCAAAATCATAAGCTTAGTGCTTATGAAGGAGAGCCAATTGAAGACATCACAAGCTATCAAAGCTTGGTTGGAAGTTTGAACTATGCAACACTCACAAGAGTGGATATATGCTATAGTGTTAGCATATTGAGTCAGTTTATGCATAAGCCGAGAAGACCACATATGGAAGCGGCCAAGCGAGTCCTCAAGTACCTAAAGGGGACCATGAATGAAGGTTTGTTCTATTCATATACTTCAGATATTGAGCTAAAGGTCTACTCAGATGCAGATTGGGCCGGATCTAAAGATGATAGAAGAAGCACATCAGGGTATATATCATTTGCAGGTTCAAAAATCATTTTGGTCATCGAAGAAGCAACCAACCGTGGCATTATCTTCTACCGAAGCTGAATATAGAGGTTTGGCTAATGCAACTCAAGAAATCATGTGGTTAAAGTCTTTGTACACAGATCTTGGACTTCATTCTTAAACACCTCATATTTTTGGTGACAACACAAGCTCACTACATCTAGCAGCTAATCTGGTATACCATGCTAGAACCAAGCATATTGAAGTCCACTACCATTACGTAAGGGAGAAGCTAATGAGCAAGGATATTCAACTATCCTATGTCTCTACAGATATGCAATGTGCCGACATGTTGACTAAAGCTCTTGATGGTACAAAATTAAGTAGATTCAAGTTGATGATTGGCTTGCAGGAAATCAAGGACAATTGAAGACTCATTTGGAGGCCAAGCATGTTAGGCTTGAGGGGGAGCTGTTGGTGCATTTTACCCAAGCCTACATGCTTGATATGCTTGATATTATCCTCATTTGTAAGTCACATGAGTAGTCATGTGAACACCTCTTGTAAAAGAGTTCATTTTTATCTCTTGTATTTGGAAAAAGAAAAAAGAAAAAGAATGGCTTACCTCATGCATGATGTAAAAGCAAACTCATGGCTCCAACTACCAAAATCACGAATTTTTGAGCTGAGGGAATCTCTCCTAACTTTGGGGATCACTTTTAGGTGGAGCCATTCGAATTCGAATTCAAAACTCCCTCCAAGAATAGCTATAAAAGGAGCAAGAAGGAAGAGGCGATTAGCAAGCCTTGTACGTGACCACTTCATGTCATTTTGTAGAGATTGAAGAGCTTACTCCATAGCTCTATCATTCTACTCCCATTGTGCAAAGATTCATTGCCAATGTGGTTGTAATCATATGTGAATCTATACATTTATTATCATCTACTTCTCTGTTTTGTTCTCTGCTATACTCACTCAGAGCAGTACCTTCAGAAGGTCATATCTCGAGTTCTACTGATCCGTTTTCAGTGATTTAACTTGCGTTGGATAGCTCGTACTGTCTACTTTGTGCATTCAAATCTTCAAGGTCATTGGATTAATAATTTTTGAGATATCTGCATTTTACTTCTTACTGGTCTATCTCTGTAGAGCGCCGAGAATTGTGGGGAGGTTCCAGAAATTGTTGAAACTTGTTCTCAGTGCTCAGTCCATAATTTGAAGTGTTTTAACTTGGATTGGGAAGCTTGCTAAGTCTATTTGCTATGCCCAAAAGGAATTTTTCTAATTCCTACCAGATTGAGAGTACTGTTCATTTTTTCCAGCAGGTGTATGTCCAAAAATAGCAAGTTTTGGGAGCTAGTCATTTCGCAACTAGTATGTCTTGACTTAAACTTTTGGGATACATGTTCCAAAGTACTTGGCTGATATTTTTGTGGATTTAGGAAGCTCAAAGGTTCTACTAATCAACTCTGAAGTCTCAGTTGGCTGGTGTGAAGCTGGTTGTAGCAGCACCTACTCATCTTTGGATTGCATCCACCATCTCTCTTCACAGTGGTATCAGAGCATAGTCAAGCAACATGGGAGATGGATTTCCATCAACAATTGACAAATTGGATCGAAACAACTATCCGGCATGGTCTCTAAGGA
The DNA here is from genome assembly GCA_020310875.1 of Ceratopteris richardii. Lineage (NCBI taxonomy): Eukaryota > Viridiplantae > Streptophyta > Polypodiopsida > Polypodiales > Pteridaceae > Ceratopteris > Ceratopteris richardii. The sequence goes on from CM035412.1 coordinate 146,611,352, forward strand.
TGGAGGCTTACCTTCAAGGGAGGAATCTATATGGATTCATATCTGGAGATGATGCAATGCCCACCATGAGGAACAAAGGGCAACCATCACATGAAGAAGTGGAAGGACTTTCAAATTGGTGTTCGAAGGATGCACTTGCAAGGTCCTATATTCTAAACTCAATCTCTGATTTTCTTTTACCTCATGTCAAGGGATGCAAGACATCAAGAGAGACCTTAATGCACTTGCTTCTTTCTTCTCTTCCAACACTCGAGCAAGGAAGAACCAATTGTGGATGGAGTTCACAACAATGAAGAAAAGCCCAAAGCAAAATGTGACTGATTATGTCACAAAGATGAAGGAGATTTCGGACCAGCTTGGAAGCATTGGAGAGGTAATTGAAGAGGAGCAAATCATTAGACAAATCATGAATGGAATCAAAGCAGACGACAAGTGGGAGTCATTCACAACAGCCATGGATTTATACATGGATATGCATGTACCCGATCTCAACACACTCATGGGCCAACTCTTCACTCATGAAGCAAAGATTAGCAAAGGTGGTGAGTCCTCAAGAGGTAATCAAACTTCTGCCTTATATTTTGATAAAGCTAAGGTCAAGGACAAGTCAAAGAATAGGAAGAATGAAGATGAAGGAAGCTCTTTCCAAGCAAACTTTGCAGGTAGAGGAAGAGCTAGAGGAAGAGGCAGAGGTGGAAAGCAAGGCAGGGGGAGATTCCAATCATCTCAACCTTGCAACATATGTGGCTTATCTAACCATACTACTGAAGAATGTTTCAGGAACCCGAGGAACTCAAGAGGAAGAGGATTCAATAGAGGTGGCTATGGATCAAATAGAGGTAGATACAATGGAGGCTACAACAACAAGAACTACTACAACAACAATTACAACAACAACAACAACTATCAAAGTGGCCATAGAGGAAGAAGAGATTACAATAACTATGCAGAGGACCAAAGTCAAGAAGATTCATTATTGATTATGAATCTATCAGCGAAGAAGGGTAAGGATGATGATCACATATTTTACATTGATTCGGGATGCTCGAACCATGTAGCAGGAAATGTGGCTTTACTTTCTGATTCGGAAGGTCCTCATAACAAGCATGAAGTGCAGACAGGAGATGACACAAAGCACTCAGTGGAGAAGATAGGTAATGTGAAGACATCAGATGGGAATATGAACCTCTTAAGCAAAGTCTTGTATGTCCCTACAATTACCAAAAATTTAATAAGTGTTGGACAGATTGTTGAAAAAGGATTGCCGGTTAGATTCAATTGATTTGGAGCATATGTTGAAGACCCAAGGCAAGGCTTTCGAAGGATTGCCAAAGGAGAGAAGATAGGAAGGCTTTTCACTTTTGAAGTGGAAGATACAAAGAACATAGCTTTGTTTAGCTATTGATCTCAAACTCTAACAGAGTTGGAGATATGGCACAAAAGGCTTGCTCACATTGGTGAGAGGACACTCAAACAGATTTGCAGGGACCAAAGTGTACTTGGTTTGCCTAATATCACAAGGCAACACATGATTTATAAGTGTGAAGCTTGTCAACTCGGCAAGGCTCATAGACAACCTTTCAATAAGAAAGGATATATGTATCAAAATCCTTTGGATCTAGTGCACACGGATGTGTGGGGTCGAAGTAAGGAGCCATCTATATCAAGCTCAAGATATTATGTGTCTTTCATAGATGATTGTAGTAGGTGGACCATTTTGTTTTTCATGAAGCACAAGGATGAAGTGTTTAATTGCTTTAAGAAGTATATTGCTCTTGTTGAAAACCAAACAGGTAGGACTTTGAAACGACTCAGACCAGATGGTGGAGGAGAATACTTCTCTTCTGAATTTGATGCCTTCTTGCATGAAAGAGGCATTCAAAGGGAAGTCACTACAAGGTATACACCCGAACTCAATGGTGTAGCAGAGAGGAGGAACAGAGCTATTGTCGAAGCTGCAAGGTCCATGCTTAACGAAAAGGGATTGCCGAACTACCTATGGGCAGAGGCTGTGTCGACAGCCACATATCTCATAAATAGACTTCCATCTAAGTCACTAGATGGAACCACTCCATATGAAGTGTGGAATGGAAGAAGACCTAGTCTAGAGCATTGCAAAATCTTTGGATGCTTAGCCTATGCTCACATTCCTTCTCAAGTAAGAGGGAAATTGGATCCCAAGGCAGAGAAGTGCGTATTCATTGGTTATATTCAAAACCAAAAAGGATATAGATTGTACAATCCAACCAATAAAGGATTTTCTATGAGTAGAGATGTAATTTTTGATGAAAAAAAATCATGGTTTGATGATGACAGGAAAGTGAAGCTGCCATATGACTTGGATGAAGATTTTCCATCACTTCAACCAAAGGAGCCAAAGCAGATTGAAGAAAGTGATTTGGAGATTGACCTAGAAGACTTGGAAGGACTAAAGCTATGGAAGAACAAAGGTAAAGCAAAGATGCAGGATGCTACATATGGACCCGAGAGCTCACATCAACCACTTAGAAGGTCTTCAAGGGAGAAGAAGAAACCAGAGAGGTTTGGTTATGATACTTCTTTGGTCACCAACCACTCAATCTACATTGCAAAGGATTCAACCAATGAAGAACCTACCACATTTGAAGAAGCACAAAGCAAGAAAGCTTGGAGAGATGCAATGGATGAAGAAATGGAAGCCTTGAAGGAGAATGACACTTGGGAGCTTGTACCTAACAAGCCATCTATGAAGATAATCGGATCTCGATGGATATACAAAATCAAGAGGAATCCAGATGGAAGTATAAATAGACACAAAGCAAGGTTCGTTGCTAAAGGGTTTGCTCAAACCCATGGTATTGATTATGAGGAGACTTTCTCTCCTGTTGCAAAAATGCCTACAATTAGGGTTCTCATTAGTCTTGCTGCATCTAGAAATTGGAATCTTTATCAACTTGATGTAAAGAATGCTTTCTTGAATGGATGGATTTCTGAGGAAGTGTATATGGCACAACCTCTTGGATATGAGGATGTACATCATCCTAACTATGTATGCAAACTAAAGAAAGCTTTGTATGGATTGAAGCAAGCTCCAAGAGCTTGGAATTTCAGATTGGTGACTTATTTGCAGGACCAAGGATTCAAAGCTAGCAAGGCGGATACCTCTTTGTTCATAAAGAGGAATGGATCTGAAGTGATCTATTTATGTGTGTATGTTGATGATATTATTATCACAGGCAATGATCTTGAAGGAATCAAACAGGTAAAGAGTCAAATGAAGGAGGAGTTCAAAATAAGTGACCTCGGACCACTCACTTATTTTCTTGGATTGGAGTTGATCTACACAGATTCAGGTATATACATCACACAAAGGAAGTATGTCCATGACATGCTCGTCAAGTTCAAGATGGAAAATACGAAGTGTGCAGGTACACCTATGGAGCAAAATCATAAGCTTAGTGCTTATGAAGGAGAGCCAATTGAAGACATCACAAGCTATCAAAGCTTGGTTGGAAGTTTGAACTATGCAACACTCACAAGAGTGGATATATGCTATAGTGTTAGCATATTGAGTCAGTTTATGCATAAGCCGAGAAGAGCACATATGGAAGCGGCCAAGCGAGTCCTCAAGTACCTAAAGGGGACCATGAATGAAGGTTTGTTCTATTCATATACTTCAGATATTGAGCTAAAGGTCTACTCAGATGCAGATTGGGCCGGATCTAAAGATGATAGAAGAAGCACATCAGGGTATATATCATTTGCAGGTTCAAAAATCATTTTGGTCATCAAAGAAGCAACCAACCGTGGCATTATCTTCTACCGAAGCTGAATATAGAGGTTTGGCTAATGCAACTCAAGAAATCATGTGGTTAAAGTCTTTGTACACAGATCTTGGACTTCATTCTTCAACACCTCATATTTTTGGTGACAACACAAGCTCACTACATCTAGCAGCTAATCCGGTATACCATGCTAGAACCAAGCATATTGAAGTCCACTACCATTACGTAAGGGAGAAGCTAATGAGCAAGGATATTCAACTATCCTATGTCTCTACAGATATGCAATGTGCCGACATGTTGACTAAAGCTCTTGATGGTACAAAATTAAGTAGATTCAAGTTGATGATTGGCTTGCAGGAAATCAAGGACAATTGAAGACTTATTTGGAGGCCAAGCATGTTAGGCTTGAGGGGGAGCTGTTGGTGCATTTTACCCAAGCCTACATGCTTGATATGCTTGATATTATCCTCATTTGTAAGTCACATGAGTAGTCATGTGAACACCTCTTGTAAAAGAGTTCATTTTTATCTCTTGTATTTGGAAAAAGAAAAAAGAAAAAGAATGGCTTACCTCATGCATGATGTAAAAGCAAACTCATGGCTCCAACTACCAAAATCACGAATTTTTGAGCTGAGGGAATCTCTCCTAACTTTGGGGATCACTTTTAGGTGGAGCCATTCGAATTCGAATTCAAAACTCCCTCCAAGAATAGCTATAAAAGGAGCAAGAAGGAAGAGGCGATTAGCAAGCCTTGTACGTGACCACTTCATGTCATTTTGTAGAGATTGAAGAGCTTACTCCATAGCTCTATCATTCTACTCCCATTGTGCAAAGATTCATTGCCAATGTGGTTGTAATCATATGTGAATCTATACATTTATTATCATCTACTTCTCTGTTTTGTTCTCTGCTATACTCACTCAGAGCAGTACCTTCAGAAGGTCATATCTCGAGTTCTACTGATCCGTTTTCAGTGATTTAAGTTGCGTTGGATAGCTCGTACTGTCTACTTTGTGCATTCAAATCTTCAAGGTCATTGGATTAATAATTTTTGAGATATCTGCATTTTACTTCTTACTGGTCTATCTCTGTAGAGCGCCGAGAATTGTGGGGAGGTTCCAGAAATTGTTGAAACTTGTTCTCAGTGCTCAGTCCATAATTTGAAGTGTTTTAACTTGGATTGGGAAGCTTGCTAAGTCTATTTGCTATGCCCAAAAGGAATTTTTCTAATTCCTACCAGATTGAGAGTACTGTTCATTTTTTCCAGCAGGTGTATGTCCAAAAATAGCAAGTTTTGGGAGCTAGTCATTTCGCAACTAGTATGTCTTGACTTAAACTTTTGGGATACATGTTCCAAAGTACTTGGCTGATATTTTTGTGGATTTAGGAAGCTCAAAGGTTCTACTAATCAACTCTGAAGTCTCAGTTGGCTGGTGTGAAGCTGGTTGTAGCAGCACCTACTCATCTTTGGATTGCATCCACCATCTCTCTTCACAGTGGTATCAGAGCATAGTCAAGCAACATGGGAGATGGATTTCCATCAACAATTGACAAATTGGATCGAAACAACTATCCGGCATGGTCTCTAAGGATGGAGGCTTACCTTCAAGGGAGGAATCTATATGGATTCATATCTGGAGATGATGCAATGCCCACCATGAGGAACAAAGGGCAACCATCACATGAAGAAGTGGAAGGACTTTCAAATTGGTGTTCGAAGGATGCACTTGCAAGGTCCTATATTCTAAACTCAATCTCTGATTTTCTTTTACCTCATGTCAAGGGATGCAAGACATCAAGAGAGACCTTAATGCACTTGCTTCTTTCTTCTCTTCCAACACTCGAGCAAGGAAGAACCAATTGTGGATGGAGTTCACAACAATGAAGAAAAGCCCAAAGCAAAATGTGACTGATTATGTCACAAAGATGAAGGAGATTTCGGACCAGCTTGGAAGCATTGGAGAGGTAATTGAAGAGGAGCAAATCATTAGACAAATCATGAATGGAATCAAAGCAGACGACAAGTGGGAGTCATTCACAACAGCCATGGATTTATACATGGATATGCATGTACCCGATCTCAACACACTCATGGGCCAACTCTTCACTCATGAAGCAAAGATTAGCAAAGGTGGTGAGTCCTCAAGAGGTAATCAAACTTCTGCCTTATATTTTGATAAAGCTAAGGTCAAGGACAAGTCAAAGAATAGGAAGAATGAAGATGAAGGAAGCTCTTTCCAAGCAAACTTTGCAGGTAGAGGAAGAGCTAGAGGAAGAGGCAGAGGTGGAAAGCAAGGCAGGGGGAGATTCCAATCATCTCAACCTTGCAACATATGTGGCTTATCTAACCATACTACTGAAGAATGTTTCAGGAACCCGAGGAACTCAAGAGGAAGAGGATTCAATAGAGGTGGCTATGGATCAAATAGAGGTAGATACAATGGAGGCTACAACAACAAGAACTACTACAACAACAATTACAACAACAACAACAACTATCAAAGTGGCCATAGAGGAAGAAGAGATTACAATAACTATGCAGAGGACCAAAGTCAAGAAGATTCATTATTGATTATGAATCTATCAGCGAAGAAGGGTAAGGATGATGATCACATATTTTACATTGATTCGGGATGCTCGAACCATGTAGCAGGAAATGTGGCTTTACTTTCTGATTCGGAAGGTCCTCATAACAAGCATGAAGTGCAGACAGGAGATGACACAAAGCACTCAGTGGAGAAGATAGGTAATGTGAAGACATCAGATGGGAATATGAACCTCTTAAGCAAAGTCTTGTATGTCCCTACAATTACCAAAAATTTAATAAGTGTTGGACAGATTGTTGAAAAAGGATTGCCGGTTAGATTCAATTGATTTGGAGCATATGTTGAAGACCCAAGGCAAGGCTTTCGAAGGATTGCCAAAGGAGAGAAGATAGGAAGGCTTTTCACTTTTGAAGTGGAAGATACAAAGAACATAGCTTTGTTTAGCTATTGATCTCAAACTCTAACAGAGTTGGAGATATGGCACAAAAGGCTTGCTCACATTGGTGAGAGGACACTCAAACAGATTTGCAGGGACCAAAGTGTACTTGGTTTGCCTAATATCACAAGGCAACACATGATTTATAAGTGTGAAGCTTGTCAACTCGGCAAGGCTCATAGACAACCTTTCAATAAGAAAGGATATATGTATCAAAATCCTTTGGATCTAGTGCACACGGATGTGTGGGGTCGAAGTAAGGAGCCATCTATATCAAGCTCAAGATATTATGTGTCTTTCATAGATGATTGTAGTAGGTGGACCATTTTGTTTTTCATGAAGCACAAGGATGAAGTGTTTAATTGCTTTAAGAAGTATATTGCTCTTGTTGAAAACCAAACAGGTAGGACTTTGAAACGACTCAGACCAGATGGTGGAGGAGAATACTTCTCTTCTGAATTTGATGCCTTCTTGCATGAAAGAGGCATTCAAAGGGAAGTCACTACAAGGTATACACCCGAACTCAATGGTGTAGCAGAGAGGAGGAACAGAGCTATTGTCGAAGCTGCAAGGTCCATGCTCAACGAAAAGGGATTGCCGAACTACCTATGGGCAGATGCTGTGTCGACAGCCACATATCGCATAAATAGACTTCCATCTAAGTCACTAGATGGAACCACTCCATATGAAGTGTGGAATGGAAGAAGACCTAGTCTAGAGCATTGCAAAATCTTTGGATGCTTAGCCTATGCTCACATTCCTTCTCAAGTAAGAGGGAAATTGGATCCCAAGGCAGAGAAGTGCGTATTCATTGGTTATGATCAAAACCAAAAAGGATATAAAGGATTTTCTGTGAGTAGAGATGTAATTTTTGATGAAAACAAATCATGGTTTGATGATGACAGGAAAGTGAAGCTGCCATATGACTTGGATGAAGATTTTCCATCACTTCAACCAAAGGAGCCAAAGCAGATTGAAGAAAGTGATTCGGAGATTGACCTAGAAGACTTGGAAAGACTAAAGCTATGGAAGAACAAAGGTAAAGCAAAGATGCAGGATGCTACATATGGACCCGAGAGCTCACATCAACCACTTAGAAGGTCTTCAAGGGAGAAGAAGAAACCAGAGAGGTTTGGTTATGATACTTCTTTGGTCACCAACCACTCAATCTACATTGCAAAGGATTCAACCAATGAAGAACCTACCACATTTGAAGAAGCACAAAGCAAGAAAGCTTGGAGAGATGCAATGGATGAAGAAATGGAAGCCTTGAAGGAGAATGACACTTGGGAGCTTGTACCTAACAAGCCATCTATGAAGATAATCGGATCTCGATGGATATACAAAATCAAGAGGAATCCAGATGGAAGTATAAATAGACACAAAGCAAGGTTAGTTGCTAAAGGGTTTTCTCAAACCCATGGTATTGATTATGAGGAGACTTTCTCTCCTGTTGCAAAAATGCCTACAATTAGGTTTCTCATTAGTCTTGTTGCATCTAGAAATTGGAATCTTTATCAACTTGATGTAAAGAATGCTTTCTTGAATGGATGGATTTCTGAGGAAGTGTATATGGCACAACCTCCTAGATATGAGGATGCACATCATCCTAACTATGTATGCAAACTAAAGAAAGCTTTGTATGGATTGAAGCAAGTTCCAAGAGCTTGGAATTTCAGATTGGTGACTTATTTGCAGGACCAAGGATTCAAAGCTAGCAAGACGGATACCTCTTTGTTCATAAAGAGGAATGGATCTGAAGTGATCTATTTATGTGTGTATGTTGATGATATTATTATCACAGGCAATGATCTTGAAGGAATCAAACAGGTAAAGAGTCAAATGAAGGCGGAGTTCAAAATAAGTGACCTCGGACCACTCACTTATTTTCTTGGATTGGAGTTGATCTACACAGATTCAGGTATATACATCACACAAAGGAAGTATGTCCATGACATGCTCGTCAAGTTCAAGATGGAAAATACCAAGTGTGCAGGTACACCTATGGAGCAAAATCATAAGCTTAGTGCTTATGAAGGAGAGCCAATTGAAGACATCACAAGCTATCAAAGCTTGGTTGGAAGTTTGAACTATGCAACACTCACAAGAGTGGATATATGCTATAGTGTTAGCATATTGAGTCAGTTTATGCATAAGCCGAGAAGACCACATATGGAAGCGGCTAAGCAAGTCGTCAAGTACCTAAAGGGGACCATGAATGAAGGTTTGTTCTATTCATATACTTCAGATATTGAGCTAAAGGTCTACTCAGATGCAGATTGGGCCGGATCTAAAGATGATAGAAGAAGCACATCAGGGTATATATCATTTGCAGGTTCAAAAATCATTTCTTGGTCATCGAAGAAGCAACCAACCGTGGAATTATCTTCTACCGAAGCTGAATATAGAGGTTTGGCTAATGCAACTCAAGAAATCATGTGGTTAAAGTCTTTGTACACAGATCTTGGACTTCATTCTTCAACACCTCATATTTTTGGTGACAACACAAGCTCACTACATCTAGCAGCTAATCCGGTATACCATGCTAGAACCAAGCATATTGAAGTCCACTACCATTACGTAAGGGAGAAGCTAATGAGCAAGGATATTCAACTATCCTATGTCTCTACAGATATGCAATGTGCCGACATGTTGACTAAAGCTCTTGATGGTACAAAATTAAGTAGATTCAAGTTGATGATTGGCTTGCAGGAAATCAAGGACAATTGAAGACTTATTTGGAGGCCAAGCATGTTAGGCTTGAGGGGGAGCTGTTGGTGCATTTTACCCAAGCCTACATGCTTGATATGCTTGATATTATCCTCATTTGTAAGTCACATGAGTAGTCATGTGAACCCCTCTTGTAAAAGAGTTCATTTTTATCTCTTGTATTTGGAAAAAGAAAAAAGAAAAAGAATGGCTTACCTCATGCATGATGTAAAAGCAAACTCATGGCTCCAACTACCAAAATCACGAATTTTTGAGTTGAGGGAATCTCTCATAACTTTGGGGATCACTTTTAGGTGGAGCCATTCCAATTCAAATTCAAAACTCCCTCCAAGAATAGCTATAAAAGGAGCAAGAAGGAAGAGGCGATTAGCAAGCCTTGTACGTGACCACTTCATGTCATTTTGTAGAGATTGAAGAGCTTACTCCATAGCTCTATCATTCTACTCCCATTGTGCAAAGATTCATTGCCAATGTGGTTGTAATCATATGTGAATCTATACATTTATTATCATCTACTTCTCTGTTTTGTTCTCTGCTATACTCACTCAGAGCAGTACCTTCAGAAGGTCATATCTTGAGTTCTACTGATCTGTTTTCAGTGATTTAACTTGCGTTGGATAGCTCGTACTGTCTACTTTGTGCATTCGAGGTCATTAGATTATTATTTTTTGAGGTATCTGCATTTTACTGCTTACTGGTCTATCTCTGTAGAGCCCCGAGAATTGTGGCGAGGTTCCAGAAATTGTTGAAACTTGTTCTCAGTGCTCAGTCCATAATTTGAAGTGTTTTAACTTGGATTGGGAAGCTTGCTAAGTCTATTTGCTATGCCCAAAAGGAATTTTTCTAATTCCTACCAGATTGAGAGTACTGTTCATTTTTTCCAGCAGGTGTATGTCCAAAAATAGCAAGTTTTGGGAGCTAGTCATTTCGCAACTAGTCTGTGTTGACTTAAACTTTTGGGATACATGTTCCAAAGTACTTGGCTGATATTTTGGTGGATTTAGGAAGCTCAAAGGGTCTACTAATCAACTCTGAAGTCTCAGTTGGCTGGTGTGAAGCTGGTTGTAGCAGCACCTACTCATCTTTGGATTGCATCCACCATCTCTCTTCACAGTGGTATCAGAGCATAGTCAAGCAACATGGGAGATGGATTTCCATCAACAATTGACAAATTGGATCGAAACAACTATCCGGCATGGTCTCTAAGGATGGAGGCTTACCTTCAAGGGAGGAATCTATATGGATTCATATCTGGAGATGATGCAATGCCAACCATGAGGAACAAAGGGCAACCATCACATGAAGAAGTGGAAGGACTTTCAAATTGGTGTTCGAAGGATGCACTTGCAGGGTCCTATATTCTAAACTCAATCTCTGATTTTCTTTTACCTCATGTCAAGGGATGCAAGACATCAAGAGAGACCTGGAATGCACTTGCTTCTTTCTTCTCTTCCAACACTCGAGCAAGGAAGAACCAATTGTGGATGGAGTTCACAACAATGAAGAAAAGCCCAAAGCAAAATGTGACTGATTATGTCACAAAGATGAAGGAGATTTCGGACCAGCTTGGAAGCATTGGAGAGGTAATTGAAGAGGAGCAAATCATTAGACAAATCATGAATGGAATCAAAGTAGACGACAAGTGGGAGTCATTCACAACAGCCATGGATTTATACATGGATATGCATGTACCCGACCTCAACGCACTCATGGGCCAACTCTTCACTCATGAAGCAAAGATTAGCAAAGGTGGTGAGTCCTCAAGAGGTAATCAAACTTCTGCCTTATATTTTGATAAAGCTAAGGTCAAGGACAAGTCAAAGAATAGGAAGAATGAAGATGAAGGTAGCTCTTTCCAAGCAAACTTTGCAGGTAGAGGAAGAGCTAGAGGAAGAGGCAGAGGTGGAAAGCAAGGCAGGGGGAGATTCCAATCATCTCAACCTTGCAACATATGTGGCTTATCTAACCATACTACTGAAGAATGTTTTAGGAACCCGAGGAACTCAAGAGGAAGAGGATTCAATAGAGGTGGCTATGGATCAAATAGAGGTAGATACAATGGAGGCTACAACAACAAGAACTACTACAACAACAATTACAACAACAACAACAACTATCAAAGTGGCCATAGAGGAAGAAGAGATTACAATAACTATGCAGAGGACCAAAGTCAAGAAGATTCATTATTGATTATGAATCTATCAGCGAAGAAGGGTAAGGATGATGATCACATATTTTACATTGATTCGGGATGCTCGAACCATGTAGCAGGAAATGTGGCTTTACTTTCTGATTGGGAAGATCATCATAACAAGCATGAAGTGCAGACAGGAGATGACACAAAGCACTCAGTGGAGAAGATAGGTAATGTGAAGACATCAGATGGGAATATGAACCTCTTAAGCAAAGTCTTGTATGTCCCTACAATTACCAAAAATTTAATAAGTGTTGGACAGATTGTTGAAAAAGGATTGCAGGTTAGATTCGATCGATTTGGAGCATATGTTGAAGACCCAAGGCAAGGCTTTCGAAGGATTGCCAAAGGAGAAAAGACAGGAAGGCTTTTCACTTTTGAAGTGGAAGATACAAAGAACATAGCTTTGTTTAGCTATGGATCTCAAACTCTGACAGAGTTGGAGATATGGCGCAAAAGGCTTGCTCACATTGGTGAGAGGACACTCAAACAGATTTGCAGGGACCAAAGTGTACTTGGTTTGCCTAATATCACAAGGCAACACATGATTTATAAGTGTGAAGCTTGTCAACTCGGCAAGGCTCATGGACAACCTTTCAATAAGAAAGGATATATGTATCAAAATCCTTTGGATCTAGTGCACACGGATGTGTGGGGTCCAAGTAAGGAGCCATCTATATCAAGCTCAAGATATTATGTGTCTTTCATAGATGATTGTAGCAGGTGGACCATTTTGTTTTCCATGAAGCACAAGGATGAAGTGTTTAATTGCTTTAAGAAGTATATTGCTCTTGTTGAAAACCAAACAGGTAGGACTTTGAAACGACTCAGATCAGATGGTGGAGGAGAATACTTCTCTTCTGAATTTGATGCCTTCTGGCATGAAAGAGGCATTAAAAGGGAAGTCACTACAAGGTATACACCCGAACTCAATGGTGTAGCAGAGAGGAGGAACAGAGCTATTGTCGAAGCTGCAAGGTCCATGCTCAACGAAAAGGGATTGCCGAACTACCTATGGGCAGAGGCTGTGTCGACAGCCACATATCTCATAAATAGACTTCCATCTAAGTCACTAGATGGAACCACTCCATATGAAGTGTGGAATGGAAGAAGACCTAGTCTAGAGCATTGCAAAATCTTTGGATGCTTAGCCTATGCTCACATTCCTTCTCAAGTAAGAGGGAAATTGGATCCCAACGCAGAGAAGTGCGTAGTCATTGGTTATGATCAAAACCAAAAAGGATATAGATTGTACAATCCAACCAATAAAGGATTTTCTGTGAGTAGAGATGTAATTTTTGATGAAAACAAATCATGGTTTGATGATGACAGGAAAGTGAAGCTGCCATATGACTTGGATGAAGATTTTCCATCACTTCAACCAAAGGAGCCAAAGCAGATTGAAGAAGGTGATTCGGAGATTGACCTAGAAGACTTGGAAAGACTAAAGCTATGGAAGAACAAAGGTAAAGCAAAGATGTAGGATGCTACATATGGACCCGAGAGCTCACATCAACCACTTAGAAGGTCTTCAAGGGAGAAGAAGAAACCAGAGAGGTTTGGTTATGATAGTTCTTTGGTCACCAAGCACTCAATCTACATTGCAAAGGATTCAACCAATGAAGAACCTACCACATTTGAAGAAGCACAAAGCAAGAAAGCTTGGAGAGATGCAATGGATGAAGAAATGGAAGCCTTGAAGGAGAATGACACTTGGGAGCTTGTACCTAACAAGCCATCTATGAAGATAATCGGATCTCGATGGATATACAAAATCAAGAGGAATCCAGATGGAAGTATAAATAGACACAAAGCAAGGTTAGTTGCTAAAGGGTTTGCTCAAACCCATGGTATTGATTATGAGGAGACTTTCTCTCCTGTTGCAAAAATGCCTACAATTAGGGTTCTCATTAGTCTTGCTGCATCTAGAAATTGGAATCTTTATCAACTTGATGTAAAGAATGCTTTCTTGAATGGATGGATTTATGAGGAAGTGTATATGGCACAACCTCCTAGATATGAGGATGCACATCATCCTAACTATGTATGCAAACTAAAGAAAGCTTTGTATGGATTGAAGCAAGCTCCAAGAGCTTGGAATTTCAAATTGGTGACTTATTTGCAGGACCAAGGATTCAAAGCTAGCAAGGCGGATACCTCTTTGTTCATAAAGAGGAATGGATCTGAAGTGATCTATTTATGTGTGTATGTTGATGATATTATTATCACAGGCAATGATCTTGAAGGAATCAAACAGGTAAAGAGTCAAATGAAGGAGGAGTTCAAAATAAGTGACCTCGGACCACTCACTTATTTTCTTGGATTGGAGTTGATCTACACAGATTCAGGTATATACATCACACAAAGGAAGTATGTCCATGACATGCTCGTCAAGTTCAAGATGGAAAATACCAAGTGTGCAGGTACACCTATGGAGCAAAATCATAAGCTTAGTGCTTATGAAGGAGAGCCAATTGAAGACATCACAAGCTATCAAAGCTTGGTTGGAAGTTTGAACTATGCAACACTCACAAGAGTGGATATATGCTATAGTGTTAGCATATTGAGTCAGTTTATGCATAAGCCGAGAAGAGCACATATGGAAGCGGCCAAGCGAGTCCTCAAGTACCTAAAGGGGACCATGAATGAAGGTTTGTTCTATTCATATACTTCAGATATTGAGCTAAAGGTCTACTCAGATGCAGATTGGGCCGGATCTAAAGATGATAGAAGAAGCACATCAGGGTATATATCATTTGCAGGTTCAAAAGCCATTTCTTGGTCATCGAAGAAGCAACCAACCGTGGCATTATCTTCTACTGAAGCTGAATATAGAGGTTTGGCTAATGCAACTCAAGAAATCATGTGGTTAAAGTCTTTGTACACAGATCTTGGACTTCATTCTTCAGCACCTCATATTTTTGGTGACAACACAAGCTCACTACATCTAGCAGCTAATCCGGTATACCATGCTAGAACCAAGCATATTGAAGTCCACTACCATTACGTAAGGGAGAAGCTAATGAGCAAGGATATTCAACTATCCTATGTCTCTACAGATATGCAATGTGCCGACATGTTGACTAAAGCTCTTGATGGTACAAAATTAAGTAGATTCAAGTTGATGATTGGCTTGCAGGAAATCAAGGACAATTGAAGACTTATTTGGAGGCCAAGCATGTTAGGCTTGAGGGGGAGCTATTGGTGCATGTTACCCAAGCCTACATGCTTGATATGCTTGGTATTATCCTCATTTGTAAGTCACATGAGTAGTCATGTGAACACCTCTTGTAAAAGAGTTCATTTTTATCTCTTGTATTTGGAAAAAGAAAAAAGAAAAAGAATGGCTTACCTCATGCATGATGTAAAAGCAAACTCATGGCTCCAACTACCAAAATCACGAATTTTTGAGCTGAGGGAATCTCTCCTAACTTTGGGGATCACTTTTAGGTGGAGCCATTCGAATTCGAATTCAAAACTCCCTCCAAGATTAGCTATAAAAGGAGCAAGAAGGAAGAGGCGATTAGCAAGCCTTGTACGTGACCACTTCATGTCATTTTGTAGAGATTGAAGAGCTTACTCCATAGCTCTATCATTCTACATCCATTGTGCAAAGATTCATTGCCAATTTGATTGTAATCATATGTGAATCTATACATTTATTATCATCTACTTCTCTGTTTTGTTCTCTGCTATACTCACTCAGAGCAGTACCTTCAGAAGGTCATATCTCGAGTTCTACTGATCCGTTTTCAGTGATTTAACTTGCGTTGGATAGCTCGTTCTGTCTACTTTGTGCATATAAATTCTCAAGGTCATTGGATTAATACTATTTGAGATATGTGCATTTTACTACTTACTGGTCTATCTCTGTAGAGCCCCGAGAATTGTGGGGAGGTTCCAGAAATTGTTGAAACTTGTTCTCAGTGCTCAGTCCATAATTTGAAGTGTTTTAAATTGGATTGGGAAGCTTGCTAAGTCTATTTGCTATGCCCAAAAGGAATTTTTCTAATTCCTACCAGATTCAGAGTACTGTTCATTTTTTCCAGCAGGTGTATGTCCAAAAATAGCAAGTTTTGGGAGCTAGTCATTTCGCAACTAGTCTGTCTTGCCTTAAACTTTTGGGATACATGTTCCAAAGTACTTGGCTGATATTTTGGTGGATTTAGGAAGCTCAAAGGGTCTACTAATCAACTCTGAAGTCTCAGTTGGCTGGTGTGAAGCGTGTTGTAGCAGCACCTACTTATCTTTGGATTGCATCCAGCATCTCTCTTCACAGTGGTATCAGAGCATAGTCAAGCAACATGGGAGATGGATTTCCATCAACAATTGACAAATTGGATCAAAACAACTATCCGGCATGGTCTCTAAGGATGGAGGCTTACCTTCAAGGGAGGAATCTATATGGATTCATATCTGGAGATGATGCAATGCCAACCATGAGGAACAAAGGGCAACCATCACATGAAGAAGTGGAAGGACTTTCAAATTGGTGTTCGAAGGATGCACTTGCAAGGTCCTATATTCTAAACTCAATCTCTGATTTTCTTTTACCTCATGTCAAGGGATGCAAGACATCAAGAGAGACCTGGAATGCACTTGCTTCTTTCTTCTCTTCCAACACTCGAGCAAGGAAGAACCAATTGTGGATGGAGTTCACAACAATGAAGAAAAGCCCAAAGCAAAATGTGACTGATTATGTCACAAAGATGAAGGAGATTTCGGACCAGCTTGGAAGCATTGGAGAGGTAATTGAGGAGGAGCAAATCATTAGACAAATCATGAATGGAATCAAAGCAGATAAGTGGGAGTCATTCACAACAGCCATGGATTTATACATGGATATGCATGTACCCGACCTCAACACACTCATGGGCCAACTCTTCACTCATGAAGCAAAGATTAGCAAAGGTGGTGAGTCCTCAAGAGGTAATCAAAATTCTGCCTTATATTCTGATAAAGCTAAGGTCAAGGACAAGTCAAAGAATAGGAAGAATGAAGATGAAGGTAGCTCTTTCCAAGCAAACTTTGCAGGTAGAGGAAGAGCTAGAGGGAGAGGCAGAGGTGGAAAGCAAGGCAGGGGGAGATTCCAATCATCTCAACCTTGCAACATATGTGGCTTATCTAACCATACTACTGAAGAATGTTTTAGGAACCCGAGGAACTCAAGAGGAAGAGGATTCAATAGAGGTGGCTATAGATCAAATAGAGGTAGATACAATGGAGGCTACAACAACAACAACTACTACAACAACAGATACAACAACAACAACAACTATCAAAGTGGCCATAGAGGAAGAAGAGATTACAATAACTATGCAGAGGACCAAAGTCAAGAAGATTCATTATTGATTATGAATCTATCAGCGAAGAAGGGTAAGGATGATGATCACATATTTTACATTGATTCGGGATGCTCGAACCATGTAGCAGGAAATGTGGCTTTACTTTCTGATTTGGAAGATCCTCATAACAAGCATGAAGTGCAGACAGGAGATGACACAAAGCACTCAGTGGAGAAGATAGGTAATGTGAAGACATCAGATGGGAATATGAACCTCTTAAGCAAAGTCTTGTATGTCCCTACAATTACCAAAAATTTAATAAGTGTTGGACAGATTGTTGAAAAAGGATTGCAGGTTAGATTCAATCGATTTGGAGCATATGTTGAAGACCCAAGGCAAGGCTTTCGAAGGATTGCCAAAGGAGAAAAGACAGGAAGGCTTTTCACTTTTGAAGTGGAAGATACAAAGAACATAGCTTTGTTTAGCTATGGATCTCAAACTCTAACAGAGTTGGAGATATGGCACAAAAGGCTTGCTCACATTGGTGAGAGGACACTCAAACAGATTTGCAGGGACCAAAGTGTACTTGGTTTGCCTAATATCACAAGGCAACACATGATTTATAAGTGTGAAGCTTGTCAACTCGGCAAGGCTCATAGACAACCTTTCAATAAGAGAGGATATATGCATCAAAATCCTTTGGATCTAGTGCACACGGATGTGTGGGGTCCAAGTAAGGAGCCATCTATATCAAGCTCAAGATATTATGTGTCTTTCATAGATGATTGTAGCAGGTGGACCATTTTGTTTTTCATGAAGCACAAGGATGAAGTGTTTAATTGCTTTAAGAAGTATATTGCTCTTGTTGAAAACCAAACAGGTAGGACTTTGAAACGACTCAGATCAGATGGTGGAAAAGAATACTTCTCTTCTGAATTTGATGCCTTCTTGCATGAGAGAGGCATTAAAAGGGAAGTCACTACAAGGTATACACCCGAACTCAATGGTGTAGCAGAGAGGAGGAACAGAGCTATTGTCGAAGCTGCAAGGTCCATGCTCAACGAAAAGGGATTGCCGAACTACCTATGGGCAGAGGCTGTGTCAACAGCCACATATCTCATAAATAGACTTCCATCTAAGTCACTAGATGGAACCACTCCATATGAAGTGTGGAATGGAAGAAGACCTAGTCTAGAGCATTGCAAAATCTTTGGATGCTTAGCCTATGCTCACATTCCTTCTCAAGAAGAGGGAAATTGGATCCCAACGCAGAGAAGTGCGTATTCATTGGTTATGATCAAAACCAAAAAGGATATAGATTGTACAATCCAACCAATAAAGGATTTTCTGTGAGTAGAGATGTAATTTTTGATGAAAACAAATCATGGTTTGATGATGACAGGAAAGTGAAGCTGCCATATGACTTGGATGAAGATTTTCCATCACTTCAACCAAAGGAGCCAAAGCAGATTGAAGAAAGTGATTCGGAGATTGACCTAGAAGACTTGGAAAGACTAAAGCTATGGAAGAACAAAGGTAAAGCAAAGATGCAGGATGCTACATATGGACCCGAGAGCTCACATCAACCACTTAGAAGGTCTTCAAGGGAGAAGAAGAAACCAGAGAGATTTGGTTATGATAGTTCTTTGGTCACCAAGCACTCAATCTACATTGCAAAGGATTCAACCAATGAAGAACCTACCACATTTGAAGAAGCACAAAGCAAGAAAGCTTGGAGAGATGCAATGGATGAAGAAATGGAAGCCTTGAAGGAGAATGACACTTGGGAGCTTGTACCTAACAAGCCATCTATGAAGATAATCGGATCTCGATGGATATACAAAATCAAGAGGAATCCAGATGGAAGTATAAATAGACACAAAGCAAGGTTAGTTGCTAAAGGGTTTGCTCAAACCCATGGTATTGATTATGAGGAGACTTTCTCTCCTGTTGCAAAAATGCCTACAATTAGGGTGCTCATTAGTCTTGCTGCATCTAGAAATTGGAATCTTTATCAACTTGATGTAAAGAATGCTTTCTTGAATGGATGGATTTATGAGGAAGTGTATATGGCACAACCTCCTGGATATGAGGATGTACATCATCCTAACTATGTATGCAAATTAAAGAAAGCTTTGTATGGATTGAAGCAAGCTCCAAGAGCTTGGAATTTCAGATTGGTGACTTATTTGCAGGACCAAGGATTCAAGGCTAGCAAGGCGGATACCTCTTTGTTCATAAAGAGGAATGGATCTGAAGTGATCTATTTATGTGTGTATGTTGATGATATTATTATCACAGGCAATGATCTTGAAGGAATCAAACAGGTAAAGAGTCAAATGAAGGAGGAGTTCAAAATAAGTGACCTCGGACCACTCACTTATTTTCTTGGATTGGAGTTGATCTACACAGATTCAGGTATATACATCACACAAAGGAAGTATGTCCATGACATGCTCGTCAAGTTCAAGATGGAAAATACCAAGTGTGCAGGTACACCTATGGAGCAAAATCATAAGCTTAGTGCTTATGAAGGAGAGCCAATTGAAGACATCACAAGCTATCAAAGCTTGGTTGGAAGTTTGAACTATGCAACACTCACAAGAGTGGATATATGCTATAGTGTTAGCATATTGAGTCAGTTTATGCATAAGCCGAGAAGACCACATATGGAAGCGGCCAAGCGAGTCCTCAAGTACCTAAAGGGGACCATGAATGAAGGTTTGTTCTATTCATATAGTTCAGATATTGAGCTAAAGGTCTACTCAGATGCAGATTGGGCCGGATCTAAAGATGATAGAAGAAGCACATCAGGGTATATATCATTTGCAGGTTCAAAAATCATTTCTTGGTCATCGAAGAAGCAACCAACCGTGGAATTATCTTCTACCGAAGCTGAATATAGAGGTTTGGCTAATGCAACTCAAGAAATCATGTGGTTAAAGTCTTTGTACACAGATCTTGGACTTCATTCTTCAACACCTCATATTTTTGGTGACAACACAAGCTCACTACATCTAGCAGCTAATCCGGTATACCATGCTAGAACCAAGCATATTGAAGTCCACTACCATTACGTAAGGGAGAAGCTAATGAGCAAGGATATTCAACTATCCTATGTCTCTACAGATATGCAATGTGCCGACATGTTGACTAAAGCTCTTGATGGTACAAAATTAAGTAGATTCAAGTCGATGATTGGCTTGCAGGAAATCAAGGACAATTGAAGACTTATTTGGAGGCCAAGCATGTTAGGCTTGAGGGGGAGCTGTTGGTGCATTTTACCCAAGCCTACATGCTTGATATGCTTGATTTTATCCTCATTTGTAAGTCACATGAGTAGTCATGTGAACACCTCTTGTAAAAGAATTCATTTTTATCTCTTGTATTTAGAAAAAGAAAAAAGAAAAAGAATGGCTTACCTCATGCATGATGTAAAAGCAAACTCATGGCTCCAACTACCAAAATCACAAATTTTTCAGCTGAGGGAATCTCTCCTAACTTTGGGGATCACTTTTAGGTGGAGCCATTCGAATTCGAATTCAAAACTCCCTCCAAGAATAGCTATAAAAGGAGTAAGAAGGAAGAGGCGATTAGCAAGCCTTGTATGTGACCACTTCATGTCATTTTGTAGAGATTGAAGAGCTTACTCCATAGCTCTATCATTCTACTCCCATTGTGCAAAGATTCATTGCCAATGTGGTTGTAATCATATGTGAATCTATACATTTATTATCATCTACTTCTCTGTTTTGTTCTGTGCTATACTCACTCAGAGCAGTAACTTCAGAAGGTCATATCTCGAGTTCTGCTGATCCATTTTCAGTGATGTAACTTGCGTTGGATAGCTCGTACTGTCTACTTTGTGCATATAAATTTTCAAGGTCATTGGATTAATAATATTTGAGATATGTGCATTTTATTGCTTACTGGTCTATCTCTGTAGAGCGCCGAGAATTGTGGGGAGGTTCCAGAAATTGTTGAAACTTGTTCTCAGTGCTCAGTCCATAATTTGAAGTGTTTTAACTTTGATTGGGAAGCTTGCTAAGTCTATTTGCTATGCCCAAAAGGAATTTTTCTAATTCCTACCAGATTGAGAGTACTGTTCATTTTTTCCAGCAGGTGTATGTCCAAAAATAGCAAGTTTTGGGAGCTAGTCATTTCTCAACTAGTCTGTCTTGACTTAAACTTTTGGGATACATGTTCCAAAGTACTTGGCTGATATTTTTGTGGATTTAGGAAGCTCAAAGGGTCTACTAATCAACTCTGAAGTCTTAGTTGGCTGGTGTGAAGCTGGTTGTAGCAGCACCTACTCATCTTTGGATTGCATCCACCATCTCTCTTCACAAAATAGATGGTTCATGGTGCCAAAGAAGAAAAAAAATATTGGTTTCATCCAAGATTTGCAATGTGTAAACAAAATCACGACTATAAATGTAGGGACAAGACCTATAATAGGCAGCTTGTCGAAGAGAAGGGTGTCACAATGGGACGAGTGTTGGTTGGATCAGGCCTTGGGATGTCATCTTTCTAGCGAGTGGCAGTTGCATGTTGGGAGCCTTCATGGGGATAGTCTGATGATAGCCCCTCATCTATGCTTCATGAGGGAGTGGAACACTAGCATGCAATCGTTTGAGTAGGTCATTGTGGTCGAAGCACGTGGAAGTAGAAACATAAAGCTCAAAGTAGAAATGCCTTATGTATCAATACTTACATATATAAGAGCTAGAACATATGTATACAATCAATGAAATGGTTGGATAATGTCCTAGTACATTATAGCTAATCATGAAAGGATTGATTAGATAATCTAGATAGAAAGTAAAATCACTCCAAGTGACATCACAAGGTACTAGAAAAGAATCCTCTCCACCAAAGCACTCAAAAGTGGCAAACACACCATCCAACACAATGCACAAGTTGAACGTTTGATGATGAGAGGAAATCACTTCTTGAGGTTTTTCATATAAGATATGTTAGTCTTCTTGTCACTGCACTGCTACAAGTAGGATCACTTCAATTCTTTAATATACTTTGGTCACTGAAAAAAACATTGGAGATAATTAGTGTTAAGGAAACACTCACGAATTTGACACAACAAACAAGACAGAAACGGAATCTTCAGAAAATCGGTGCACAGGTGTACAGTATGCGAAGTTAATGCGCGGTGTCCGCATAACAGAGCAATTAACCGCGGCGGGTGCGTAAGGCGCGCATAACGCGAATTGAAGAATGACAGAGCAAAGGAGCGCCAAAGAAAGTGTATATATATACAGCAAAGGTTGAAGAAAATATGTGTGTGCGTGTATGCGAGTGACGCAGATGTATGAGAGAGACACAGAGAAGTGAGAGAGAGCATCACACTGATACACAGAGGAGAACGAGAGACTGAGAGAAGACGCCATAGATCGCGTATGAGTGAAGAGAGATTTAGAAGCTCTCAGAAGACGCCATAGATCGCGTATGTACAGATGAATAACACAAGCCTGAAGTGTCGGGTCTTTTCATCTGAAGAGAGATGGTAATAAGAAACTACTCACTGTAGGAGAGTTTCTGTAGCTTGACCAAGAAGAGGCCAAGCTTACTTGTACACATCTTCTCTAATCGAAAACACATGTTCATGTGGATGTCTGCGTGCAATCTTTACTTGTGAAGAATCTGAAGTTATTTCGTGTTATGGTAGGAAGTTCCATTTCTCGTTTACTATCACGACTCGTTACTAAACGTGCTTCAGTACCTTCTCTGTAAACGCATGTTTCGGCGTATAACAGTTTACTCAGTAAACATGTTTCAGTAATTTCTGGTCAGTTACAGTTTCTCAGAAAACAAGTTTTTTCGGTAGAACAACGAAGTATAACTCGTAGTAGAGTTTGAAGCTTTGTATGAGAGATAGCTCATCTTGTAGCTAGACTTCTCTACTCTAAGCTGATCACAGTTTCCGGTGGAATGAAAATGTACATGCAGTACAAAAGTTAACCGGAAAGTAGCAGTTCAGAACTGTGAAGTTTTCAGAAGGGAGTTCATTCGGTGAAGGAAGCTCACACACTACTTCCTTACTTCACATAAGTTCATCTGAAGCAATTACGAACAGAACTAAATTTATTTCGGTGAAGTTCCGGCACAACTACGGTGTCAGTTCAGTAACAGTCTGGTGAAGTTCCGGTGGAACTTGTGTCGCAGGATAACGCAGTTAAAGCGACGTTAATTAGGCTGAGCTACTGTTGATTACAGAGGTGTTCTGAATCACTCTAGTTTAGCATTCTATTGCGGTGGCGCGGCAATTTCCGCAGGCCTGACAGAGTTCACGCCTTGTCGCGAAATCCACCTTTAGGGCGAAAGTATTTCCGCAACAGTAGGCGTTAGAGCCGAAGTTTTTCGCCAACATTTGGTATCAGAGCTAGTTAATCTCCCAACACTTGGTATAAGAGCCTAGAGTATTCTCTATCATGGCAGATCATGTCCAAATAGATAAACTGGACAGAGATAATTATCCTGCATGGGTAATGCGCATGGAAGCCTTACTTATGAGTAAGGACTTAATGACATACGTGACCGGAGAAGAAAAGAAACCCATTTTCGAAGATGATAGTCAACCAGAAAAAGAAGAACTAGACGCCCTAAAGCTATGGCAGAAGAAAGATGCAACGGCAAGAGCCTACATCTACAACACTGTGTCAGATCATCTGCTACCGCACATTAGAGGTCTGGAGAAAGCAGAGGACATATGGAGTGCATTGGAAGATCACTTCCAAAATACTACGAAGGCTAGGAAAGCCAGCCTATGGTCCGAGTTCACAACGTTCAAAAAGAAGCCGAGTCAAAGCATCAGTGACTACGTCACTAAAATGAAGGATCTAGCAGATAGTCTTGGATCCATAAATGAAGAAGTCGAAGATCATAGATTGATAGCGCAAGTGCTCACAGGTTTGAGAGGAGATGAAAGGTGGAAACCTTTCGTACTATCAACTGAACTCTCCCTAAATCATTTTGTACCAGATTTAAATCAGTTGCTTGGTTTGATGCTCACATATGAGCAAGACCTGAAAGGAGACGCAGATAAAGGACATAGCTCTGCAATGTACATGAAGAACAAGAAGAAAGACAAAGGTAAGTCAAAAGACGAAGAAGAGTCAAGCTCTCAGGCCTATTACGCAAGAGGTAAAGGCACTGGCAGAGGAAGAGCAAGAGGAAGAAACCGCCAGAATACCACCAAGAAAGCTTGCTGGATTTGCGGACTAAGTAATCATCTGGCGCATGACTGCTGGCACAACCAACAGGGATCAAATCAAAATCAGAACAACAATAGCAGAGGCAGTAGCGGAAGAAATCAAAGTAACTTCCAAAGAGGAAGACAAAGCCAAAGAGGAGGCTACGGTAGAGGTGGAACAAGAAGTTGGGGACAGAGCCAATCCTACAACACCACCTACAACAACTACGCAAATGACACACAGAATGAAAGTCATACATCATTGATGATGAACTCAATCAGCACATCAGAAAATGAAGACCTAAAGGTATTTTACATTGATTCTGGATGCTCTAATCGTTTGTCAGGAAATATAGAACTAATGTCAGAACTAGAGAAAGGTAGTTCTAGTCACACTGTTCAAACAGGTGACAATACAAGACACAAAGTACAATCAATCGGAAAAGTGAAATGCAAGAGTGGAGCAGATTTGCTAACCAACGTTTTGTATGTTCCAACAATACCAAAAAATCTGATCAGTGTGGGACAGATAGTCGAAAAAGGTTTTCAGGTCAGATTTACAAATAAAGGAGTATTTGTAGAAGATCCCAAGAACGGATATTATCAGATCGTCTCTGGTAAGAAAGAAGGCAGACTCTTTACCTTAAGAGTACAAGGGAACATTGGCCAAGCGCTGCTCACACATGATGAAAAGGTAATTACAGAACTTGATCTCTGGCACAAGAGATTAGGTCATTTTCACGAAAAAGGAATCAAAGCTATGATAGCGAATCAGTCTGTACTGGGATTACCGAACGTACAGAACCAACATATGATTCACAAATGCGAAGCCTGTCAAATGGGAAAAGCCCACAGGTTACCTTTCCAGAAGAAAGGATTCAAACATGATGGCGTGCTAGAACTCATACATACAGATGTATGGGGACCAACGAAAGAAGGATCAATCAGCGGGTCAAGGTACTATGTTTTATTCATTGATGATGCAACAAGGTGGATAACTCTTTATGTTTTGAAGGAAAAGTCAGAGGTGTTCGGAGCTTTCAAACATTTTCATGCATATGCTGAAAGACTCACCGGACGAAAGCTTAAAAGACTGAGGTCTGATGGAGGGGGAGAATACTTCTCCCGAGAATTCAATGACTATCTTTGGAATGCAGGTATTAAGAGAGAAATAACCTGCAGGTATACACCACAACAGAATGGTGTAGCAGAAAGGAGAAACCGAACTCTAGTAGAGTTTGCACGGGCTATGCTAAAAGAAAAAAATTGCCCAGATTATCTTTGGGCTGAAGCTGTAAATACAGCTACATACTTGGTAAACAGATTACCATGTACAGCGTTAGAAGGAATGACCCCTTATGAAGCCTGGTGGGGAAAGAAGCCAACACTTGATCACTGCAAAGTGTTTGGATCAGTAGCGTATGCTTATGTACCGTCTCAACTGAGACATAAGCTTGAACCGAAAGCAGAGAAATATGTATTCGTCGGATATGATGAGAAACAGATGGGTTACAGGTTATGGAGCCCTCTAACCAAACATTTTACTGTTTCCAGGGATGTAACATTTGATGAACAGAAAAGCTGGTATGCAGATCAGAGTCATACAGCTGAAGAATTTGAAGAAGAGATAAAAAGAAGAGAGAAAGGAAAATCAATTGTTCAGGTAAACAAAGATGAAGAGGCAAGTACGTCCAGGACCGGAACAGGTATAAGAAACGAAGATGAAGACGGGTACTCAGATACACACGAAGAATATGAGCTAAGAAGGTCAAACAGAGTAAGAAGACAACCGGAAAGATACTCGTATGATACATCATATATGACTCAACGAGATTATGCATACATGGTCAAAGAAGAGGAAGAGCCTCAGAGCTATGACGAAGCCAAAGGCAAGAAGCAATGGCAAGAAGCAATGAAAGAAGAATTCACTGCACTAGAAGAGAACAAGACATGGGAGCTTGTTCCTAAACCAAACGGTAAGAAAGTAATTGGAAATAAATGGGTGTTCAAAGTTAAGAAACTTGCAGATGGAAGGATAGCCAGACATAAAGCGAGACTGGTTATCAAGGGCTATGCTCAGACGCAAGGCATAGACTATGACGAGACGTTCAGTCCGGTGGCAAAAATGTCAACCATAAGAACAGTGATTGCTATAGCAGCATCAAAAGGATGGAAGCTAAGTCAGCTAGATATAAAGAATGCATTCCTGAATGGATATATATCAGATGAAGTATATATGGAACAACCGGAAGGGTTTATAAGTTCCAAATACCCAAACTTTGTTTGCAGGTTAAGAAAAGCTCTTTATGGACTGAAACAAGCTCCAAGAGCTTGGAACTACAGACTCGTGAAGTATCTGAACGAACTTGGATACCAAAGTTCGAAGGCAGATGCAAGTCTACTCATCAAAAGAACAGAAGAAGGAATGATCTACATTTGTATCTATGTAGATGACATAATAATTACAGGAACCTCAGATGCAGGAATCACAGAGGTAAAGAAACTGCTAGAAAAGGAATTCAAGATCAGTGACCTAGGAAAATTATCATACTTTCTAGGAATGGAAATCACATATACAGATCATGGTGTATATGTCACACAAGAAAGGTATCTCCTGAACTTACTGAAGAAGTTCAACATGGAAAATTGCAGAGAAGCTTCAACACCGCTTGAAGTAAACCATAAACTCAGTAAATATAGTGGTACAGAGTTTAAAGATATGAAGAAATACCAATCGTTAGTAGGAAGCCTAATATATGCTACGCTAACAAGACCGGATCTTAGTTTTCCGGTGGGAGTTCTCTCACAGTTTATGCATTGTCCGACAGAGCAACATTGGGTTGCAGGACAAAGAGTTCTCAGATATATCAAAAGAACTATAAAGGAAGGATTATATTATCCTTTCACATCAGATATAAAGCTCAGAGCATACAGTGACTCAGATTGGGCAGGAAGTCAAGATGACCGGAGATCAACGCAGGGGTATATGATATACCTAGGAGATAAGCTGGTAAGCTGGTGTTCGAAGAAGCAACACACAGTAGCTTTATCGTCAACAGAAGCAGAATACAAAGGACTAGTAGAAGCAGCAAAAGAAGTAATATGGATGCAGACTTTACTTAAAAGCATGGGTATAGATCAAAGTATACCGATCATACATGGAGATAATATGAGCTCGCTATATCTTGCAGCGAATCCTGTGTTTCATGCAAGAACAAAACACATAGAGATTCAGTACCATTTCCTAAGGGAAAAAGTAATGGAGAAAGAGATAGAAATAGTCTACACTCCTACGAAAGATCAGATTGCAGATATTCTGACAAAGAGCTTGGATGGAACAAAGACAAACAGATTCAAAGAGATGGCAGGAATAAAAGAAAGAAAGATATATGAAAGACCGGAAGATGTCAAATTAGTGATTGAGGGGGAGCTGTTAAGGAAACACTCACGAATTTGACACAACAAACAAGACAGAAACGGAATCTTCAGAAAATCGGTGCACAGGTGTACAGTATGCGAAGTTAATGCGCGGTGTCCGCATAACAGAGCAATTAACCGCGGCGGGCGCGTAAGGCGCGCATAACGCGAATTGAAGAATGACAGAGCAAAGGAGCGCCAAAGAAAGTGTATATATATACAGCAAAGGTTGAAGAAAATATGTGTGTGCGTGTATGCGAGTGACGCAGATGTATGAGAGAGACACAGAGAAGTGAGAGAGAGCATCACACTGATACACAGAGGAGAACGAGAGACTGAGAGAAGACGCCATAGATCGCGTATGAGTGAAGAGAGATTTAGAAGCTCTCAGAAGACGCCATAGATCGCGTATGTACAGATGAATAACACAAGCCTGAAGTGTCGGGTCTTTTCATCTGAAGAGAGATGGTAATAAGAAACTACTCACTGTAGGAGAGTTTCTGTAGCTTGACCAAGAAGAGGCCAAGCTTACTTGTACACATCTTCTCTAATCGAAAACACATGTTCATGTGGATGTCTGCGTGCAATCTTTACTTGTGAAGAATCTGAAGTTATTTCGTGTTATGGTAGGAAGTTCCATTTCTCGTTTACTATCACGACTCGTTACTAAACGTGCTTCAGTACCTTCTCTGTAAACGCATGTTTCGGCGTATAACAGTTTACTCAGTAAACATGTTTCAGTAATTTCTGGTCAGTTACAGTTTCTCAGAAAACAAGTTTTTTCGGTAGAACAACGAAGTATAACTCGTAGTAGAGTTTGAAGCTTTGTATGAGAGATAGCTCATCTTGTAGCTAGACTTCTCTACTCTAAGCTGATCACAGTTTCCGGTGGAATGAAAATGTACATGCAGTACAAAAGTTAACCGGAAAGTAGCAGTTCAGAACTGTGAAGTTTTCAGAAGGGAGTTCATTCGGTGAAGGAAGCTCACACACTACTTCCTTACTTCACATAAGTTCATCTGAAGCAATTACGAACAGAACTAAATTTATTTCGGTGAAGTTCCGGCACAACTACGGTGTCAGTTCAGTAACAGTCTGGTGAAGTTCCGGTGGAACTTGTGTCGCAGGATAACGCAGTTAAAGCGACGTTAATTAGGCTGAGCTACTGTTGATTACAGAGGTGTTCTGAATCACTCTAGTTTAGCATTCTATTGCGGTGGCGCGGCAATTTCCGCAGGCCTGACAGAGTTCACGCCTTGTCGCGAAATCCACCTTTAGGGCGAAAGTATTTCCGCAACAGTAGGCGTTAGAGCCGAAGTTTTTCGCCAACAATTAGTACATTGAAAAGAATAGAACATATTCTTGAGAAAAACTATACCTTAGTTTTTTATTAATTTTTATTTACTTTGTTTTGATTTTATTTTGATTTTTTTATTTTCTTTCTTTTTATTTTTATTTTTCTAATTCTTTTTGTTTACACCCTATTTCTCTTTTCAATTCTTTGTATTTACACAAATTTTTGCTTGACTTCTTAATTTCTTTTACTCCTTTTCATTTATTTTTTATTTTTTTTATTTTTAATTTTTCTTAGTACTTACATCTTATTCCTTTTTATTTTACTTACATTTCTTTCTAATTTCATTTGTTTACATTTTCTTTTGAGCTAATCCCTAATATGTCATTTACACTTTTTATTTATCTAATTTATTTTTAATTAATTAATTCTATTTTAAGTATTTACTTATAATTAATTCCTAATAAATAAATCTTCATTAATTAAGTATTTAATTAAATAATATAGTCATTCATCTATTTATTAATTGATTAACTAATAAAAGCAAGAAGATAAAAAAGTGAATTATGAAAATAAAACATCAAGACAAACCAAATTGACTCCCAACTCTCTCTCTCTCTCTCTCTCTCTCTTTCTCTCTTGTTCTCTCTCTCTCTCTCCCCTCTCTCTCTCTCTCTCTCCCTCTCTCTCTCTCTCTCTCTCCCTTTCACTCCCTCTCTCTATCTCTCTGTTAGGGCAATAGTTCTACTCAGATCTATTGTGTGCCATCTCTACTCATCATCCCCCCCCCCTCTCTCTCTCTCTGCTACACATATTTGGTCTTCCGCTTGCGGACATATTTGAAGGGTTTAAAATTTTTCCACTAAAACCACCCATCTTGGTCATCAAGGAAAATGTGTGATGGGTAGTCCAATCAATAGCCCAAGACTCCCAAGTCCCTATTCCTATTTGTTGCTGCATTTAGCAAGCCTAAGAGATTTGCTAAGCCTTGCGGACTACATACATAAGTCACTCTACATAGAGAGAATCACGTAAGAACTCATGCTTGTCAATATTCTTGTATTTATCTTTCATAATGTAAAAGCCAAAAGTGAAGATGTAATCTTGTGATGCTAGGAAGCCAAACCCATGACTTAATTTGGAGGAATAATCAAACTCATATCTGTCCTAAGGTCTAGGATCACTTTTAGGTGAAAGGGATTCAAAATTCGAACTCAAATATGAGTATAAATACTCATATCTCTTAGTGACGGATAGAGCTACAGATCTGAGAGGGATTGAGCTACAAACTCAAGCCTACATTGAACTCATGCCATCTAAGTGTAGTCCGCTACACTCCCTTTGTATCATATGTTCAATGGCATTCACATTTTGACACATTTCATTGAGTAACTACTTCTTTGCATTCTGCTTCAATACTTTCATGAACATGGTGAACTTTTCAGTCGATTCCTCTATGTCCAAGCATTCATTTGCTATACTTGGGATAATTAGATTGAAGCGTAGTATCCACCTAGCATATTTTATTCATTTTTCTTTATTGAAACTCAAGATATGAATCTCATAAGTTGATCATGTCTGCGCATCTTCTAGATCCTAAAAATTTGAGGTGAACCCCTAGACTTTCTAGACTTATTTCTCCTTGTATGGTGTAGCTAAAATCATCAAATACCTTGCTTTGGTTAGATATAGAATTCAATTAGATGTGTCCAAAAGCTCTCTAGTCAATTCGTACCAGATTGTGAACTCTATGCATAACATTGAGACCTTCTCATCCCAAAATAGAAGGCTTTTCACATTCCTTGCAAATAGAAGCTATCTATTTTGATGCAAATATTTTGAATGATGTTCCCAAGGACTTGATGGTTCTTTATAAAACTTTGGGAAGTTAAGTAAGTCTACTAAGCATCCCTTGGGCTATATGGATTGGTGTAGAGCAGGTGTGTTGCAGCACCAACTCATCTATGGGCATTACCCATCACCTCTTCATAGTGGTATCAAAGCAACTAAGCATCATGGGTGATAGATTCCCCTCATACATTGACAAATTGGATTGAGGAAATTATTTAGCTTGGTCACTCATAATGGAAGCTTATCTTCAAGGGAGGAACCTCTATGGTTACATATATGGAGATGAGATGATGCCAATCCTCATAAGCAAGGGCCAACCAACACAAGAAGAACAAGAGAGGTTGAATACATGGTGCTCGAAGGATGCTTTAGCAAGTTCATACATTCTTAACTCTATCTCTTATTTTTTACTTCCACACATTAGGAGTTGCAAGACATCACAAGAGACATGGAATGCTCTTGAAGCATTCTTCTCATCAAGTACTAAGGCAAGGAAGAACCAATTGTGGATGGAATTCACCACACTCAAGAAGATGCCCAAGTAGAGTGTGACTAATTTTTTCACCATGATAAAAGACATAGCATACCAACTTGGAAGCATTGGAGAAATCATTGATGAAGACCAAATAGTAAGGAAACTAGTGAATGGAATAAAGGCAGATGAAAAATGGGAAGCCTTCACCATAGCCATGGACCTCTATATGGACATGTAAATTCTTGATTTCAACACTCTCATAGGAAAATTGTTTACACATGAGTAAAATCTTATGAATAATGGAGATAACTCAAAAGGTAATCAATCCTCCGCTCTCTATAGAGATAAGAATAAGAAAAAAGACAGCAAAGACAAGGGTAAGAAATGCGATGATGAAGGTAATACCTCTCAAGCAAACTTTGCTGGTGGAGGTAGAGGCTCAAGAGGAAGAGGCAAAGGAGGAAGACAAGGCAAAGGGAGACCACAAGGCTCATTTCCATGTGCCATATTTGGTGTAAAAAATCACATTACTGAAAATTGTTTTAGGAATCCTAGGAACCAAAGAGGAAGAGGTTACAATAGAAGAGGCTATGGAAGCTCAAGAGGAAGTTTCATCAACTTCAATGGATACAATAATAATTCATACAACAACAATAACTACTAAGGAGTATACAATTTGTTCTAATATAACATATAGTAGCCTCATTAGCCATTATCTATATTGAAATTGCCCATTTGAGAAACCTCATATAGGTAACTAATACCTGCATGGTGTAAAAGATGTTATAGGTGAATATAGAACATCGAAAACATCTTCTTCTCTTGCCTGAAGAGTGAAATCATGTTGAAACAAGTTAGCAAATCCCTCCAACTAGATCTTATGATAAACTAGAAGCAAGTTCTCTTGGGCAAGCCAATTAGTTGCTCCAGAATTTGATTAGAAGTGAAGACCTCTAGAAAATTAGGAAGCAAATTTGTACTATCAACTTTAGCAAAACTCCCAAAGAATGGTCTATAGAAAAAGCTCTTGTTGTCATAGTTAAAACAAATCACAAATTCTAAGAATGATGCCCTTTCGAATGCCATGTTATTTGTTTCAAAGAGCAACGAGATTGAAAGAAAGTGGATGCTTCATGAAGGGGATGATATAATCATTCGTCTTCTTTGTACCTCCCTTTAGCCCTTCTCTAATTTTCTCTAATTTAATTTAAATCTTCTTAGTTCAAAAAAGAACATTCAAAAGTGACACATACAATAGAAAACATCAAGAATTTACATGTCACTAGAATGTTTGATTGAAGTGCCTTATGTGGTATTTCCTTTTTCTTTTTAGAATTTCAA
This sequence comes from Ceratopteris richardii, assembly GCA_020310875.1. Lineage (NCBI taxonomy): Eukaryota > Viridiplantae > Streptophyta > Polypodiopsida > Polypodiales > Pteridaceae > Ceratopteris > Ceratopteris richardii. The sequence continues at coordinate 146,643,892 of CM035412.1, forward strand.
TCTTGAGATCTAATCTTCTTAGTAGTTTGAATTAGTGGAAAGTACAATGAAGGACATAATACCCATGAGATCCCCCAAATCTCACATAAGTATGTGAACAGAGCCTAGAGGGCCACTCAGCGTGGAACCTAGGTAACGAAAACCCTAAGCCTAGAAGAGAAGACCGGTTTCAACCTACCATAATGCACTTGAAGGCCCACTAATGCCCAATAGATTTCAACGAGAGCTCTCAAAGGGCCACTAATCATTAAATGGAGTTGATTTTCATCTCACCACTTCAAGTGCATAACGGGAATCCTGCCAATTCAACCGATAGGGTTTGAACCCTCACCTCGCCCAAAAGGACTCACCACCTTTGCTAATCTTTGCTTCATGAGTGAAGAGTTGGCCCATGAGTGTGTTGAGATCGGGTACATGCATATCCATGTATAAATCCATGGCTGTTGTGAATGACTCCCACTTGTCGTCTGCTTTGATTCCATTCATGATTTGTCTAATGATTTGCTCCTCTTCAATTACCTCTCCAATGCTTCCAAGCTGGTCCGAAATCTCCTTCATCTTTGTGACATAATCAGTCACATTTTGCTTTGGGCTTTTCTTCATTGTTGTGAACTCCATCCACAATTGGTTCTTCCTTGCTCGAGTGTTGGAAGAGAAGAAAGAAGCAAGTGCATTCCAGGTCTCTCTTGATGTCTTGCATTCCTTGACATGAGGTAAAAGAAAATCAGAGATTGAGTTTAGAATATAGGACCTTGCAAGTGCATCCTTCGAACACCAATTTGAAAGTCCTTCCACTTTTTCATGTGATGGTTTGTAATAAAGTAAGTCTATGATCCAAGGGTCTGGCCGGTTCAGACAGATCTGAAATCGGACACCGTTTGGTCATCCGTGTGTATGACCAAAGATCTCGAGTTTAGACTTACTAGGAGGTCATTTACTCTTGTAACCAAGTAATCCACTTAGCCTAATGGTTAAGACTCAAGGGTGTGAAGGACGAGGTCTTGGGTTCAATCCCCATGAGGTACATGGGAAGAGTATTTTGCCCAAAGAGCTCTAGAACCTTCTAGAAGCATCCACTGGACACTTGGCGCACATGTAGTTACATGGCTGACACTTGGATGATTAGCATCCACCTGCCCAAGAAGGCAGTCCCCTGGAGAGAGCTATATATAGAGGCATTTGGTTGGGAGGAGAGTCATCTCTCAAGCATGTGGTGGTCGTAATCCTTGATTTGTTGCATGGTTGCCCTTTGTTCCTAATGGTTGGCATTGCATCATCTCCAGATATGAATCCATATAGATTCCTCCCTTGAAGGTAAGCCTCCATCCTTAGAGACCATGCCGGATAGTTGTTTCGATCCAATTTGTCAATTGTTGATGGAAATCCATCTCCCATGTTGCTTGACTATGCTCTGATACCACTGTGAAGAGAGATGGTGGATGCAATCCAAAGATGAGTAGGTGCTGCTACAACCAGCTTCACACCAGCCAACTGAGACTTCAGAGTTGATTAGTAGACCCTTTGAGCTTCCTAAATCCACCAAAATATCAGCCAAGTACTTTGGAACATGTATCCCAAAAGTTTAAGTCAAGACAGACTAGTTGCGAAATGACTAGCTCCCAAAACTTGCTATTTTTGGACATACACCTGCTGGAAAAAATGAACAGTACTCTCAATCTGGTAGGAATTAGAAAAATTCCTTTTGGGCATAGCAAATAGACTTAGCAAGCTTCCCAATCCAAGTTAAAACACTTCAAATTATGGACTGAGCACTGAGAACAAGTTTCAACAATTTCTGGAACCTCCCCACAATTCTCGGGGCTCTACAGAGATAGACCAGTAAGCAGTAAAATGCAGATATCTCAAAAATTATTGATCCAATGACCTTGAAGATTTGAATGCACAAAGTAGACAGTACGAGCTATCCAACGCAAGTTAAATCACTGAAAACGGATCAGTAGAACTCGAGATATGACCTTCTGAAGGTACTGCTCTGAGTGAGTATAGCAGAGAACAAAACAGAGAAGTAGATGATAATAAATGTATAGATTCACATATGATTACAACCACATTGGCAATGAATCTTTGCACAATGGGAGTAGAATGATAGAGCTATGGAGTAAGCTCTTCAATCTCTACAAAATGACATGAAGTGGTCACGTACAAGGCTTGCTAATCGCCTCTTCCTTCTTGCTCCTTTTATAGCTATTCTTGGAGGGAGTTTTGAATTCGAATTCGAATGGCTCCACCTAAAAGTGATCCCCAAAGTTAGGAGAGATTCCCTCAGCTCAAAAATTCGTGATTTTGGTAGTTGGAGCCACGAGTTTGCTTTTACATCATGCATGAGGTAAGCCATTCTTTTTCTTTTTTCTTTTTCCAAATACAAGAGATAAAAATGAACTCTTTTACAAGAGGTGTTCACATGACTACTCATGTGACTTACAAATGAGGATAATATCAAGCATATCAAGCATGTAGGCTTGGGTAAAATGCACCAACAGCTCCCCCTCAAGCCTAACATGCTTGGCCTCCAAATGAGTCTTCAATTGTCCTTGATTTCCTGCAAGCCAATCATCAACTTGAATCTACTTAATTTTGTACCATCAAGAGCTTTAGTCAACATGTCGGCACATTGCATATCTGTAGAGACATAGGATAGTTGAATATCCTTGCTCATTAGCTTCTCCCTTACGTAATGGTAGTGGACTTCAATATGCTTGGTTCTAGCATGGTATACCAGATTAGCTGCTAGATGTAGTGAGCTTGTGTTGTCACCAAAAATATGAGGTGTTTAAGAATGAAGTCCAAGATCTGTGTACAAAGACTTTAACCACATGATTTCTTGAGTTGCATTAGCCAAACCTCTATATTCAGCTTCGGTAGAAGATAATGCCACGGTTGGTTGCTTCTTCGATGACCAAAATGATTTTTGAACCTGCAAATGATATATACCCTGATGTGCTTCTTCTATCATCTTTAGATCCGGCCCAATCTGCATCTGAGTAGACCTTTAGCTCAATATCTGAAGTATATGAATAGAACAAACCTTCATTCATGGTCCTCTTTAGGTACTTGAGGACTCGCTTGGCCGCTTCCATATGTGGTCTTCTCGGCTTATGCATAAACTGACTCAATATGCTAACACTATAGCATATATCCACTCTTGTGAGTGTTGCATAGCTCAAACTTCCAACCAAGCTTTGATAGCTTGTGATGTCTTCAATTGGCTCTCCTTCATAAGCACTAAGCTTATGATTTTGCTCCATAGGTGTACCTGCACACTTGGTATTTTCCATCTTGAACTTGACGAGCATGTCATGGACATACTTCCTTTGTGTGATGTATATACCTGAATCTGTGTAGATCAACTCCAATCCAAGAAAATAAGTGAGTGGTCCGAGGTCACTTATTTTGAACTCCTCCTTCATTTGACTCTTTACCTGTTTGATTCCTTCAAGATCATTGCCTGTGATAATAATATCATCAACATACACACATAAATAGATCACTTCAGATCCATTCCTCTTTATGAACAAAGAGGTATCCGCCTTGCTAGCTTTGAATCCTTGGTCCTGCAAATAAGTCACCAATCTGAAATTCCAAGCTCTTGGAGCTTGCTTCAATCCATACAAAGCTTTCTTTAGTTTGCATACATAGTTAGGATGATGTACATCCTCATATCCAAGAGGTTGTGCCATATACACTTCCTCAGAAATCCATCCATTCAAGAAAGCATTCTTTACATCAAGTTGATAAAGATTCCAATTTCTAGATGCAGCAAGACTAATGAGAACCCTAATTGTAGGCATTTTTGCAACAGGAGAGAAAGTCTCCTCATAATCAATACCATGGGTTTGAGCAAACCCTTTAGCAACGAACCTTGCTTTGTGTCTATTTATACTTCCATCTGGATTCCTCTTGATTTTTTATATCCATCGAGATCCGATTATCTTCATAGATGGCTTGTTAGGTACAAGCTCCCAAGTGTCATTCTCCTTCAAGGCTTCCATTTCTTCATCCATTGCATCTCTCCAAGCTTTCTTGCTTTGTGCTTCTTCAAATGTGGTAGGTTCTTCATTGGTTGAATCCTTTGCAATGTAGATTGAGTGGTTGGTGACCAAAGAAGTATCATAACCAAACCTCTCTGGTTTCTTCTTCTCCCTTGAAGACCTTCTAAGTGGTTGATGTGAGCTCTCGGGTCCATATGTAGCATCCTGCATCTTTGCTTTACCTTTGTTCTTCCATAGCTTTAGTCCTTCCAAGTCTTCTAGGTCAATCTCCAAATCACTTTCTTCAATCTGCTTTGGCTCCTTTGGTTGAAGTGATGGAAAATCTTCATCCAAGTCATATGGCAGCTTCACTTTCCTGTCATCATCAAACCATGATTTGTTTTCATCAAAAATTACATCTCTACTCACAGAAAATCCTTTATTGGTTGGATTGTACAATCTATATCCTTTTTGGTTTTGCAATGCTCTAGACTAGGTCTTCTTCCATTCCACACTTCATATGGAGTGGTTCCATCTAGTGACTTAGATGGAAGTCTATTTATGAGATATGTGGCTGTCGACACAGCCTCTGCCCATAGGTAGTTCGGCAATCCCTTTTCGTTGAGCATGGACCTTGCAGCTTCGACAATAGCTCTGTTCCTCCTCTCTGCTACACCATTGAGTTCGGGTGTATACCTTGTAGTGACTTCCCTTTGAATGCCTCTTTCATGCAAGAAGGCATCAAATTCAGAAGAGAAGTATTCTCCTCCACCATCTGATCTGAGTTGTTTCAAAGTCCTACCTCTTTGGTTTTCAACAAGAGCAATATACTTCTTAAAGCAATTAAACACTTCATCCTTGTGCTTCATGAAAAACAAAATGGTCCACCTGCTACAATCATCTATGAAAGACACATAATATCTTGATCTTGATATAGATGGCTCCTTACTTGGACCCCACACATCCGTGTGCACTAGATCCAAAGGATTTTGATACATATATCCTTTCTTATTGAAAGGTTGTCTATGAGCCTTGCCGAGTTGACAAGCTTCACATTTATAAATCATGTGTTGCCTTGTGATATTAGGCAAACCAAGTACACTTTGGTCCCTGCAAATCTGTTTGAGTGTCCTCTCACCAATGTGAGCAAGCCTTTTGTGCCATATCTCCAACTCTGTTAGAGTTTGAGATCCATAGCTAAACAAAGCTATGTTCTTTGTATCTTCCACTTCAAAAGTGAAAAGCCTTCCAGTCTTTTCTCCTTTGGCAATCCTTCGAAAGCCTTGCCTTGGGTCTTCAACATATGCTCCAAATCGATTGAATCTAACCTGCAATCCTTTTTCAACAATCTGTCCAACACTTATTAAATTTTTGGTAATTGTAGGGACATACAAGACTTTGCTTAAGAGGTTCATATTCCCATCTGATGTCTTCACATTACCTATCTTCTCCACTGAGTGCTTTGTGTCATCTCCTGTCTGCACTTCATGCTTGTTATGAGGATCTTTCAAATCAGAAAGTAAAGTTCCTGCTACATGGTTCGAGCATCCCGAATCAATGTAAAATATGTGATCATCATCCTTACCCTTCTTCGCTGATAGATTCATAATCAATAATGAATCTTCTTGACTTTGGTCCTCTGCATAGTTATTGTAATCTCTTCTTCCTCTATGGCCACTTTGATAGTTGTTGTTGTAGTTGTAATTGTTGTTGTAGTAGTTGTTGTTGTTGTAGCCTCCATTGTATCTACCTCTATTTGATCCATAGCCACCTCTATTGAATCCTCTTCCTCTTGAGTTCCTCGGGTTCCTGAAACATTCTTTAGTAGTATGGTTAGATAAGCCACATATGTTGCAAGGTTGAGATGATTGGAATCTCCCCCTGCCTTGCTTTCCACCTCTGCCTCTCCCTCTAGCTCTTCCTCTACCTGCAAAGTTTGCTTGGAAAGAGCTACCTTCATCTTCATTCTTCCTATTCTTTGACTTGTCCTTGACCTTAGCTTTATCAGAATATAAGGTAGAAGTTTGATTACCTCTTGAGGACTCACCACCTTTTCTAATCTTTGCTTCATGAGTGAAGAGTTGGCCCATGAGTGTGTTGAGATCGGGTACATGCATATCCATGTATAAATCCATGGCTGTTGTGAATGACTCCCACTTGTCGTCTGCTTTGATTCCATTCATGATTTGTCTAATGATTTGCTCCTCTTCAATTACCTCTCCAATGTTTCCAAGCAGGTCCGAAATCTCCTTCATCTTTGTGACATAATCAGTCACATTTTGCTTTGGGCTTTTCTTCATTGTTGTGAACTCCATCCACATTTGGTTCTTCCTTGCGAGTGTTGGAAGAGAAGAAAGAAGCAAGTGCATTCCAGGTCTCTCTTGATGTCTTGCATCCCTTGACATGAGGTAAAAGAAAATCAGAGATTGAGTTTAGAATATAGGACCTTGCAAGTGCATCCTTCGAACACCAATTTGAAAGTCCTTCCACTTCTTCATGTGATGGTTGCCCTTTGTTCCTCATGGTTGGCATTGCATCATCTCCAAATATGAATCCATATAGATTCCTCCCTTGAAGGTAAGCCTCCATCCTTAGAGACCATGCCGGATAGTTGTTTCGATCCAATTTGTCAATTGTTGATGGAAATCCATCTCCCATGTTGCTTGACTATGCTCTGATACCACTGTGAAGAGAGATGCTGGATGCAATCCAAAGATGAGTAGGTGCTGCTACAACAAGCTTCACACCAGCCAACTGAGACTTCAGAGTTGATTAGTAGACCCTTTGAGCTTCCTAAATCCACCAAAATATCAGCCAAGTACTTTGGAACATGTATCCCAAAAGTTTAAGTCAAGACAGACTAGTTGCGAAATGACTAGCTCCCAAAACTTGCTATTTTTGGACATACACCTGCTGGAAAAAATGAACAGTACTCTCAATCTGGTAGGAATTAGAAAAATTCCTTTTGGGCATAGCAAATAGACTTAGCAAGCTTCCCAATCCAAGTTAAAACACTTCAAATTATGGACTGAGCACTGAGAACAAGTTTCAACAATTTTTGGAACCTCCCCACAATTCTCGGGGCTCTACAGAGATAGACTAGTAAGCAGTAAAATGCAGATATCTCAAAATATATTAATTAAATGACCTTGAAAATCTAAATTCACAAAGTAGACAGTACGAGCTATCCAACGCAAGTTAAATCACTGAAAACGGATTAGTAGAACTCGAGATATGACCTTCTGAAGGTACTGCTCTTAGTGAGTATAGCAGAGAACAAAACAGAGAAGTAGATGATAATAAATGTATAGATTCACATATGATTACAACCACATTGGCAATGAATCTTTGCACAATGGGAGTAGAATGATAGAGCTATGGAGTAAGCTCTTCAATCTCTACAAAATGACATGAAGTGGTCACGTACAAGGCTTGCTAATCGCCTCTTCCTTCTTGCTCCTTTTATAGCTATTCTTGGAGGGAGTTTTGAATTCGAATTCGAATGGCTCCACCTAAAAGTGATCCCCAAAGTTAGGAGAGATTCCCTCAGCTCAAAAATTCGTGATTTTGGTAGTTGGAGCCATGAGTTTGCTTTTACATCATGCATGAGGTAAGCCATTCTTTTTCTTTTTTCTTTTTCCAAATACAAGAGATAAAAATGAACTCTTTTACAAGAGGTGTTCACATGACTACTCATGTGACTTACAAATGAGGATAATATCAAGCATATCAAGCATGTAGGCTTGGGTAAAATGCACCAACAGCTCCCCCTCAAGCCTAACATGCTTGGCCTCCAAATAAGTCTTCAATTGTCCTTGATTTCCTGCAGGCCAATCATCAACTTGAATCTACTTAATTTTGTACCATCAAGAGCTTTAGTCAACATGTCGGCACATTGCATATCTGTAGAGACATAGGATAGTTGAATATCCTTTCTCATTAGCTTCTCCCTTACGTAATGGTAGTGGACTTCAATATGCTTGGTTCTAGCATGGTATACCGGATTAGCTGCTAGATGTAGTGGGCTTGTGTTGTCACCAAAAATATGAGGTGTTGAACAATGAAGTCCAAGATCTGTGTACAAAGAGTTTAACCACATGATTTCTTGAGTTGCATTAGCCAAACCTCTATATTCAGCTTCGGTAGAAGATAATGCCACGGTTGGTTGCTTCTTCGATGACCAAGAAATGATTTTTGAACCTGCAAATGATATATACCCTGATGTGCTTCTTCTATCATCTTTAGATCCGGCCCAATCTGCATCTGAGTAGACCTTTAGCTCAATATCTGAAGTATATGAATAGAACAAACCTTCATTCATGGTCCGCTTTAGGTACTTGAGGACTCGCTTGGCCGCTTCCATATGTGGTCTTCTCGGCTTATGCATAAACTGACTCAATATGCTAACACTATAGCATATATCCACTCTTGTGAGTGTTGCATAGTTCAAACTTCCAACCAAGCTTTGATAGCTTGTGATGTCTTCAATTGGCTCTCCTTCATAAGCACTAAGCTTATGATTTTGCTCCATAGGTGTACCTGCACACTTGGTATTTTCCATCTTGAACTTGACGAGCATGTCATGGACATACTTCCTTTGTGTGATGTATATACCTGAATCTGTGTAGATCAACTCCAATCCAAGAAAATAAGTGAGTGGTCCGAGGTCACTTATTTTGAACTCCTCCTTCATTTGACTCTTTACCTGTTTGATTCCTTCAAGATCATTGCCTGTGATAATAATATCATCAACATACACACATAAATAGATCACTTCAGATCCATTCCTCTTTATGAACAAAGAGGTATCCGCCTTGCTAGCTTTGAATCCTTGGTCCTACAAATAAGTCACCAATCTGAAATTCCAAGCTCTTGGAGCTTGCTTCAATCCATACAAAGCTTTCTTTAGTTTGCATACATAGTTAGGATGATGTACATCCTCATATCCAGGAGGTTGTGCCATATACACTTCCTCAGAAATCCATCCATTCAAGAAAGCATTCTTTACATCAAGTTGATAAAGATTCCAATTTCTAGATGCAGCAAGACTAATGAGAACCCTAATTGTAGGCATTTTTGCAACAGGAGAGAAAGTCTCCTCATAATCAATACCATGGGTTTGAGCAAACCCTTTAGCAACTAACCTTGCTTTGTGTCTATTTATACTTCCATCTGGATTCCTCTTGATTTTGTATATCCATCGAGATCCGATTATCTTCATAGATGGCTTGTTAGGTACAAGCTCCCAAGTGTCATTCTCCTTCAAGGCTTCCATTTCTTCATCCATTGCATCTCTCCAAGCTTTCTTGCTTTGTGCTTCTTCAAATGTGGTAGGTTCTTCATTGGTTGAATCCTTTGCAATGTAGATTGAGTGCTTGGTGACCAAAGAACTATCATAACCAAACCTCTCTGGTTTCTTCTTCTCCCTTGAAGACCTTCTAAGTGGTTGATGTGAGCTCTCGGGTCCATATGTAGCATCCTGCATCTTTGCTTTACCTTTGTTCTTCCATAGCTTTAGACTTTCCAAGTCTTCTAGGTCAATCTCCGAATCACTTTCTTCAATCTGCTTTGGCTCCTTTGGTTGAAGTGATGGAAAATCTTCATCCAAGTCATATGGCAGCTTCACTTTCCTGTCATCATCAAACCATGATTTGTTTTCATCAAAAATTACATCTCTACTCACAGAAAATCCTTTATTGGTTGGATTGTACAATCTATATCCTTTTTGGTTTTGATTATAACCAATGAATACGCACTTCTCTGCCTTGGGATCCAATTTCCCTCTTACTTGAGAAGGAATGTGAGCATAGGCTAAGCATCCAAAGATTTTGCAATGCTGTAGACTACGTCTTCTTCCATTCCACACTTCATATGGAGTGGTTCCATCTAGTGACTTAGATGGAAGTCTATTTATGAGATATGTGGCTGTCGACACAGCCTCTGCCCATAGGTAGTTCGACAATCCCTTTTCGTTGAGCATGGACCTTGCAGCTTCGACAATAGCTCTGTTCCTCCTCTCTGCTACACCATTGAGTTCGGGTGTATACCTTGTAGTGACTTCCCTTTTAATGCCTCTTTCATGCAAGAAGGCATCAAATTCAGAAGAGAAGTATTCTCCTCCACCATCTGATCTGAGTCATTTCAAAGTCCTATCTGTTTGGTTTTCAACAAGAGCAATATACTTCTTAAAGCAATTAAACACTTCATCCTTGTGCTTCATGAAAAACAAAATGGTCCACCTGCTACAATCATCTATGAAAGACACATAATATCTTGAGCTTGATATAGATGGCTCCTTACTTGGACCCCACACATCCGTGTGCACTAGATCCAAAGGATTTTGATACATATATCCTTTCTTATTGAAAGGTTGTCTATGAGCCTTGCCGAGTTGACAAGCTTCACACTTATAAATCATGTGTTGCCTTGTGATATTAGGCAAACCAAGTACACTTTGGTCCCTGCAAATCTGTTTGAGTGTCCTCTCACCAATGTGAGCAAGCCTTTTGTGCCATATCTCCAACTCTGTTAGAGTTTGAGATCCATAGCTAAACAAAGCTATGTTCTTTGTATCTTCCACTTCAAAAGTGAAAAGCCTTCCTGTCTTTTCTCCTTTGGCAATCCTTCGAAAGCCTTGCCTTGGGTCTTCAACATATGCTCCAAATCGATTGAATCTAACCTGCAATCCTTTTTCAACAATCTGTCCAACACTTATTATATTTTTGGTAATTGTAGGGACATACAAGACTTTGCTTAAGAGGTTCATATTCCCATCTGATGTCTTCACATTACCTATCTTCTCCACTGAGTGCTTTGTGTCATCTCCTGTCTGCACTTCATGCTTGTTATGAGGATCTTCCAAATCAGAAAGTAAAGCCACATTTCCTGGTACATGGTTCGAGCATCTCGAATCAATGTAAAATATGTGATCATCATCCTTACCCTTCTTCGCTGATAGATTCATAATCAATAATGAATCTTCTTGACTTTGGTCCTCTGCATAGTTATTGTAATCTCTTCTTCCTCTATGGCCACTTTGATAGTTGTTGTTGTTGTTGTTGTTGTTGTAATTATTGTTGTAGTAGTTGTTGTTGTTGTAGCCTCCATTGTATCTACCTCTATTTGATCCATAGCCACCTCTATTGAATCCTCTTCCTCTTGAGTTCCTCGGGTTCCTGAAACATTCTTCAGTAGTATGGTTAGATAAGCCACATATGTTGCAAGGTTGAGATGATTGGAATCTCCCCCTGCCTTGCTTTCCACCTCTGTCTCTTCCTCTAGCTCTTCCTCTACCTGCAAAGTTTGCTTGGAAAGAGCTACCTTCATCTTCATTCTTCCTATTCTTTGACTTGTCCTCGACCTTAACTTTATCAGAATATAAGGCAAAAGTTTGATTACCTCTTGAGGACTCACCACTTTTGCTAATCTTTGCTTCATGAGTGAAGAGTTGGCCCATGAGTGTGTTGAGGTCGGGTACATGCATATCCATGTATAAATCCATGGCTGTTGTGAATGACTCCCACTTGTCGTCTGCTTTGATTCCATTCATGATTTGTCTAATGATTTGCTCCTCTTCAATTACCTCTCCAATGCTTCCAAGCTGGTCCGAAATCTCCTTCATCTTTGTGACATAATCAGTCACATTTTGCTTTGGGCTTTTCTTCATTGTTGTGAACTCCATCCACAATTGGTTCTTCCTTGCTCGAGTGTTGGAAGAGAAGAAAGAAGCAAGTGCATTCCAGGTCTCTCTTGATGTCTTGCATCCCTTGACATGAGGTAAAAGAAAATCAGAGATTGAGTTTAGAATATAGGACCTTGCAAGTGCATCCTTCGAACACCAATTTGAAAGTCCTTCCACTTCTTCATGTGATGGTTGCCCTTTGTTCCTCAGGGTTGGCATTGCTTCATCTCGAGATATGAATCCATATAGATTCCTCCCTTGAAGGTAAGCCTCCATCCTTAGAGACCATGCCGGATAATTGTTTCGATCCAATTTGTCAATTGTTGATGGAAATCCATCTCCCATGTTGCTTGACTATGCTCTGATACCACTGTGAAGAGAGATGGTGGATGCAATCCAAAGATGAGTAGGTGTTGCTACAACCAGCTTCACACCAGCCAACTGAGACTTTAGAGTTGATTAGTAGACCCTTTGAGCTTCCTAAATCCACCAAAATATCAGCCAAGTACTTTGGAACATGTATCCCAAAAGTTTAAGTCAAGACAGACTAGTTGCGAAATGACTAGCTCCCAAAACTTGCTATTTTTAGACATACACCTACTGGAAAAAATGAACAGTACTCTCAATCTGGTAGGAATTAGAAAAATTCCTTTTGGGCATAGCAAATAGACTTAGCAAGCTTCCCAATCCAAGTTAAAACACTTCAAATTATGGACTGAGCACTGAGAACAAGTTTCAACAATTTCTGGAACCTCCCCACAATTCTCGGGGCTCTAGAGAGATAGACCAGTAAGTAGTAAAATGAAGATATCTCAAAAATTATTTATCCAATGACCTTGAAAATTTATATGCGCAAAGTAGACAGTACGAGCTATCCAACGCAAGTTAAATCACTGAAAACGGATCAGTAGAACTTGAGATATGACCTTCTGAAGGTAGTGCTCTGAGTGAGTATAGCAGAGAACAAAACAGAGAAGTAGATGATAATAAATGTATAGATTCACATACGATTACAACCAGATTGGCAATGAATCTTTGCACAATGGGAGTAGAATGATAGAGCTATGGAGTAAGCTCTTCAATCTCTACAAAATGACATGAACTGGTCACGTACAAGGCTTGCTAATCGCCTCTTCCTTCTTGCTCCTTTTATAGCTATTCTTGGAGGGAGTTTTGAATTCGAATTCGAATGGCTCCACCTAAAAGTGATCCCCAAAGTTAGGAGAGATTCCCTCAGCTCAAAAATTCGTGATTTTGGTAGTTGGAGCCATGAGTTTGCTTTTACATCATGCATGAGGTAAGCCATTCTTTTTCTTTTTTCTTTTTCCAAATACAAGAGATAAAAATGAACTCTTTTACAAGAGGTGTTCACATGACTACTCATGTGACTTACAAATGAGGATAAAATCAAGCATATCAAGCATGTAGGCTTGGGTAAAATGCACCAACATATTTGAATATGGTGCTGAGGATGGCTTCAGTATTCGCATGTATATCTTTTCCTTTAATAGTCTCATCAACTCAGGTAAATGAGCCTTTAGGACTAGAATAAGTCAAATATTTCATGGAATATATGGCACTATAAAGATATACATGGGTGGAACTTGTTTTGGATCGGCACAACCTATCTCATGTGGTAAAAGAAATGTCTCTTGATAACTTCTATAAATTTTTCTCTTTCTTTTTCTGTAAGAAATGTTTTCTCTCCAAGCCTAATCTGCTTAATAGTCTCATTAGTAAAGTGATGCCCTATAAGCTCTAGTTTTTTTAGCATAGGATCATCAGACACTCAAATATTTCTCATAACTATCACTTGGTAATGGTTGAGCTATAGGTTTGATTTTCATATCAATAGTCTTGTACTTGGTATTTACATTCACTTCATGATCTTGTAGAAACTCAACAATTAGATCATATTCTTGAATAGAACTGAGCATAATGATTTAATTTTTTTTTCTTTGAAGTGCTAACTCAATTTCTTAATTTTTTCATCACGAAATATTAAACCTACGTTTTTGTAATGTTTTACTTTTTTTTTTGAATTTTTTTGAAATATTTTCTTTTTGTAAGTAATGTAACTTAAATGCATATGATTATACACAAAAACTTTGAAAAGTATGTACAAAGTCTTGCGAGACATCAAAAAATTTTCCACCATTGTCTCGCTCAGTAGTGGATCCTAACATTAATTTTGATCGAAATATGTCCCATATTCCCTCACTGGTGCACAATCATAAGAGTTTATGGGGTGTTTCATCATATTCTTCTTATTCCTTGCATGATTCGGGCAAAATATCATGGCTTGCAAGGAGTGCAAACCAGTGCTTGATTGGATTCTTGCATAAGTAGATCCATCATCCATAGCCTTCATTTACATTTGCATTTCAACTATAAATGGTTGCCCAAGAATACCCTCATATGAACTACTATCCTGGACAAAAAATCGTAATTCCTCTGAAACTCTCCCAATTGTCACAAACACAAAAGCACAAGATCCTAGTAGAGCTCTGGAACCATTGTCTATGGTCCTCATCCACTAGCCATGTTCCTTGTCTATTGGCCATCTAAATTTTTCATATAAATTCTTAAATATTACATTTATCTCTGGCCCAAACTTAATCAGGGCCAAAGCTAAATATGAATCTTTATCGTTTCCCAATTTCACTTTTACTTCTAGTGTCCCTCTTGCCCAAAAGTTTCTATTATAACACTCTTGGATTCTCTTTTACCTTTAGTGAAGCTTCTTTCTTTGTCTTCTTCGTTTCTTCTTTTTGTTGGACTCTCCCTCAACACTGCCCCCCTCCTGAACTTTGTCGTCCCCGACAGGCTTTGGAATGCGACGGGAGTATGTCTTGTATACCTTTTGCTCTGTCTCATTAAGCATATTAGCTTCACGTATCATGAGTTGCTTCCATTGTTCTACTTTTACATTGTCATGTGGTGGTGTCTGTGATCTGCAAAGAAGCTCAATTCATATGCCATCATTCTAGCATTCAGATTCATTGACATTTTTAAGAAAATTTCGGAATCAATTTCAAAAAATCCAATAAAAAAGGCTTCTTCGAAGGTTTGCATATATGTGCTTGGTAAAAACATGAGCCTTGAATAATATGTCATGATGGCTGGTCGACTAGGCATAATAGATAGATAAAAAATAAGGATATATGTGCCCTGGTTAATGCCAATAAAATTTAAGAATGTATATGGTGCATGTTTGAACACCCTCAAAACTGTAAGTATCATGCTGAGGATTTTATTTGTCATCTTGATAGTTAGATCTGGTACTGTTGCATATCGATGTAGCCAAAATTCAATGGTTTTCACCATATAATCCTCAGATGGTAGGTAATTGTGAGGTGGACTTGGAAGTAGTGGGTAATTCATCCATTGTTTATTGATCCCACCACTCTTTTGCATATCCAAAAATTCACGTGCTTCTTTGCGACGTGGTGTCGGGTAAAATGAAGGATTTACCTATAATAAATATGGTGATGCTTGCCAGTGCACCCGCAAAGTAGGATTTTTCTCCAAAAATTTTCTCCACCATACAGGTTGTGCAGCTTCAAATTCTTCTTAAGTGTAATTGAATGTATTGTCTTTAAAGTACAGCTGCTCATCAGGATCCTTTTGTTTGATCCTCTTTATATATTGTCATGTTTTCTCTTTAAAAAGTCCATATGGAATATTGAAAGGCTTCATTATTGTATCCAAGTCTTTTTCTTTTATTTTGGCTTCTTTCATGACTTTGACAACTTCATTTTCAAAATTTTCTGTCAATCGGGACACCAATAGTGCCCGTTCCTTCTGAACTATTTCTGCAGTATATGGCATGGGATGATCATCACATGGTTCCGCCATCTGTTCTTTTATTGGAGAATGATAGATTGGGGGAGATAGAGGACGTACCTCTACCTCGTTAGTAGGATTCTCTGGTTGTGGCTCCACCCCGATGTTTACTTTTTGTTCTGTTTGAGCTTCTAGTTGGGCAAGACGTTCACTCTTTTCTTTAACTTCGTGGAGTGCTATCTGGAGCAGTCTTTAGCTGCAAGAAGCTCATTACCAATCTCTGCTATTTGATCTACATTTTCACTGTAGCTCACTAGGAGTTTGGTTTTGGCATTTTGTAGTTGTTTTTTGAGCTCATTGGTTTTGTCGATATACATGTGTTCCCATTCTTCTCTTAGAGTCTGCTCTTGTCTCAGCAAATTGTCATATTTTTCTATTTGATCGTCCAATTCTTTTGGGTCAGTTGTTGTTGTCTCTTGTTTTCCTATTGGTTGGTCATACAATAATGCCTTCATCAGTTCGTTATTTCTGCTGCGTAAGTTATCATTTTCCTCCATATATGCTTTGAGTTGTGTTTCTAGCAAATTGCTTCTAGTCTTTATCCTCTCTTTGTCTTCTTCACTTACTTCATGTTGTCTTTGTAGCTCTATCAACTGTTCCTGAAGCTTGTGATTCTGCTCCATTAATGTAGTGCATTGTCTTTTGATTTCAGTTATTTCCGTTTCTTTAGCTGACATCACCTGTTGAACTTGTATTAGTTGCGCAGATAGTTGTTCACTCATCACTTGAAATTGATTCTTTTCCCTCAATGCCTTCTCGTGATCTGCGTATGTTTCCATCATTTGTTGCTGTGTATCCATGGCTGTCTGTATCATTTGTTTGACTATTGGTTTCAATTGAGTAACATTGACATTTAACCAAGTTGTCAGAATGTTAGGTTCTTCACCTGTCATAACATCTTTTCCTTGTGCCACATGCAATGTTGTATTGTGTGGCTGCCGAATATGAAGTTGTATCTTTGGCTTAGCCTCTTTACTTACTGGCTTACCTTGGGGAGTGTCATCAGGAATCTCAATCACAATTTGTTCCATATTTTGTTGTAGACCTCTTTCTTTTTCCAAGCTTATCTGTATTTCTTCTTTTATGGGTGGTATTGCATCTTTGTGTGAGATTGAAGCTTCTTTTATGCTGATTTGTGACTTTTCGTTTAACTGAATGAGGTGTGTCTGTTCCGTGGACGCTTCTTGGTTTTGTATGCGCGATTGTTGATTGTCTGGCGTGACTTCGACCTGGTTTATTTCTGTCCACTCCTCATTGTTTGTTTCTGTTCTTATGTCAATGTCCAAGGTGTCTTTCTCTTGACTAAATTCCTCATTAGAACTAGAATCCTCCAGTCCCAATTCTTTGTATCTGGCAGCTGATTCTGGAGTATGTTCTTTGTCTTGTTGTTGTTGTTGTCTTTGTCTTGCTTGTCTATATTGATGTCCTTGGACATTTAGGTTCACTTGGCCCTGCATATACGTATGCGTTTCTTCTAGAGCCGCTGAGAGATCTCTTTTTGTGATGGGTTGTTGTGTCAGTGGGATCTTTGGTAAGATGTGTGTCCGCTTGGACTGTGGTGTTTCTTGTGTTGCTTCCTCTCGAGCACGCTTAGTCCCTCTCATGGGTTTCTTGGAACTTGTTCCCACTTCCTCGGTGGAGATAACTGTTTTCTTTTTCTTTGGAACAGTAGCTGATTTTACATATTTGGCCATCTCTGTGGAGTTTGGCATCAAGCGTAGACATTCTTTCATCTCTAGAGCCTCATAGATTAGTAAACTTAATGCCGAACTTCCATTCAAGAACTTGTTCTGACTCCATTTCTTCTTAGCTTCGAATAGACGGTCTTGAATATATGGAGTAAGATTTACTTTATTTCCGATTTGCCTCATCGCATGGGAAAGCAATTGAACTACGATTTTCTGAGGCGTTGTATATCTGTGCATACTGGGAAAACAAAAATGTTGACGCACTAATCGAACCGATTCTTCTATATCTGTCTTGTTTATTTCCAGAAAGGTTCTCTTTTTTGGATCATGACATTCATCTTTAACATTGGTGAGACCATCTCGACTCCAACCAAAAGCTTTGTTGATCAGTTCATGGGTGAATCGGATTGTCTTCCATGCACCAATTTTATCGAGCACTTTCGCTTCCGGGATTGATGGCTTATCTGCTGCAGACTGGAGTGTGTTCATAACTTGTGTGCATCTCTGAAAATCTGGCAAATATATAGGAAGTCGTAGAAATGCATCAATTCCAATGCTTGTCCAAACATCTGTGATGCGAGGTAATCCCTATATTATAGTCTGGAAATCTTGTGACATGATTGGGAAGTAGTGATCCCTGTCCATAATCTTAAGAAGTTCTGACACCGGTTGATCTTCAAGGAACCAATGACCTCTTGCTCTTGAGATCGATTCCAAGGGTAGTAGGAGGACTTCTTCCTCTTGTGTGGCCTCAGAATTTGAAGATGCCATCTGCACTCAATACATACCAGTAATCAATGTAAAGCTGGTATCAAGAGTTATCCTTTAATTATCCTCCATAAATTTTGCAACTCTCCGAGTGATGTGAGTCGTCTCTTTTCCGTGGGTGTGAGAAAGGTAGTACCTGGGATTTTCTTCATACATATTTTTTCTATATCTTTCCTTTGACAAAAAACAAAAGCATTAGTACATAGCCAAATCTTTTATTGAATTATTAGTTACTTTCATTGAGATTATTGTACAAGTGCTCTCCTATTCCCTAAGAGGGAAATGTGCTTCGCTATCCAATAGGAGAAGAAGTAAGTACCAAATGCATGGCCTTGGAATGTGGCCCTATTATGAATGCTTGGGACTCTTGCAACTCAGGATGTGTGCAAATAGAAATGTATGGCCGATGCATACAGATTTTTTTGCCTTTAGGCATCCAGATCTGCTTGATTCTTCTATGGCAGACTGTATCTCCAGCATTTCTGGTGATTGTTGTGCTTCTCACGTTGTACCTTTGCTTCGTCTGCCTTTTGAATCTTTGAATGGTTTTTGTTGCGTATTTTGGCTCCTGCCATGTCTTGTAGGTGTTTGTTTCTTGTTGCTTAGCCTTCATGTTGTACTAATCCTCCTTGAGCTTCGATATTTCCCTGTTAATGATTGTCATCGATGCGCATGATTTGGGAATCCATATTGGCGTTCGTGATGGTTGAGCAACTATCACCTTCTTCGGAATCCATACTCTTGCAATCCTTTGTGGGCCTCAGAGTCTAGCTTGACTCGTGTTTTTGTACTGTTGTTGTTTTTCGTGTAGAGTGTATCTCCGTTGTTGATGATATGTTGTCGCCTGATCTTTTCTTATCCAAGCTTGTCTAGTGTGAGGAATGGGATGGATCCTAATGCGCGAAAGTTTGTGATAGTCTTGCTGACTAGTCCCCCTTGTGCTCGATACCTCACAGAGGCTTTTATTGTGAATGATGTTAGCAGTAGGGTTCACTAGTTTGGGAGTGTGTGCGAGATTGAGATTCGGTGCGTTCTCACATGAAGTACTTGATGGTGGGGTTTCCATAGTGGGGGTGGATGTACATTCATTATCATGCATGTGTGAGTGATCTCTCGGGCCTATACATTTGGCTTTGATAGGTCGTTTGTCTAACATGCTGAATACCTCACGGTGTCCTATCTTGGCTGGTATGTAACCTGAGGCTAATTGGATAGTTACTTCATATTCATATATCCAATCTTGACCCAACACGAGTTCCTCTAATAAGTCCTGATCATGACACACTAAGAGTTTTTGTTGCATCGTGTTGTTTCCAAGATGTAGGGATAAGGTAATCTCACCTATGCATTCAGTAACTTTTCCTCCTATTCCAATCAGTTGTGCCTTAGAGGGGCATAATTCTTCCTTGAGTTTTTGAGTCAATGAAGAATTGATACAGCTTACAGCTGCTTCTGTGTCAATGAGAGCATCCACCAAGTGGTACTCTTCTGTTCCAGCACCCAAATTCAAATATGGTTGCTTTGTGATCTGTCCTAGGTTTTCAGAGGCTCTAAAGTTAGCCATTGGGATGAATTCCTCTCCTTGTCGATATCTTTCATCCCTCTCTCTCATCCATTCCTTTCGTTTTCTGATTCGTTCTAGAGCTTCCTATCTTGCTTCCTCTCGTATTCTTTCGTCTTCTTCTCGTCTATGTTTAGCCATTATAAGTTGTGACATTATTTCCTCCGTCAATGGCTCTAAATATTTTCTAAATCGGCAACCACTTATATAGTTTGGCAATACTTCTCCATCTAGGGTTGCTAGGCTGATTGCTCCACTGGTAGATATACGATTGATTATCAAGGGCCCATATCCTCTTTTTTGTAGTTTCTTTGCATGTTGCTTCAAAGTATAGACCAAGATCAAATCTCCTTCCTTCAAGTTCTTATCTTTAATATGAGCATCAAAATATGCCTTCTGTCGCCTTTTTGTAGCGTAAATACCTGCCACGGCTTGTAATCTTGTTTCGTGTAGCTTCTCTATTTGATCCAATTGAGTTGATAATTTGTGCCCAATCCATTCGTAATTTGCAGCTACTCTGAGAGTAGGTACCAGGAAATCAATTGGCAAGATGGCATTCTGTTTGTACATTAGGTTAAAGGGAGTAGTTCCTATGGCTGTTTTGTAGGCTACTCGGAATGCCCATAAAGCATGATGTAATTGCTTGTCCCAGCCGGATCTACCATTGTTAACAATTTTAGTGAGGACTGTGCATAAGACTTTGTTTGAACTTTCAGCCTGTCCATTGGTTTGTGGGTGATAAGGGGCTGATTTCTTATGAATCACTAAGAATTCATTCATTAAGGCTTCTATGAAAAGGAATATCCAAGAGGTGACCTAGAGAAAGAAAGGTTGGAGATATGTAAGAAGTTAATTGTAACCACCCTTTGAGGAGTTAGAAGCAAAAGGTGAATTTGAAGCCTCAATACTTGAGTTAAACTCAGAAGGATTATTACAACTCGACGAGAGTAACAAGGATGAAGATAGTGTGAAGGCTTTACCAAATTACATGGGGGACTACGAACATAATTCTGAATTATATTGCATTCCCTCAGTGAGAAGAAAAGAGCAGAACCCATCAGTCGAAACATCGGACATTATACAACATCTTAAAATGGAAAAAATTCCTTGTACTCTGACATTGGAAGAACTCTTGAAAGTAAAACCACATTTGAAGGAGAAACTAACCAGTCAATTAGAGACAAAGTCAGAGGAGAAGGAGATGCCTGATGAAGTGACCATAATCAAAATCCCAATCGATAAGGTTGGAGATTTCAATGAGGGAGATGAAGGAAACACATGCCTCCCAATCACTTATCGAGGTTATACCACTAAAGCCATATTAGACTCGGGAGTAGGAGTAGGAATTGCAACCAAGGAAATTTGGGAGAAATGGGGAAAACTAGCTTTAAGACTAACACGGATGAAGATTCAAATGGCAGATGGACACACTGAACGACCCCTGGGATTATTGGAAAAAGTAACCTTTACTACGTGCGGAGTTGAATTTGAGCAAACCCTAGCAATCCGTCAATTTGAAACGGCTAGCAATTATGAGATGATACTTGGAAGACCTTTCATGAGACAGCTTAAGGTAGTGCAAGATTGGGGAAAAGATGCGGTACATTTGCGACATGAGGGAACCACGGCCAGAATAAATATCCATACATATACATATCAAGATGTTCCCCCCTTACAATGGAATCTGATTCATAAGGAGGAAGATGATCAATCGATTCACAGTATAGGTTCAAGCAACCAATCATGGATGAACAAAGACACTCATCTATGGATATGCCAGGCAGCAAAAAAGGAAGAGGAAAGGAAGAAAGGGTGGCAGCAAAGGTAGGGAGTTGTTAGATCTGTACAAGATCTAGCTTACATGCCCCAAATATTCCTAGATGAAGAATTCGAACCTCATGGTTGGATGGAGATTTTAGCTACTCTTGATGTATGTGTAAACAAAGAGGTAATAACCATGAATGAATGCATTGACGAGGAAGGATATGATGTAAGTTTATATGTGGTTGTTCTCCAAGAAGCCAAAGAAGGAGAGGTAATTGAAAAAGAATGGAAGGAGGATTATGAGAGCATCGAGATGGAGCATGAACAAGTTGAGGCAGAAAGCGAAAATCAAAGAGTAAGTGTCATAACTAATGAGTTCAATCAAGGAATGACACAGGGAGAAGAACTTGGACTAGATAAAGAAAAAGAAGAAGGAGAAAACAGGCCTCAAGATCAATTCAAAGTGCCTGCCCACTTCAAGAAATATGAGGTAGAAGCGAGGAAGATTGCTATCCAAATGCCGAAACGAGAAGCACAACCAGGAATAGCATACGACAACAAAGAACAGACCAAGAAAATAATAGTAGCCTTGGAGGAAGGAGAAGAGCGATGTACCTTTATAGGACGAGATGTCTGAATGAAGGAAGAAGAAGAGCTAATACTACTCATAAGAGAATATAGGGACGTCTTTGCATGGACATATAAGGATTTAAAAGGAGTAGACCCCTCTATTTGTGCCCATAGAATCCCTATGACATCAGAAGCCAAACCTTCCAAACAAAGACCATACACATATAATGATGTTTACTCAGCAAAAATTAAGGAGGAGATAGATAAGTTGTTGGACGAAGGCTTCACTTATGAAATTGAACACACGGAATGGGTATCACCTTTGGTGGTTGTGCCTAAAAAGAATGGCAAGTTAAGGGTATGTATCAACTTGAAGAAAGTGAACGCTGCCACCATACGAGATAGTTACCCATTACCTATCACCGATCATCTTTTGGAAAGGGTTGCAGGAAAGGAAGTCTATAGTTTCCTGGACGGCTTTTTAGGGTATAATCAGGTGGTGATTGCTCCTGAGGACCAACATAAGACAACCTTTGCAACTGAATGGGGCGTGTACGCATTTAGGGTTATGCCTTTTGGTCTAACTAATGCCCCAACCACTTTTCAAAGGTTGATGTGTCACGTGTTCAAGGAGTTCTTAAGGAAGAGCATGGAGGTATATGTGGACGATACGATCAGAACATATCCCAGAATTAAGAAAGATCTTTGCCAAATGTTGACAATATAGAGTTTGTCTTAATCCCGAGAAGTGTGTATTCATGGTTTGACAAGGAAAGATATTAGGACACATTGTCTCTAAAAATGGGATCTCCACGGATGAAGATAAAGTCAAAGTGATTCTAGATTTGTCGAGACCAAAAACTGCTAAAGAAGTGTAAGCATTTATGGGACATTGTGGATATTACCGTAGGTTTATCCACATGTATGCCATAATTGCTAGGCCCCTTTATGCATTACTATCTCAGTTCATGTGGACTGAAGAATGTGAAAAGGCCTTCAACGAATTGAAGATTCGCTTGAGTTCAGCACCAATCCTCAGAGTTCCTGATTGGAACAAACCATTTCATATTCACGTAGATGCTTCCAAGTTTGCCATTGGGTGCATCTTAGCGCAGCCAGCAGATACAGGAAAGTTAGGCCACCCTATAGCCTATGACAGTAGACAATTAAATCAAGCAGAACACAATTATACCATGAAGGAGCGAGAGGGTTTAGGAATGGTGTACGCAGTAAAGAAGTTCTGACACTACCTATTGGCAAACAAATTCAAATTCTTCATCGATCATCAAGCACTACCGTACTTACTCAACAAGCCTTGTAATACAGGACGACTAGTACGATGGTTTCTATTGCTAATGGAATTTGATTTTGAAGTAGTAGTCAAGAAAAGGAATACACACATTAGAGTAGATCACTTATCGAGAATGACGCATGGAGAGCCTCCCACAGGAGTACCAGACGATCTGCCAGATAATTATCTTTTTAATCTCAAAGTATGTCCCCAATGGGCAGAAAAGTTGATCCCTATCCTCACATATGGACCCAAACATGGGATCACTACAAACAAAAGTCAGGAATTATGGAAGACCAAAAATCTCCACATCATTGTTGGAAGCTAATACCACCAAGATCCAAGTGGATTACTCATGAGATGCATGGAGGAAGAGGAACAAGAGATATGGCTTCAAAAAGCACATGTAAATCAGTGGAAAACTCATTTAAACGTGAATGGAACATGGCAAACACTGAAGAGATTAGGCATATACTGACCGACCATGCAGAGGGATACACATAACTATGTGTCAACCTGCCCAACTTGTCAAGAATGAATGCCAGAAGAGAACTCTACTCTATGTTACTCCACTATAGCACCAAGGTGGAGTGGTAAAATTATGAAAACCCAGGAGTACCCGGAAGGAGCTACTCTAGCAAGAAAACGTGCCCTCACAAAGCAAAGCAAGGACTATGTTCTTATAGGAAAATAGCTCTTCAAGAGAGGAAGGGACAATCATCTACGAATGTGCATTCATGAAGACGAGTATCTTTCTATATTAGAGATGGCGCATACAGAAGCTGCAGGAGGACATTTTTCTACAGATAAAACTGCAAAAATGATTCTCTTCGTAGGAATGTGGTGGCCAACTCTACATCAAGATGCAGCCACATACGTCCAAAGATGCGATACCTATCAACGAACAAAGTATCCTATGAGAAGAGATGAAATGCCTCTAAAACCTATGATGAGTGCCAGAGCATTTACCAAATGGGGAATAGATTTTGTAGGACCAATTAGCCCACCAGCTAAAGGTTCTCACGTAGAATATATAATTGTAGCAACGGATTATTTGACCAAATGGGTAGAGGCCAAAGCGACCAAGAAAAATGATGCGAGGACTATATTCACTAGGTTTGGATTGCCCATTGAAATTGTGAGCGATAGGGGCGTTTCTCTAGCCTTAGCTCTTGATATTGCTTTTAATGGCACTGTGTACTCCTTATCACTCCCCGATGACTCTATCACTTCTATCACATTGATCTGCATGTTCGAGTTAACTTTGTTGGGGGTTCTTGGGGCAATCTCTAAAAAGATGTTCTTTACCAAAATCACTACAGTATCCTTCCCAAATTCGTTGCGGTGGTGGTGGGTTGGGTAGCGTACATTCTCTGATGAAATGATCTCCTCTGCATCTATAACATGGTCCTCTAGGTGTAGGTGGTCTAGTCATTGGTCGGGAGGGTAAAGGTGCTCTGGGAGCTGTGTACATTAATGATACATAATCTTGCTCATATCCGTAAGAGCTAATCTGGTCCTTCCATAGCAAAAGCATATGGCTCGTAAGATTGTTCGTACTCAACTATAGTGCCCTCATATGCAGAATAATTTCCTTGACCATGGTCATAAGATGGATCATACGGTTTGTTACTCGCCAAAGGCGTGGCTGGGACTATTGCTCTCTCTAGGTTCTCTTCCGCTTTAGCTATTTTTATTGGGACAACATTCTGAGGGTGGGGCGGTTGTTGTCCTAACACCGGTTGTGGTTGAGTGTACCCTTGGTACGCATAAGGTCGTGGTGCTGGTGTTTGTTGTTGATATGTGGGATATCTAAAGGCTTCTCTTCCTTGATCTCTCTGAGGGTATCCATAAGGTCTCATGGGCGGTTGTACCAGTCCTGACTGCCAATTGTGAGGACAGTTTTCTGTGCTATGATTTGTGTACCTTTGTTCTATGCTACAATAATGCATAGAGCCCAGGGCGGGTGGTCTATTGTAAGCATAAGCAGGTGGTGGGATTACTCCCTTATTACACAAATGAGAGGGATGATCACCTCCACAGTGCACACATCTTCTAAGCATGGGTACTCTCATTGGATTGTTTGGGTAGTTCCTCTACCCTTGAACATTCAGTTTCTTTGCCACTAAATCAGCTATTTCTTCTACTTTATTCCTAGGGTTTGACGTGCTGCTGGCGGTATCTTCACTTTTCACACTGCCTTGTCCTCTAGGTCAATACACTCTTTCATGCATTCTTGCAAATTTTGAACTCTTTTCACATATACCAATGATCTCAATGATCCATTCACTAATCCTTCCAAAAACAATGACACCATTTTGTTTTGAGTGGGTCTCTCTTCAATAGGGCATCTGTCCACGTATTGCTTAAATCTTCTTGTTGCCAATCTCACCAATTCTGTAGGAGCTTGTTTAAAACTATGGATTAATGAGGAAGAGTTGTTTTTTATCCCAGACTTGGTGAATTCTTCAATCAATTCTTGATAGACTTGGTCCATATTTTGAAAGTTATTAGGGTCTAATGGTTGGAACCATGCTAAAGCTATGTCCGTCAAGGTTAGTCCAAAGGATTCATATTGAATCAAGAAGTCTTCCACTTGTTTGGCTCTTATTACTTGCTTGAATTCAGCTATGTGGTTGTATGGTTCACTAGAGCCATCATAGTGGTTTCTCATGCATTTGGCAACTTGGATCGGTCTTAACCTTCTTCCTGGTCCAGGTGATCTAGGCATTATAGGAAAGACTGGTCGTCTATCGGTATGCCCGGTCCTCTTACTACAGGTGGCCTATCAGGGGCAGGCATTCTATTCCTTGGTTCAACTGGTGGATGAGGCCGATAGTTAGGATTATGGCCCGGTGTAGCAAATTTCACATGTGGTCTGACTGGAATGTGCGTTTGTTGTGTCTGTTCCGAATGTTGATATGAATTATCTTGATAGGTTCCTTGGGGGTTTTGTGAAGTCGTTGCTTGATCCCTAGTAGGGAACACTGGGATGTTCTGGTATTTCAATTGTGCTCTTTCTAACTCTGTTAAGGGCCAGTACCTCCTCTAGTTTTTGTCCAAATACGTAATAATGGTGGGAAATTCAGGGTCTTGTAACTCATAGATGGTGACTGGGTTGGTGGCCTCTTCCCACAATGAAGAGTGAGCTCTCAAAAGATGTTCCATTCCATTGACTAAATAGACATCCATTAGGGAATCATCTTGGGGAACTAGGTCTCCTCTCCAAACCCTAGGTACTATGTAAGCGTATGTAGCTTTTTTCAGCCTAGCCACTGATCTGTTTAGCCCATCTAGGTAGAAAGGTAAACCGTGTTGATTGGTGCTCACATATTCTAAAGATGTTCGATATTCACTCTCAATAATTGACATCATACCAATTATTGGTATGGAATTCTGCATGTCCTCTGAGGCCATATTAGTTTCCTCCTCAGATTCACTTGAGGTTTCAGAATAGTGTGAACGACTACTTGGTTCGGCTACACTTCCCACTGAAGAGATCACACTTCTTTGGCTCACTAGGGTTCTTCTAGATCTTTGGTTCATTCACTTAAAAACTCTCATCTTGTTTTAACCCACTCCTAGCTCCCAATGCTCTTTGCTGAGGTCCTCTGTTATATGAAATATTTGGTTGACTTTAGAAACTCACACTGAAGTCTTTGGAAATCTCCTGACACTGGATAAACTCACGATACTCGATACTGGACAAATATCGCTCTTGAAATTCCACGATACTTGATATGTGTGAAGTGTCGCGGGAAATCATCCATGACACTCGATACTTGACACAAAAACACTTCCACGATACTCGATATGCCATAGATATGGCGAGAAAAATCTCACAATACCCGATGCCTGTCAGGTGTCGCGGAAGAAACCTCACGATATACAATATGTGCTAGGTGTCGCGAGTAAAATTCAACGATACCCGATATGGCACAAGTATCACGAGAGCAACCTCAACGATACACGATATCTATCAAGTATCGTGAGAAACTCAACGATACTCGATGTCTGTCAAGTATCGTGAAAGAGCATCCTCGATACTCGATGTGCCATGGATATCGCGAGAGGAAACTCATGACATTCGATACTTAGCAAGTGTCGCGAATAAAGTTCGCATGATACACGATATCTGACAAGTATCGCGAGAAGAAACTCAATGATATACGATATGAGTGAAGTATCATGAGTAACACTCAACGATACCCGATATCCAACAATGTTAGGTATCGCGATACTCGACCACAAGAGATCACGACATCCAGATATCACGATACTCAACCGCGAGAGAACACGATACTTGGCATTTTTTTCAAAAGTTTAGCAAGAGATTTTGAGTTTCAACTTGATTTATGTGTTCCTAGAGCTTGTCCCCCCTCTTTCTAATACCTGAACTGAAGAAAAAAATTCTCCTAACCCCTATAGACTCCTTCCCGATACTCGTCGCAGGTCATATTTTCTTCTCTGATGGACATTTGAAGGAAATCTTGACAAGGAGAGAATGAGCTCGCCTCTCTAGTGTCCTCAAGCTCCTTTTTTCAGCTCCATACTCACTATTTCAGCTCCGCACAACTTATTTTCTTGCTCTCGCGATATCTGGCGGACAGGGCTCTCACGATACTTGCATTAGCAGAATTGAAGTGAAAAGTTTGAATTTTTTTGGGTTTTTATACTTTTGGGGAAATGCTTAACTCAAAAAAATGGAAGAGCTAACTTAAAGACTACCCTATCTTCCTCACCTACTTACCTACTACCTCCCTCCTACTCTAAATCACATCTCTACTCACTTCCCAAGACTATAAACTCACTACACACACTCCAAGAGCGAGAAGTAGTAAGTGCAAATGAGAGTGACTTACCAAAGAAGAGAAATTCACAACTCCCCTACTCGCTTCAATGCTAAGAGCTATTTACCATCACACGAATGCCTCGGTTTGATTCGACGTTCCCCGGCAATAGCGCCAAAAACGTGTGTACCTAAGAACCAACTTAGGGACTTGTGGAGAAAGAGACTATACCTTGATCCCCCTCAAGTGCATATAGTGGGGATTCACGCTTCATTTATCAATCCAAGCAGTATCAAAACCTAGCCGAGTGTATGAAGACATGCATTCAAATGATGGTCAATGCAAATGAACTCTCACAAAGTGCAAACAAGCATAAATCTATTACAAACAAGTCCCAACGTTCAGTTATGGTGTCACAACATTTGGAGCAGTAGTCAATAGTAAATCCAACTTTTCTCTCAGCTCCAAACTCTGAACATAGCGAATAGTGTTTATTTTCAAAGCTCTCGAGAAGACGCTTCCAATGGTGGTCTTTTCACTTGATTCTGACGGTCCTACTTCAAGTTATGAACAAAATACTGAGTCACAGGAATGACCTTCCTACACTTCAACACTTCCTACACTTCGCACACACCTTACCAACAGCAAACAAGTACTTTCATGGATAGACAACACTCCCAAGAACTCTTTCCAAGCATCACACATGCATACAAGCTCACAAAGCAGAAGATACAGAGAGGACAAGACACAAATTCGAAATTCTGTGCTCTTGATTCTCACAATGGCAAAAAGTATCTACAAAGAGTCACAATTTGACTTGTATACATGTGCCCTAAGAATGGTCCTTTCACACAAGAGACCGGCACTTTATTAACTGAAAGGCTAATTTCCTAGTAACTTATAAAGATAAGCTACAAATCTCTATGGGTATGCATCTAGAGGACTCCTCTAGTGCATTTACATCGGAAAATATATTACAAAATGAATATAATACAAGAATAAAGTGTCCAAATTGGAAAAATTTTGGGCCCTTCTTTTTCTCTACCTCTTTGCTCTTCTTAGCTCTGCAACACTAGTATTGGTATACAATTGAAACAACATGCAAAAAAGCTGCAACAATGCGGATATGGTCCACTTTTGATAAGAATATCAACCAGTGGAGCAGTAAACTTAGCCACATTAGATGGAGATGTACTTCCTAACTACATAAGTGGCTATAGAGTCAAAAGGTACATGGAACCATTAAGAGAATGAATGTTGGCAAGACTCTTAGGAGCATAGAACCGAAAAAGGGAGGAGGAATGGATTAGAGAAGAAGCTCAAGTGGAAGCACTAGAGCGAATCAGGAAGACGAAAGAGTGGATAAGACAATGGGAATGAACGATATATAAAAGGAGAAGGACCTTTACCCATGGCAAACTCTCAAATAGGTAACACGAAGAACGTGAGTAATTGTGTCCCTCGACCATACTTGAACCTAGGGATTGGAATAAACGAATATCAATTAGTGGATTCTTTGATTGAAACAGGGGCCACATTACGTTGCATGCAAGTCTCATTAGCTAACGACCTCAAAACGACCATGAGTCCTACCAAAGCATATATGATAGGAATCGGAGGGCAAGTCATCGAGTGTATAGGAGAAGTATCAATGTCCCTACATCTAGGAAATACTACCATGAATCAATGATTCTTGGTATGCAAGAACAAAGTCCTTCTCGAATATCTGATACTAGGTCAAGACTGGATTCTTGAAAATGAAGTCGGCATACATCTCGCGCAGGGATACATATCAATGAAAGTAGAACACAAGGAAGTTTTTAGTCTTCTAAAGGCCAGACAACCCAAAGTGACTCAGATGATAGTACCTAGGGCAGCAAGTCTAGAGGAGAGTAGAGACGAAATTCCCAATGTCTTCATGAATCAAGAGGGCCATAACCCCGACTTGTCCATACCTTGTAACATAGCACCTGATCCTTTAGCCAATTCTCCCTTAGGAAGTGAGATTGCACGAGTGAGTGAGGACATTTCATTTGGCCACATTAGCAAGCACATTGAAAAGCCTATACGTATGTCGATTATGAGAATACAACAAAGATCGAATATGCAATTACAATGGATTTGGAAGGATCAATTGCCACTAAATGAAGGTAAAAAAAATGGACGAATCAATTAGTAATAAAAAACACAAAGAAATAGTCATCATCCACAATTTCCATGGAATAAATCTAGAATTCTCCATGTATGGCTTCCAAAGCCATTGATCAAAGCTCAAAGGACACAACGACTTATTTGGATTGTGAAAGTGGTCCAACGACAAGCACATCAAGAGAGGGAAAAGCTAATTGAGGTGCCATTACACTGGAATCAAGCAAATGAATCAATCGTCAAGGATGGAAGAAATCCCCAGATGACTACAACACAAAAATTCCAATCCAAGTGTAAAAGAAGGTTGAAGACTACATTCCAGAAAAAAGGAAGAGCAACGCAACAAAAGCAAACACCACAAAAACTGAATACAATATTAATATGGAGACCAAAGAAGCAACAAGGAATCGGCCAAGATAATATAATATACCATTCTTGCACTCATAAAGAGTCATTTGCATTCAGAGTATGCACAATAGGGCCACATTACAAGGACATGCATTCGGCACATAACTTCTTCAATAAAAGTAGTAGTGCACATTTCCATAATGGGAATAGGACCTAGCTTGTACTCTCATAGGAATGATCAAATGTTGTAAATAAATAAATGATTCGGCTATAAACTAATCTTTTGTTTTCTTTTAGTCCTAGAAATAAGAAAAAAATATGGTAAGGTACCTTACTTGTCTCTACTTAGCAAGGGGGATACCAAGCCATGGGAAACGACGAGTCACCACACACAAATAAATGAACAATGATTTTCTTCTCAAGACTAATCAGTTATTACATTATAAAGTGCAGATGGCTTCTGAAGACTCAGAAGCGACGGTCCAGGAAGAAGTGCTCGAATTCCCAATGAAGAATGTGACAAAAGCAAAAGAACATTGGTTTCAAGAAGACGAACCAGCAAGAGAACACTTGTTCTTAGTAACCATAAAAATCATGGACACCAACCATAAATTCTCGGTGATGTCACAGGATTTTGGAATATTACATGAAATCCCATCCACACATGATGTTTTGAAAAGGCTAGAATTCATAAGTATTTTGAGCTACCAATATACAAACCTGACTTCCAATGATGCACTCAAGTGATGAACACATTACATCCGGCTCTAGACAAGCCATCCATACCCAAAACTAAAGTTGTGAATGTGGAAGGAGAATCGACTGCAATCCAATTCATGCATGAGCTAATCAAAGAAGCATTTGGATGGACCAAGGATGGAACCACCGATCTCAAGGAAGAGAGTCATGAAACGAAAATAAGAACATTCCTAGATAGGTAGTTCGTGTGGTGCATCAACACTTCTGTTTCCCAAACATGCACAAATATATGCACCTCAGAAAATTGTGGTCCAACTCTTCTCTCATGCAACCAAACAAATTGGAAACCAAATAAACTTGACACCTTATATTCAAGAAAGATTGTTTGAAGCCAAAAAAACAATGGGGCCACAAAAAGTTTCTAAATGGAAGTGTGGCATTAATAGTACTGATCTACCATGCATTGGGTATTAGAGAATATCTCAAGGAAATGTCGTCTTCAACGGGAATGGCTAAATATGCAAAAACAGTGATGGTACCTAAAAACAAGAAAGGTGTGTAGATTATAGAAGAAGCAGGAACAAGCTCAGAACCCATAATGTGAGGAGCAAAACGACTCCAAGAAGTGCTAAATATGGAAATGACTCCGACATCAAAGAGGATACATGTCCTCCTGACAACCCAAATAGAAAATCCCACATCCATCATAGAGTCTGAGTTACAAGAAGCTATGGAGAAGACCCATGAGTTCATGGAAGGATAGTTAAATCTGCCATTTCAAGGGCATCACTACCATCAAGCCCATATAGCATCTCTTCATATGCCAGGCAAGAGACTAACTAAGTTTCACAGATATAGAGAATTGGGGTTGGTCAATTCAAGTTCATCCTCAAAACCCCAAGTAGAGAATGACCAATCAACCATGAACATGGATCTCCACACGGAATCAAATGATGATGGCGAATGGGAAGAATTGAATCAGGTAAAGGATTCACATGAAGTGGAGAGCAAAGAACAAGAGCAAGCACGAGATAATAAATTAGAGGATGAAAGAGTGGAGATACAACAAAAAGAAGATGTATACATGATTCAAGTAAACGAAACAACAAAACTTCAATTTAAGGAGGCCACATTGGAAGATCAATATAGAATGAAACATCCAAAGGAGGAATGCATAGAAGAACAAATCATTGAGCAAGAAACATTTATGCCCATTAAAGTGGTGGCAAATCCATCACCTATGGATGTAACCCTTCAAGGAAGCGCTGCAAAGTCTAGCAAGGTTAGAGAAGATTATCATCAAATCCACTTACAAATCAGACAGCCGTATAATGAGACAATACACATTGAAGAAGGAAAAGATGTGCAAATGGATGAAGAACCTAGTGTACCCAAAACATGGTTGAATGTGGATGTGGCACAATTAAAACCATTGGTAAAACAAGTGATCCAAACAGCCATGGACACACAACAACAACTAATGGAAGTGGATAGAGAGTATGATAAAGCAATGATATAACTTGAGTGAAGATTTCTCAGCAAAGGTGATACACGCTCAACAAATGCTAGTGAAAAAGGAGGAGGAAACGGAAGAAGTTAGAGAACATTACAAAATGCTTACAAAGGAAATGCAATAACTACAACATCAGCTCAAGGAGCTTCAACATAAATATGAGGCCAGTGAAGAAGAAAAGGTATGCATATCAAACAGAAGCAAAATTTTAGAAGCACAGATAAAAATATACATGGATGAGGCTGACACCTTAAGAAATAGAAATAAAGAGTTGATGAATGCGATTTTGCTCAATCAACCAATTGAGGTACCAAAAAATAACCAAAGAGATACAGCAGAGCTCGAAGCTCAAGTGGCTAAGTATGTTGAACAACTTAAGCAAGAGCAAGAGTTGAGGGAAGAATGGGAAAGAAAATACATGCATGATACCAACAAATTATGAAATAGATGGAAGGCAACAGAGGCCAAGATCATAAAACAGTGCACAAAGGATCCCGATCAATTAGCCATACTTAGTGAATGACTCCTACAAAGCAATGAAGCAATTATAGTAGCTAATAAAGAAATAACAAAAAAAAACACACTCATCGAAAGCCTACACGCTCAATTACAACAACATGGACAAATGGGGACACCAGTAGTTCCAACCTCACACACGGCTACTGTGGAGAATGAGGTACGTCCTCCTTCTCCCCCCATCCATAACTTGCATGTGCATATGGGAATGGAGGCACCAGGTGCTGATCAAGATACATGGCCTATTGCAGAATTGAGCCAAAATGAGCGGAACTTACTGGTGTCCCAACTTAATGAAAAATTTGAAGATACTATGGTGAAAGTCATGAAAGAAGCAAATATAATAAATTTAGAACAGGTTATGAAGCCATTCAATGTACCATACAGACTTCTCAAAGAAGAAACAAGGCAGTACATCAAAAGAACGATGCAAAAAGACCCATACCAATACTTACAATTTAGGGTGGATACCTTCTCGAATACACAAGAAGAATTTGATAAAGCTGACCCAATATGGAGATGCAGGTTTTTGGAGAAAAATCCGACTCTACGGGTGCATTGGGAATCTGCACCATCCTTACTGCAAGTGAAGCCATCTTTTTGCTTGATGCCACGAAGAAGATCATAGATGCAATTTTGGGAGGAACAACGTCAAGGAAAAATAAATAATCAGTGGCTTAACTATCCTCTATTGCCAAGTCCACCCCATAATTACTTACCAACAGAAGAATATATGGTATGAACTATAGAGTTTTGGCTTTCAATATATTCCACAATTTCAGATTTGGCAATCAAAATGACAAATAAGGTATTGAGCATGTTGCCAACAATTTTGAAGGTCTTTAAATATGCTCATACACAATTTTGAACTTCATCGGCATTAACTAGGGCATAGATGCCTTAATTCTTTATCTCTCTATAACGCTTAGTTGACTTAAAATAATGACTATATATTTGTGATTGATGTTTCTACCAAGTCCTTACATGCAAACATTCGAAGAAGCATTCTTCACAGGGTTTTTTGAAAAGGACTCAGAAAATTTTGTAAAATTATCTTCCAATTTAAATGCTCGATTGGTGGCCTAGGAGTTGAGTTTCTTCACCGATCATAGATACGTGAAGCTCATCCACTAAGAGAGCAACCCGCCATTCAAAGCATGTTGAGAATGACAGAGTTCAGGAGGAGGGACATGTGGAGGGAGAATCAAGCAAAAGAGGAAGAAGAAGAGAATAAAAAAGAAAGACTGTTCAATGAAGGTAACTCACCCTCTGCCCAAAGCCCCGCAGGGGCATGCATCAGGTTGTAATGTGAAAGAAGGAGGTCCTAAGGTATGTAAACAGATTGAGGATCATATAAGGTAACAAATTATCTAAAAGTCCAGAAGGCTTTCTCGACCATAGTTTGGGCAATGAAAAGAAACAAACATGCTAAAGAAAATGCATCAGGTCCCACAGGATGTAAAAGAAGATTTAAGAACAGGACCTTTGAAATGAATGCCAGACTACAAGAGATGCAATGTCTACCGACGAGTGCATGCATGGAAACCAGAATTAACAAAACAACACAAAGGTGTGGATAAAAGGAATATCAAGGCAAATAGAAGTTTAGGATTGAAGATTCGGACAAGGTTACAAATTCTTTAACCATCCCAAAGTCTTCATCCACCATTGTTGGTGTGCACTGAAATAAGGAACCAGATCTACTACATACACAAAGCTAGAGACAAGAAGCAAAGCCTGTCAAGAGATGACAGAGACAAAGAGGGGGAGAGTGTTGCAGAGGAAAGAAGCACAAAAAAGCAAGCCCCAAACACTTTCAAATTATGGGCATAAATTTTCTTCATCAAGTTTCTATGAAATACATTATGAGCCATGTAAATGCACTAGAGGAGTCCTCTAGATGCATAAATCTGATTGTTGTAACATAATCCTTGTAAAATAGTAGGAATTTAGTATTCCTCAATACAAGTGTTGGTGTCTTGTGTGAGGCTATTTTTAGGGCACATGTGTATAAGTCACTTGATGACTCTTTGTAAGAACTTTTTTCCATTATGAGGAATCAAGCTAAATTTTTGAATTTGCCTCTTCTCTACTGAGTATCTTCTTTTCCAAGAGTTTGTGTGTGTGTTTCATGCTTGAAATGTGTGTTCAGCAGTGTTGTCTACCCCATTCCCTCTTGTTTTCATGATTGTAATGTGTGTGTGAAGCTTGGTGAGCTGTGGAGCTAAAGTAGTGTTCTTGCCATTCACTATTCTGCTCATAACTTGAAGCACATTTGTGAGATTCGACTAAAAATACATCATTAGATGCATCTCATTGAGGTCTTCAAAAGAGCCTGCTATTGTCCATATTCAGAGTTTAGAGCTGAGAGAAAAGTCCGAATTTATGCTTACTACTGATAGAAGTATCATGCATGCATTTTCAGAGGATTAATGAGTAGGAGAGGTAGCTAAACTAAGTTATACATATTGTAGCATTGTCACTTCACTTCTCATCATGGGTGCACATGTCTTCATACACTTGATTTGTCTAATTTCATGGATTGATAATTAAACATGTATTAATCCACCACTATATGCACTTGTGGAGCGATGAGGTATAGTCTCACTTGACACAAGTCCCTAAGGCTCTACAACTTAGGTACACACATGCTCACATTAAGCACATTGAGGTGCACTATCATTATGTTAGGGAGAGTTTCTCTACTGAAGGGACCAGTTTGGCATATGTGCCCACTTAGGAGAACATTGCAGACCTTTTAACAAAGGCTCTCCTGTTGGAGATAGACGTCTGCGGAAGCACGCGAACAGCACAAGGAAGAAGAAGAAGCTTGGAGCACAACACACAAGACTGAATGTATTACTAGAGAATGTACAAAGATAAGTAGCCCATTAGGGCAATAGGCGTATATACAAGCCGGGGGAAAAAAACCTCCTAAAGAGGGAAAAAAGTGCCCCGGTGGTCCTAGAGTGTTCACACACATCACTACCTAAATATATCAATAAATCCCCCCTGGGAGTGATGCGGTGAACAAGGAGCTGGCACTCATGTATAAGGAAGTGCCAAGCTATGTGGAAATCACTCCACAAAAGGAAGTAAGCCCAAAGCTTTGCGGAAAGCTTCAAACTTCTCCCTAGGCAGAGCCTTCGTGAAAAGTTCTGCAATGTTCTCCTGCGTGGGCACATATGCCAAGCTGATCTCCCCAGCAGAGAACCTCTCCCTAACATAGTGATAATGCACCTCAATGTGCTTAGTGCGAGCATGGAACACAGGGTTCCTCGCAATTGCCAATGCGCTCTGACTGTCAGTGAAGATGGTGGTGGCAGAAGACTGGCCAACACCCAAATCAGCCATAAGGCGTCTGAGCCACACACACTCAACAGTCGCCGTGAAAGCTGCCCTATACTCAGCCTCACAACTGGAAGTGGATAAACCTGCTCATCTGTGAGACAACAAACTGAATATGTGACTGAGTAATGCATAAGTAAATCAAGCATCCAACAGCCTGCTGATAGAGAACAGCATCAAATGCATCTCCAGCATCATGAAGACTCAATCGTAAACCTGTCTCCATAGGAGTGGCAATAGGCTTACAGTCTTCAAGGCCAAAACGCTGCAATAATGTGTCAATATATTTCGTTTGACACAAAGCCATTCCACCATCAACATGCATAAACTGAATGCCCAAATAGTGATGCAAATGCCCCAAATCAGACATCTCAAATGAGGCATGCAAATCAGCCTTAAAATCAGCAATATGTGTCTCAATAGGACCAGTGAGCAGCATGTCATCAACATAGACAACAATGATCAGAAGCACATCATTAGCACGCTTAACATATAAGGTGCTTTCAGTTGGACTATTCTCAAAATCATGTGCAATCAGATAGGCATGTATCTTCTCATACCAAGCACGTGGTGCTTGCTTTAAACCATATAATGCCTTCTTTAACCTGCAAACCTGGTTTTCATGCCCTTTCTGCACAAAGCCACGGGGCTGAAAAACATACACTTCTTCATGCAAGTCACCATTCAGAAATGCTATTTTAATGTCCAACTGATGTACATTCCAACCATGATGGGCTGCATCATATTCAGATTGCATAGCAGCCATCCAATTTTCTGAATTTTGTGCTTCATCAAAAGAAATAGGCTCATTCTCATCACAGAGACTAGATGCAGCCATAGCATAGCAATCTGATGCAAAGGAGGCACTATGAGAGCCTGAACGAGTACGATATGACAAAGGTGCATCTAATTTGTTGTCACGCAAAGTCTGCACCAGCCATTTTGGCATAGTTTTTGCCTGCTCAATATCAGCTCTCTCATCAACAAGTGCATCATGTAAATCTGCATCAGAAATGGAATGATCTGCATCATCATATGAAACCTGCAAAGGCTGAGAAGTTGCCTCATTAGGACCAGCACTAGCCTGTCCACCTGTAAAAAGAGGCATCAAAGTATCATACATGTCTTTGGAGCTAACAGATGTCTCCTTAGTACATGAAAGCAATGGCTGAATAGCATCTTCCCCAAAGACAACATCACGGCTAACCAGAATGCGTTTAGTCTGTGGATGATACAGACGATAGCCTTTACTTTCAGAACTGTACCCAACAAAAATACATTTTACTGCCTTATCATCCAATTTTCTACGATGTTGTTCAGGCACTAATGCATATGCCAAACAACCAAAAACATGCAGATGAGCAACAGATGGCTTGCGGTCATGCCAAGCCTCATATGGAGTGATAGACTGCAACGCTTTAGTGGGACACCTGTTCAGTACATATGCTGCACACATGACAGCCTCAAGCCAGAAACTATGTGGTAAAGCCTGACTTTTGACCATGCACCTCGCCATCTCCATGAGTGACCTGTTCTTTCGTTCAGCAACTCCATTCTGTTGAGGTGTATACGGCACTATACACTGATGTTTTATCCCACGTTCAGCCAGAAATGCATTAAAATTTGAAGACATATATTCCCCCCCTCGATCAGAACGGAGGGTGCCCATTTTACATGCTGACAGATTTTCAGCCAAAACCAAAAATTGTTTGAAGCACATGAACACTTCGGACTTTGCTTTGAGTGGATATACCCATGCATGCCTGGAAAAATCATCAATGAAAGTCACGAAGTAAAGGTAATTTCCAAAAGAGGGTGTCTGCATAGGACCACAGACATCACTATGTACAAGCTCCAATTTCTGTGTAGCCCGAACTGAACCATCTTTGGGAAAGGAAGAACGCTGCATTTTGCCCAAAATACAGCCTTCGCAAACATGTTTTCCAGGTGCCTCAAGTTTGGGCAAAGAGGACACCATTTCAGATTTCTACAGGCGTAACAAACTAGCAAAATTCAGATGACCAAAGCGTGCATGCCAAAGCTTTGCATCTGACATAGCCTGAGAATCATGAACTGCACATGCCGAATCATTCACAGATCTTTCATAGTCTATGAGCTTATACAGCCCACGACATAAAATGCCAGAAGCAATAATCACATCGCCATTTGAGAGATCATGGACTGTACACCTATCATCAACAAATTTCACAACCAAGCCAATTTTGGCTAATGCAGACACTGATAACAGATTCTTTTTGATCCCTGGCACAAATAAAGCATCTGACAAAGTGAAAGAACTACCATCAGCAGTAGTCAGAATGATCTTACCAACTCCCATAACAGGATAAGAGGAGTTATTGGCGCATGTGACAGTATTCCCTGTAGGGGCAGGCTCGAGTGAAGAGAAGAAACTGCGCTGCGAGGTAATATGTTTGGTCGCCCCACTGTCAAAGTACCAAACATCTGAGTCTACTGCAGACATGCACTGATCATGAGAAGATGGGTCAAAACTGCAGACAGTAGTAAACGCCCATTCTTCTTCCTGCACAAGATTTGTAGACTCTGTTTTTGGTGTAGAGGCCTCTGCAACAACCATTCCAGCCTCTTTCTTCTTTGCCTCTTTAGCAGCCAGTTTTGGACAGTTCTTTATAATATGATCATTTCCTTTACAGTACTTGCAGAACAATTTCTGCTTTTCTGATTTCTTCTCATCTTTATCCTGGTTCTTCGATTGTGCAGCATTTGCAGATTTCTGCTTACTAGTAGAAGAGCTCCATTTTCCTTTGCCCTTCTGACTAGCTATGAAAGATTGATCTGCAACACGCATAATGGACCTGTTCTGCCTGGACTGATCTTCCTGCAACAGAACAAAGACTAATTCCTCAAATGACAAGGCATTCGGATTGCCTTTCATCATCAACCGAAGAGTAGAGGCAAAACTCTGATATGAATCAGGAAGACCATTCAGAACGGTCTGCACAAGTGAGCTATCTGGTATAACCTCATCAGCAGAAATCAATTGTTCCTTCAGGTCTTTGATCTTTGTAAGAAAATTGTCCATAGAATCACCTTCATTCATGTGCTCACTCTCCAACTGTTTTCGGAGGTAAGCAACACGAGCCTCATTCCTAGCCTGGTACAAAGTGGTAAGTGTATCCCAAGCATCCTTTGCTGTTCTGCAAGAGCGAATGTGAGGAATAATGGCACGTTTGACAGACAAGGCTATCAATGCATGTGCCTGGGCATCTCTACCATCCCAACGAATCTACTCTACAGTAGGTGCAACAGAAACAGCAGCACGAACAGGAATCTGCGGAATATCATCTTCGACACCATCTTCATCAGCTCCAACACCTGTATTTGCAGTACCTGTCGTTACAGGTGTAACAGGACGTCTTTCAACACCCTGCACAATGTTCCACAATCCTTTTGCAACCAGTACATGTCGCATCATATAAGCCCATAATGGGTAGTTGGTACCATCCAACTTATCCTCAACAGCCAACATACGGAATACATCACTACTTTCAGCCATGGCCGGTGACTAAAATACCTTGATGCAAAAAATTGACTGTATCTCAAAAAGTTGAACAGAACTGCCCAGACGAGTTCTGCTAGAACTGTAGCAGACTTTGAGATGCTTAAACTGGCGAACAGAAACTGGTATATACCTTTGGCACAAAAGGACCGAATAGCCTGCACAAGCACTGCGATAGTGCGTTCGGAGGTCGAAACGAGCTCAGATCGCGATTTCGGCACCACAAAGCGAAGTTGTTTTGATCTCAGAAACACCCTGAGTATGCTCACCAAATTTCGTGCGAATCTGAGACTGCAAACGGAGGAGTGTCAACGGCGCCCTAGAAGAAGCGACGACCTGCTCTGATACCAATTGTTGGAGATAGACGTCTGCGGAAGCACGCGAACAACACAAGGAAGAAGAAGAAGCTTGGAGCACAACACACAAGACTGAATGTATTACTAGAGAATGTACAAAGATAAGTAGCCCATTAGGGCAATAGGCGTATATACAAGCCGGGGGAAAAAAACCTCCTAAAGAGGGAAAAAAGTGCCTCGGCGGTCCTTGACACACATCACTACCTAAATATATCAACATCTCCCAAGGAAGAAGTTTGAAGCTTTCCACAAAGCTTTGGGCTTACTTCCTTTTCTCGATTTATCCCGCATAGCTTTGAACTTCCTTATACATGAGTGTTAGCTCCTTGTTCAATATATTTAGGTAGTGATGTGTGTGAACACACTAGGATTGACGAAGCACTTTTTTCCCTCTTTAGGAGGTTTTTTCCCTCTGCTTTTATATATGCCTATAACCCTAACGGTCACTTATCTTTGTACATTCCCTTGGTAGTACATTAAGAAGTGTGTGTTGTACTCCAAGCTTCTTCTTCTTCCTTGTGTTGTTTGCATGCTTTCGCAGACCTTAAACTCCAACAGAAGGAAGAGGGTAGAGAGATAAGGGACTCTCTCTCTCTCCCCCTTACTCAGAAAAAACATGAAAAAATGAAAAAGGGAAATCAGTAGAAAGATTACCTGAAAAAGCATTGAAAGTTTTCAATGAATTTAGACCTTATATTTTTAGGTTCTTAAGATGACTAAGATTTAAGGCTAGGATTTCTAGGGTTTTGAGGTTTGTAAGGATAAATTTTGCATGGGGTTTGAGGTTTCCTTTGAATATCCACATGGTGGGTTTGAAGGGTTAGGGTTATCAATACAATTAGGGTTTTAAAGTGGTAAAGGTTCCTAAAGTTCTTGGTTAAATATGGTTACAAGTGAAGTTCTCTTTAGGATTTTTCTTTAGGGTTGAAAGGATTTGTGAAAGAGTTAAAGAGTCAATGGAGTTTATACAGGTAATGTTATAGTTTTTAAGGGTTTCCCTAGGTTAAAAGCTCACTTAATAATACAATTGAAACGTTCCTCATCACACAGTCAAGATGTATATACATCATTGGACTTCATTTTCTTCCTAAAGATACTCGTTCATAAGTTTAACATTTACATTTAATCATTTCATAGTCAAAAAAGGGGGAAGTAAACAAAAGAGATAAAACTTGAAAATTTTTGATACACAACCCTCGAGGGATTTCATCTTGATAGGGTTAACGGGAGAAGCTTATGACAATGAAGAAGTGAGAAAGAAATGAATAGTAACAATTGAAGATCAAGAGGAAAGTTGCACGTATATAGGAGACAATTTAAGTCTTGGTGAGAAATAGAGCTAAACACTCTCCTACAAGAATATAGGGATGTGTTTGCATGTATGTACAAAAATTTGAAAGACGTAGAATTATAAATTTGCTCACACGGAACCCCTATGACATTAGAAGCTAAACCCACTAAAAAAAAAGCTTACACTTATAATGATACCAATAGTACTAAAATAAAAAAGGAAATTGATTGTTTGAAAGAAGAAAAATTCATCTACAAAATGGAGCATACTAAATGGCTATCCCCAAGTTTAGTTGTGCCAAAAAAGAATGGTAAGTTATATGTGATTAACCTAAAAAATGTTAATGCATCAACAATTAGAGATAGCGATCTACTCCCTATCATAGAACATTTATTGGAACGAGTAGCGGGTAAGGAAGTGTATAGTTTCCTAGATGGATCTTCAGGCTATTATCAAGTAGCCATAGCCCCAAAATACCAACACAAGTTGGCCTTTGCCATTGAATAGGCAATTCATGCCCTTTGCATGCCAATTGGGCTAATTAATGTCCCTACTACTTTTGAGTGGCTAATGTATCATGTATTTAAGGAATTTCTGTGAAAGAACTTAGAGGTCTATGTGGATGATCTACATACAAATTGCCCCATGAGATAGAAGCACGTCCCAAAACTTAGACGGATGTAGAGAACATAGAGTATTAATTGTTGATATATTTCAGGAGTGATGTGTATGAACACACTTAGGACTGTTGGGGAACTTTTCTCCCTCTTTAGAAGGTTTTTACCCCTCGGCTTGTATATACACCTATAACCCTAATGGCTCACTTACCTTTGTACATGCACATGGTCATACATTTTGTTTTGTGTTGTCCTCCAAGCTTGTTCTTTTTCCATGTGTTGTTCATGTGCCTCCACATACCTTGGAATCCAAAAATTGGTTTCAAAGGAGGTCGCATCTTTATCTAGGGCATCA
This sequence comes from Ceratopteris richardii, assembly GCA_020310875.1. Classification (NCBI taxonomy): domain Eukaryota; kingdom Viridiplantae; phylum Streptophyta; class Polypodiopsida; order Polypodiales; family Pteridaceae; genus Ceratopteris; species Ceratopteris richardii. The sequence continues at coordinate 146,686,569 of CM035412.1, forward strand.
AAGACAACCCTTCAGTCACAATCTCAAAAAAAAAATGGTGATCATACTTGGGGTGCTTAGGATTTCAAAACTGCTTTGCTCTATGGCGCCAAAATTTTGATCTAAGCTCATTTCGGCCTTGGAATGCTTTGTCAAATTTTGACCTTTTGTGCCTTAGATATATACATGTTTTGGCATGTGAGTACAAGCACCTTAAAGTCTGCGACGGGTTTAACAGAGCCCAACAATCATTTTTTTGCATTAGGATATTTAGTCACTAGACATGGCTAAAAGCAATGATGTATTTCATATGTTGGCTATTGAGAAGAAGTTGGATGGTACTAATTACGCATTGTGAGCATATATGATGCATTATTTATTGGTAGCAAGAGGGTTGTAAAATATTGTTTAGGGTATTGAAAATTTTAATACTACACTTGCAGATACATTTATTGAATGCGATGCAGATGATGTTGAAGATGATGATCTTGAAATTCCTATTTGTGCTATAGTTCCTACTACACTTACTCCATAGCAAGTTCATTGGGATGATAGAGATGCTCAGGCACATGCATTGATAGCTTTGTCTATCAAATGTGCAATTATCCCTCACATTCACTCTTGCAAGAGAACAAAGAATGCTTGGGATACACTTACAACTTCATACCATGCAAGAAATGAGGCTCATGTTGCATACCTCCCAAAACAATTGGAGAGTGAGCATATGAATGAAGGAGATTCCATGGATAGGTTTTTGAAAATATCAAAGATTTGAAGGATTAGTTGATTTTTAATGATGAATTCTTACCAAATAGTTCACTTGTGTTGGTCACTCTTAACAATCTTCCAGATTCATATCAGACTTTTGCTTCTACTCTTTGATTGATGACGAAAGGAAATCCAAATGCCTTAAAGTTTGAGGAGTTGGTCCTTGTAATTTTGCAAGAAGATTAGTTCAAGTAGAACAGGTCAATTATGGTCATTGCAGATCAAGATTTCTTAGCTAGTCAAAAAGGAAAAGATAAATGGAGTTCATCTAATAGTAAGCAAAGATATCCTAATGTTGTAGAGTCAAAGAAGGAAGAAAAAGATGAGAAGAAAAGAGAAAAGGAGAAACAAATTGTAAGGGAAATGATCATCTCATAAAGAGTTGTTCTAAATTGGTTGCAAAGAGGCAAAGAATAAAGAGGCTTCGATGCTAGTTGTAGAGGCCTCCAGACTAAAATCAGAGTGTGCTAATCTTATTCAGAATGAAGAATGGGAATTCACTATTTTTTGCAGCTATGACCCATCTTCACATGAGCAATGTATGTCTGCAGTACACTTAGATGTTTGGTACTTTGATAGTGGGGCAACCAAACATGTTACCTTGTAGCGTAGTTTCTTTAGTTCACTTGAGCTTGTACCTAGGGAATACTATCACATACTCTTACAACTCTTCTTATCCTATAATGGGGGTTGGTAAGATCATTCTGGCTACTATTGATGGTAGTTCTTTCACATTGTTAGATGTTTTATATATGCCAGGGATCAAGAAAATTGCATTATCAGCTTTAGAATTAGCCAAGATTGGCTTGATTGTCAAATATGTTGATGATAGATGTACATTTCACGATCTATCAAATGGTGATGTTATTATTTCTTCTAGCATTTTATATCATGGGTTTTATAGGCTCATAGAATATGCAAAATTTGTGAATGATTCAACATGTGTAGTTCAAGATTCTCAAGCTATCTCAGATGCAAAGCTTTGGCATGCACACTTTTGATTACGTGAATTTTGTTGGTTTTCTATGGCTATAGAAATCTAAAATGGTGTCTTCTCTTTGCAAACTTGAGGCACCTTGTAAGCATGTCCATGAAGCTTGTATTTTGGGAAAAATACAATGTTCCTCCTTCCCTAAGCATGGTTATTTTTTACTTTCCAATAAATTGAATTTTGTTCATCGTGATGTCTTTGTTCCTATGCAGACACCTTCTTTTGGGAACTACATTTACTTTGTGAATTTTATTGATGATTTCTCTAGGGATGCATGGGTGTATCTATTGAAAGAAAATTCAAAAGTGTTTATGTGCTTCAAACCTTTTTGGTTATGGCTGAAAATCTATCAACATGTAAATAGTGCACCCTCCGTCGTGATGGAGAGGGGGAATAAATGTATTCTAATTTTAATGCATTTCTAGCAAAGTGTGGGATAAAACATCAGTGTACAGTGTTGTATACACCTCAAAAAATTGGAGTTGCTAAAAGAATGAACAAGGCTCTCATGGATATGGAAAGGTTTATGGTCACAAGTTAGGCTTTACCATATAATGTATGGCTTGTGACTATTATGTGTACAATATATGTACTTAATAGGAGTCCTACCAGAGAATTAAAATCACTCTCTCCATATGGCATGGTTGCAAGTCATCTGTTGCTCATCTGTGTGTCTTTGGTTGTTTGCCATATGCGTTAGTGCCTGAGCACCAACAAAAGAAATTGGATGATAAAGTTGTAACATGTATTTTTGTTGGGTATAGATCTAAAAGCAAAGGCTATCATCTACATCATCGAGAGACTAAATGCATTTTGGTTACCCCTGATGTTGTTTTTGTGGAAGATGCAATTCAGCCATTACTTTCATGTACCAAGTAGATATCTGTTAGCAGCAAAGATGTGTATGATACTTTGCTACCTCTTTTTATAGGTGGACAATCAAGTCTTGGCCCAAATGAGGCAGTTTCTTAGCCTTTACAAGTTCTACATGTTGATGCAAATATCATTCCATTTTTTATGTAGATTTACATGATGCAATTTTGATGAGAGGGTTGACATAGAAAAGGCTAAGACTATCCCTAAATGGCTGGTGTAGACTTTGAGAGATAACAAATTAGATGCACCATTGTCATATTGTACTTTTTTAGGCTCTCATAGTGCTTCCTTTTTATCAAATTTATATGCCATGATTGCCTCTAGTCTTTGTGATGAAAACGAGCCTATCTCTTTTGATGAAGCACAAAATTCAAAAAATTGGATAACTTTTATGCAATCATAATATACATGAAGAAGTGTGTGTATTTTAGCCTTGTCGTTTTGCATAGAAAAGCATGAAAACAAAGTGTGTAGGTTGAAAAAGTGCACCATGTGCTTGGTATGAAAGGATACATGCCTACTTGATTGCACATGGTTTTGAGAAAAATCAATTGAGAGAACCTTATATGTTAAGCATGGAGATGATGTACTTCTGATCATCATCATATGTGTAGATGATATGCTGCTTATTGGTCCTAATGACAAACATATTGCTGAATTTAAGGCTCATTTGCAAGCCTCTTTTGAGAAGTGAGATTTGTGGCATTTGGATCATTATTTGTGCATTTAGTTTATGCAAGTTGATGGGGGAATAGATTTGTGTCAAACAAAATAAATTGATACATTATTGTAGCATCATGGCCTTGAAACTTGCAAAATTATTGCCACTCTTGTGGAAACAAGTTTACGGTTGAGTCTTCATGATGCTATTTAATGTTGTCCTCTGTTAGCGAGCTATTGGATGTTGCACTACAACATATGAAGGGCATACCGACGTTGCCTATACCGACGGTCACTCTCGGCGTCGGTATAAACGTTGGAAAAGGTCACTTAAAGATACCGACGGTCAAGTGACCGTCGGTATGACCATCTTAAACGGATTGTCGATGTGTCACGTAATCATTGATATAAGCGTCGGTATGGGTGTTGGTATAAGCATCGATATAAGCGTCGGTATAAGTGTCGGTAATTTACTGGAGGTTACTGACGCCCATATCGAGAACCATGTTTTAAACATATTGGGGCCATGTTTTAAACATACCGGGAACCCGAGAGCAAAACTTCATATTTTTGCACGTGTTTGAGTATTGTTTGTCTTCTGTCGAACTTGCGTGCATGAACCGAATTGCGACCTACATTGTCTTGTGCACACACACACATAGAGATCTCTCTCTACACACACACACTCTCTCTCTCGGTTTAGATCTCACATCTTGGTAAGTGGTGTGTGTACTGTTAGCCTTTGTCTTTCTCTATGCTTTAGGTCTTCTAATTTCTCTTCTCTTTGATTTTGCAAAAGTTCTTTGGCGTCGATTGTTTGGAATTCGACGATAGACGACATACATTACGCTTTGATGACAACGATCCAAAAGAGGGACATACTTGTAAGTGATTGGTTTATTCTCTATTGATAGAGAGCGAAAGAGAGAGAGAGAGAGAGAGAGAGAGAGAGAGAGAGAGAGAGAGAGAGAGAGAGAGAGAGAGAAAGAGGGAGAGGGAGAGAGAGAGAGAGAGAGAGAGAGAGAGAGAGAGAGAGAGAGAGGAGAGAGAGAGAGAGAGAGAGAGAAAGAGAGAAAGAGAGAGAGATAAAGAGAGAGAGAGAGAGTGAGAGATAAAGAATGATGAAAGAAAGGAAGATAGAGATAGGAAAATAGAGCATACATACACACACACATACACACACACACATCTACACATTTACACATGCATACATACACACATACATGTACACACATGCATGCTTACATACACACACATATACACACATGCATGCTTACATACACACACATGCATGCATACACACACATACAAATATACACACATGCATACATCCACACACACACATGCATACACACATACATACACACACATATATACACATATGCATACATACACATACACACACACATATACACACATACATACACACACACACATACATACACACATATACACACATGCATGCATACATACACACACATATACACACATGCATGCATACACACATATACACATATACACACATGCATACATACACACATGCATACATACACACACATGCATACACATACATACGCACACACATATACACATATGCATACACACACACACATGTACACACATGCATACATACACATATATGTACACACATGCATACATACACACATATACACACACACATGCATACACACACATGCATACACACATACATACACACACACATATACACATATGCATACACATACATACACACATATACACACATGCATGCATACATACACACACATACACATATACACACATGCATGCATACATACACACACATACACATATACACACACACATGTACACACATGCATACATACACACACATATGTACATACAAGCATACATACACACATATACACACATGCATGCATACATACACACACATATACACACATGCATGCATACACTCACACGCACACACACACACATACATACACACATGCTTGCACACACACACACATGAATGCATACACACACATGCATACATACACACACATACACATATACTCACACATGCATACATAGACACACATACACATATACACACATGCATACATTCACACACACACACATACATACACACATGCACATATATACACACACATAAGCTAGTGTTTTAATTAAATACATATAATTAAATATATAAATTTTTGATTTTGAAGTTTTTTTTTACATCAAATATATAAAAATAGGATTAGGGTTTTTAGGCTATTTACACATACATACACATACACATATAATACATATATACATGTATATACACCTGCATATAGAAATATACATATTTTAGGTCTAGATATTTAAGATTAGGGTTTTAGGGTTTAGGCATACATATAACTCAATTACATTTATATTAAAAAAAATATAGAAAAAAATAAGAAACAAATCTGAACATATAAATAAACATATATATAAAATAGGATTAGGGTTTTAGGATTAGGGGTTTAGATTTTTATAGGTATTTAAGTATTTAGGTTTTAGTATTTTAGGTTTAAGTCTAAGTCTTTCTGATTAGGGTTTTAGTGTTTTAACACCTACATAACATATATACACACATACACATACACATATAATATATATATACATGTAGATACACATGCATACAGAAATATACATATTTTAGGTATAGATCTTTAAGATTAGGGTTGTAGGATTTAAGCATACATATAACTCAATTAAATTTATATAAAGAGAAAATATAGAAAAAATTTAAGGAGAAAACATGAATATATAAATAAATATATATATAAAATATGGCAATTATATAGATAAATAAATATAAAAAGAAATAGTGTTTTAAATCATTTAATTAAATATATATAATTAAATATATATAATTAAATATATAAAAATAGGATTAATTAAGGAAAAAATCTAAATATATAAATAAATATATACATAAAATAGGATAATTATATAGATAAATAAATATAAAAAGAACTAGTGCTTTAAATAATTTAATTAAATATATATAATTAAATATATAAAAGTAGGATTAATTAAGAAAAAAATATGAATATATAAATAAATATATATATATAATAGGATAATTGTATAGATAAATAAATATGATAAGAACTAGCATTTTAAATAAATAAATGAAATATATATGATTAAATATGTAAAAATAGGTTTACTTTTAATCATTTTAAATAGAGTGAATATATATACACATACGCATACACACATAGTTATACACCTATCTATATACACATATATATACACATACACATATATATACACATACACATATATATACACATACACATATATATACACATGCATACACATATATACATGTTTTAGGTCTAGGTCATTTTGATTAGGGTTTTAGGGTTTTAACACCTACATAACATATATACACACATACACATACACATATAATACATATATACATGTCTATACACATGTGTACAGACATATACATATTTTAGGTTTAGATCTTTAAGATTAGGGTTTTAGGGTTTAGGCATACATATAACTCAATTAAATTTATATAATGAGAAAATATAGAAAAAAATTAAAGAAAAATTCCGAATATATAAATAAATATATATATAATAGGATAATTATATAGATAAATAAATATAAAAAGAACTAGTCTTTTAAATAATTTAATTAAATATATATAATTAAATATATAAAGATAGGATTAATTAAGAAAAAAATCTGAATATATAAACAAATATATATAAAATAGGATAATTATATAAATAAATAAATATGTTAAGAATTAGTGTTTTAAATAAATAAATGAAATATATATGATTAAGTATATAAAAATAGGTTTAATTTTAATCATTTTAAATAGAGTGAATATATATACACATACACATACACACATACTTATACACCTATCTATATACACATATATATACACATACACATATATATACACATGCATACACATATATACATGTTTTAGGTCTAGATCTTTAAGATTAGGGTTTTAGGGTTTTAGGATTTAAGGAAAAAAATTGAATAAATAAATAAATATATATATTTAATAGGATAATTTTATAGATAAATAAATATAAAAAGAACTAGTGTTTTAAATAATTTAATTAAATATATATAATTAAATATATAAAAATAGGATTAATTAAGAAAAAAATCTGAATACATAGATAAAATAGGATAATTATATAGATTAGGGTTTTAAGATTAGGGTTTTAGGGTTTTTTTAGGTGTTTAAGTATTTAGGTTTTAGTATTTCAGGTTTAAGTCTTTAGGAGTATGATTTTTAGGTTTAATAAAAAAACAAATGATCTAAAATGTCCATATTGTATCAGATGTCTTCTTTGGGTCTCAAGGAGAGAATGGCATGTCCTTGCACTCAGTGCAAGTATCAAATTTATCGGAAACGATAAATTTGTACTGCACATGTTAGAGAGTATGGATCCTTTGATAGGAGTCGACTAGAAAACCTATGCTACCATTTGCATGGTCCCCTAAGTGAGCAGATGGACCCAAACGACATTGCACCGGTAACCTCTCGAGGACAAAAGAGAACAAAAAAGGACTTAGACGTACAAGCAAGTACTAATAATATTACACATAATGAACATATGGAAACCAACACAAAGGAAAGAGCTCAGTTTCGAAGGAATCGTTCCAATCGATTTTTGCCTCTTCCAGAAAGTCGTCGACCTCTTCCATCTTTTCCAACAAGCAGATGGCTAGATACAGCGGTTTCACAAGCAAAGGCAGAGGGTGAAGATATCTTTGAAGAAGAAGAAGAACTCGCAAAGGGATGTGATTGGGAGTATACTAAATACGGTGCACTATGGTCTCATGGACGACACTTTCGGATCGCACAAATTGATAAAAATAGGTCTACTTTTGATAGTAGGGTGATGGTGAACTTGTCACAAAAAAGTAGAGCGAGTGCAAGAGATGATAATGCTCAAGAAGGCCAGCTAGATTATTGTGGTGTGATTCAAGATATCTTGAAACTATCTTTAAGGAAGTTTGATTATTTTGTTTTTGATGTGAAATAGTTCAAAGTATTCACCTCTGGAAGAAACGCAATAGTGAGGCGGGATAAAAGCGGTTTGCTTCAAGTCAACTCCACAAAATTATGGACAGATGAAAGGGATACGTTTGTACTTCCCGAACACTGTGAGCAAGTTGTTTTTATACCAGATTCAAAAGAACCAGAGTGGCTATTTGTTTTCCAAGTCGCCCCACGTAGTAGAGAAATTTGTGAGAACATAGATGTAGAAGAAAGTCCATCTGTAGTGGACTCAGAGATTCATTCAATTGTCGAGGAGGAAGAGATCATTGTTTGAGAAGAAGAGGTCATTGAAGAAGAGGTCATTGTTCGAGAAGACAAAGCAATAGATGATGATCAAGAAGAAACCAACATAGCGATTTAGAAGCCATCAATATAGAGATAGATATTCTCGATGCATCGGATCTTCAAGAGGATGCTAGATTAGAGGATTTTTTAATAAAACACTTGTACGTACTAATTTTTGTTTTTTTTTTGTTTATTCTCTATATTACCTTTATTATCACATGCTAATTATTTGAGTTCTTTTGTTACAGAGCACGATGGGAGACAGTCCTCGAGTCACTCCACATTCCATGACAGAGGAGCAGTTTTTAGAGTTCATCTCTCAGGAACCTCCTGCGTATATGACCGCTGCATCACAGTATTGGATCGCTCGTGGTAGCACTCCTCCCGGCCTCACTCCTCGCAGCCTCACTCCTGCCGGCCTCACTCCCGCCGGCCTCACTCCCGCAAGCCTCACTCCCACCAGTGTCACTCCTACTGGTGTCACTCTTGCCTGTGTCACTCCTGCGGGTGGTGCTACTCCCCCAAGAGGTATGTCTCCTAGCTTTGTGACTCCACCACAACCATCTTTTCAGCCATCTCCTATTGGGTCTAGTAGTAGACATGTGCGTTCGAAGCCTTAGCGTGATATAGCTGTTGTGGAGGCAGTGCGACGGACGTTGTGTCGCCCGCTTCTACTCCTAGGATGAGTACCTCAGATGTAGGTACGTCACGCAGTACACCACGTGGAACACCCCGTACACCTTGGGGCGCTCATGACCATGATGACTCCAAGGTGTATAGTATTTGAGATGGTGCTCCGGTGATGGATGCGACTGGCAAAGCAATGCATAGCTTTGCTCCATACAGTTTGGACACTCTATCATGCTGAAATGGAGTGAACACGATAAAGATCGGAAGAATTATATCGCACAAATGATTTATCAGGAGTTCCGACCAGCCGATGGACAGTCTCTTGTCAATTTAGAGTGGATTCTGCACATTGCACGTGAGGTTATGTCCCATCGATGATCCGAGGCTCGTGATGCTTTCAGAGCAGGCTTGTCAAACCCTATATGGTTAGATGATGAGGAGTGGGATATGATTCACGACGAGCAACAGCAGACTCCTGACTGATATTGCCAGTAGCGAGATGCCACAGCCACACATTTAGATACGGTTGGACCGTCACATTTGGGCAGCGACGGATATGACATGATGCGTCATGAGTTTGTAAGTACCATTTCATTTATTGAATTTATTTGTGTTAAGTTTCTCATGTATGTTCCTCTAATGTTTTGTATATTTGTTGCAGGAGCTGGCAAGGGGTCATCCTCCAACACAAACGGAGGAGGCTTACGGATATCGTCATGGATTGATTGCACTATTGGAGGACTTGGAGGGACACAGTGCGGTCGTTTCATGGGAGCATTTGCGATGAGGTGATTAATTTATAAACTTGGTTTTTACTTGTTGTTTGTAAATTTCATGTGAATTTATCTCATTCCATTAATGTTCTTTGTTGCAAGACTTTTGACATGGAACATTCTTTGCATGTGTATGGCAGTGGCACCCCAAAATTTTGTATTTGATTTTTATATGGCAATGCATTGCTTCGCCACATTTTGTAAAAGCGTCATATATGGCAGTGGTTTGCCACACTCTTGTACATGCTTCATTTATGAAATATATAACTTTTTTTGTACATGGTTCATGGTTCATTCTGATTATCTCTTTTGTGTCCAATAATATTCTGTTTTATGAAATCATATTTCGGTTGACATTAGAGTACACATCACATGTACTCGATTTTTTTTGGGCAGACTGTATTGTCTTTTGTTAAGAAACATCCTGGTAATGTTGCTGTAGCAAAAGACAACACACTTTTCCCAAAAAAAATTTTACAGATATGGTCATCGGTATACGTGAGGGTACTCCCAGTAATGTCATCAGAATAAGCATCAGTACACCTAGCGACTAACGGTATACATGGCGGTACACCCAACAGAGGTGTCGGTATGGGTGCCTGTATGGGCATCGGTAATACCGATGTTTATACCGATGACCATACCGATGCTCATATCGATGCCCATATCAGCGCTCATACCGACATGCATACCGGCACTTTAGTACCGATGCGAATACCGACATCTACATCGACGTCGGGGCAAAAATAGGCGCGTTCATTTCTCTCGATAAAAACTGTTGATATATTTAGGTAGAGATGTGTGTGAACACACTAGGACCACCGGGGCACTTTTTTCCCTCTTTAAGAGGTTTTTTCCCCCTGCTTGTATATACGCCTATTGCCCTAATGGGCTACTTACCTTTGTACATTCTCTAGTAATACATCCATTATTGCGTGTTGTGCTCCAAGCTTCTTCTTCTTCGTTGTGCTATTCGAGTGCTTCCGCAGACGTCTAACTCCAACAATTGGTATCAGAGCAGGTCGTCGCTTCATCTAGGGCGCCGTCGACACTCCTCCGTTTGCAATCTCAAAATCGCATTTTGGTGAGCATACTCAGTGTGTTTTCGAGATCAAAATAGCTTTGCTTTGTCATGCCGAAATTGCAATCTGAGCTCGTTTCGGCCTCCGAATGCACTATCGCAGCGCTTATGCAGGCTATTTCATCTTTTTGTGCCAAAGGTATATACCAGTTTCTGTTCGCCAATATAAGCGTCTCGAAGTCTACCACAGGTCTAGCGGAATTCGTCTGGGTAGTTCTCTTCAACTTTTTGAGATACAATCAATTTTCTGCATCAAGGTATTTTAGTCACCGGCCATGGCTGAAAGCAGTGATGTATTCCGTATGTTGGATGTTGAGGATAAGTTGGATGGTACCAACTACCCGTTATGGGCTTATATGATGCGACATGTGTTGGTTGCAAAAGGACTATGGAACATTGTGCAGGGTGTCGAAAAGCATCCTATCACACCTGCAACTGTTACAATTGCGGGCACTGAAGCTGATGCAGAAGGTGTCGAAGATGATGATATTCTGCATATTCCTGTTCGTGCTGCGATTTCTACTTCACCTACTATAGAGCAAATTCGTTGGGATGGCAGAGATGCCCAGGCACATGCATTGATAGCTTTGTCTGTCAAATGTGTCATTATTCCTCACATTCGCTCTTGCAAAATAGCTAAGGATGCTTGGGATACACTTACCACATTGTACCAAGCTAGGAATGAGGCTCGTGTTGCTTACCTTCGAAAACAGTTGGAGAGTGAGCACATGAATGAAGGTGATTCTATGGAAAGTTTTCTAACGAAGATCAAAGACTTGAAGGAATAGTTGATTTCTGCTGATGAGGTTATACCAGATAGCTCACTTGTGCACACCATTTTGAATGGTCTTCTTGATTCATATCAGAGTTTTGCTTCTACTCTTCGGTTGATGATGAAAGGCAATCCGAATGCCTTATCATTTGAGGAGTTAGTCTCTGTTCTGTTGCAGGAAGATCAGTCCAGGCAGAACAGGTCCATTATGCAAGTTGTAGATCAAGCTTTCTTGGCTAGTCAGAAGGGCAAAGGAAAATGGTGCTCTTCAACTAGTAAGCAGAAATCTGCTAATTCGGCATATTCAAAGAAGGAAGATAAAGATGAGAAGAAATCAGAAAAGCAGGAATTGTTTTGTAAGTACTGTAAAGGGAATGATCATGTCATAAAGAACTATCCAAAACTGGCTGCTAAAGAGGCAAAGAAGAAAGAGGCTGGAATGGTTGTTGCAGAGGCCTCTACACCAAAAACAGAGTCTGCTAATCTTGTGCAGGAAGAAGAATGGGTGTTTACTATTGTCTGCAGTTTTGACCCATCTTCTCATGAGCAATGCATGTCTGCAGTAGACTCAGATGTTTGATATTTTGACGGTGGGGTGACCAAACATATTACCTCGCAGCATAGTTTCTTCTCTTCACTCGAGCCTGCCCCTACAGGGAATACTGTTACATGCGCCAACAACTCCTCTTATCCTGTTATGGGAGTTGGTAAGATCATTTTGACGACTGCTGATGGTAGTTCTTTCACTTTGTCAGATTCTTTATTTGTGCCAGGGATCAAGAAGAACTTGTTATCAGTTTTTGCATTAGTCAAGATTGGCTTGGTTGTGAAATTTGTTGATGACAGGTGTACAATTCATGATCCCTCAAATGGCAATGTGATTACTGCTTCTGGCATTTTATGTCGTGGGTTGTATAAGCTCATAGACTATGAAAGATTTGTAAGTGATTTGGCATGTGCAGTAAATGATTCTCAGGCTATGTCAGATGCAAAGCTTTGGCATGCACGCTTTGGTCATCTGAATTTTGCTAGTTTGCTATGCCTGCAGAAATCTGAAATGGTGTCCTCTTTGCCCAAACTTGAGGCACTTGGAAAACATGTTTGTGAAGGCTGTATTTTAGGCAAAATGCAGCATTCATCCTTTCCAAAACATGGTTCAGTTTGAGCTACTCAGAAATTGCAGCTTGTACATAGTGATGTATGTGGTCCTATGCAGACACCTTCTTTTGGAAATTATCTTTACTTCGTGACTTTCATCGATGATTTTTTTAGGCATGCATGGGTATATCCATTGAAGGCAAAGTCCAAAGTGTTCATGTGCTTCAAACAGTTTTTGGTTTTGGCTGAAAATCTGTCAGAATGTAAAATGGGCACCCTCCATTCTGATCGAGGGTGGGAATATATGTCTTCTAATTTTAATGCGTTTCTGGTTGAACGTGGGATAAAATACCAGTGTACAGTGCCGTATACACCTCAATAGAATGGAGTTGCTGAACAAAAGAATAGGTCACTCATGGAGATGGTGGGGTGTATGGTCAAGAGTCAGGGTTTACCACATAGTTTCTGGCTTGAGGCTGTCATGTGTGCAGCATATGTACTGAAGAGGTGTCCCACTAAAGCGTTGTAGTCTATCACTCCATATGAGGCTTGGCATGACCGCAAGCCATCTATTGCTCATCTGCGTGTTTTGGTTGTTTGGCATATGCATTAGTGCTTGAACAAGATTGCACAAAATTGGATGATAAAGCAGTAAAACGTATTTTTGTTGGGTAGAGTTCTGAAAGTAAAGGCTATCGTCTGTATCATCCACAGACTAAACGCATTCTGGTTAGCCATGATGTTGTTTTTGTGGAGGATGCTATTCAGCCATTGCTTTCATGTACTAAGGAGACATATGTTAGCTCCAAAGACATGTATGATACTTTGCTGCCTCTTTTTACAGGTGGACAGTCTAGTGCTGGTCCTAATGAGGCAACTTCTCAGCCTTTGCAGGTTTCATGTGATGATGCAGATCACTCCATTTCTGATGCAGATTTACATGATGCACTTGTTGATGAGAGAGCTGATATTGAGCAGGCAAAGACTATGCCAAAATGGTTGGTGCAGACTTTGTGTGATAGCAAATTAGATGCACCTTTGTCATATCGTACTCGTTCAAGCTCTCATAGTGCCTCTTTTGCATCAGATTGCTATGCTATGGCTGCATCTAGTCTCTGTGATGAGAATGAGCCTGTTTCATTTGATGAAGCACATGCAATAATGAAGAATGGTACTTCGTCTTTATGTGACTTGCCTCCTGGCAAGAAGGCCATTGGCACTAAGTGGGTATACAAGCTAAAGCGTAAACCTGATGGTACAGTTGATAGGTATAAGGCCAGGCTTGTTGCAAAGGGTTATGTGCAGGAAAGAGGCATTGATTTTGATGAGACATTTGCACCTACATGCCGTATGACTACTGTTCGGAGCATTTGTGCACTTGCAGCCCATCATGGTTGGAATGTACATCAGTTGGACATTAAAACTACATTTTTGAATGGTGACTTGCATGAAGAAGTGTATGTTTTTCAGCCCCGTGGCTTTGTGCAAAAAGGGCATGAAAACCATATGTGCAGGTTAAAGAAGGCATTATATGGTTTAAAGCAAGCACCACGTGCTTGGTATGAGAAGATACATGCCTATCTGATTGCACTTGGTTTTGAGAACAGTCCAACTGAAAGCACCTTATATGTTAAGCGTGCTAATGATGTGCTTCTAATCATTGTTGTCTATGTTGATGACATGCTGCTCACTGGTCCTATTGAGAAGCATATTGCTGATTTTAAGGCTGATTTGCATGCCTCATTTGAGATGTCTAATTTGGGGCATTTGCATCATTATTTGGGCATTCAGTTTATGCATGTTGATGGTGGAATGGCTTTGTGTCAAACGAAATATATTGACACATTATTGCAACGTTTTGGCCTTGAAGACTGTAAGCCTATTGCTACTCCTATGGAGACAAGTTTACGATTGATTTTTCATGATGTTGGAGATGCATTTGATGTTGTTCTCTATCAGCAGGTTGTTGGATGCTTGATTTACTTATGCATTACTCGGCCAGATATTCAATTTGTTGTCTCACATATGATCAGGTTTATGCATTGCCCAGGAGTCAAGCGGTTAAGCGCATCTTTCGCTACTTGAGTGGTACTCGGCTACTTGGGTTGTTTTATCCCAAGGGGGGATCATTACCACCATATTTGCATGCTTTTTCTGACTCTGATTGGGCTAGTTGCTATGACACTCGTGTGTCCACTAGTGGCTTTTGCTTCATGCTTGGTAGCTCATGTATATCTTGGTTGAGCAAGAAGCAGCCTACTGTGGCCACTGCCAGTTGTGAGGCTGAGTATAGGGTAGCTTTCACAGCTACTCTGCCACCACCATCTTCACTGACAGTCAGAGCGCATTGGCAGTTTGCGGATGTTCAATTTAGTTATCTAGTTCTAACCAGCTAACCCTGGTCTTTTACAAAAGGAATCAGATACCATATCTGAGCCAATTCCAAAAGATTTGGAAAGCGAAAAGAAATAACTAAAACTCTATACAACCAATTTATACTTCGAAGACACGTAAACTTGCTATGAGTCAAAATCTAGATGACCTAGGATTTTAGCTTCTCAAAGATCTGTTTCAACAGGATATTGAAGCATTTTTTCTATCTTTAAGAGAAATAATCCGGATTCTCAAAAAGATTCAAAGCAAATCAAAAACATCATCCAACCACAAAGTACTAGTGTGGTAACCAACATCAGTGTGTCGACCCACTGAGGTTCTGTTGATGAGTTTTGTAGTCAAATAATGCTTCACTTGAGACTAAGTTCAGGTCATATTCAGTCTTTCTGACTCCTTACTGGGAATGCAAATCTTGTGCATTTCTTTGAGTCAAAAGACTAAATTTACCAAGTTACACTAGGAACTTGGTGCTTGACTTAGTAAATCAAATCCTTGGTTGAAAAGATCAACTCAAAGTCAAAGTCCAACTTTTTCAGAAATTTATGATATATTTATGAATTAACAACACTTTTTCTTGAAGTGTTTCAAGAAGATCTTGGAAGTTACTTTCTTCATATCTTTTGTTTCCTTGACCTTGAAGCTATCTTGAAATATCTTGAGATATTACTTTTATCCTCCTTGAATTAAAACTCTTTCTTTGAAGTTTTAATTTTCTTGAGGATCAAACCTAACTTCAAGATCCAATCTAGGACTAAAAGATAATTATCATTCACGATCTGATGTCCCATACCATCTTTCCTACATCAATCTGAGTATAAAATCGGGTGTCCCATACCATCCTATTTTATATTCACATTAATGTGTGGGTGATAATCATCCTAAAGTCTAAACTTCTCTTGATAGAGTACCTTCTTTCTTCAATTCAAAACAAGAATTTTGAAGTTTTTAGGTATTACCTCTAACTTGATATTCTAGGTTTTGATTCCTTCACATGATTGTCATACAATCACGTGCTTTGCCTTGGAAACTTGAAAACCTCTTGATAGAATATCAATTCTTCTTTTGCTCAGGTTTTCAAATGAACACCAATTCAAATTCCAAGTACTTGAATTTCACATACTCAAGTTCAATTGGTTTATTCTTGACCAATTTGTAGTGACAAGAGCTTTTGACCTCTTGTCTTTAGATTCATTTCTTTACTGATGCTTTAGGTACCTATCTCGGTCGAGACTCTTATAGGAATCTCTATACTACTTAAGTCTAAGCATCCGCTCATGCTCTCTAGATTTGTACCAAAATCCCTTTAAGGATAGGCAAACATTTATGTTTTACCTTCCACAAACTTAAGTACCATCTTCATGGTTGCAGTCTACATTCTTGGAATTTCTTCTCTATATTCATACTTGGAACAACTTACTCTTTTCATAATTTTCCATTAGATAAATGGAACTTGAGTGAATAATTCCCAAAAGGAATTTTATTGCCAATGCTTGGGCAATTTACAGAGTAGTTCCAATCGCACATTCTTGGACAATCATGGCCAAGCTTGATCAAGTCTGGTTGATCTTGTGACTAAAATAAAGACTTAGTCTTTATTATTAAGATCTCTTTAACTAACAAAAGCGTCTTCGCTTCCCCATGGGCTTTTAGAGATCTTTTCCCGTCTCAAGTCCAAGCATACACTGATGCTTCTCAGATTCCAAAGCTAAGAATCTTTGATATACCTTTAGGTTATATCACTATTTGGACTTAACTACCAAGAGTTGTGGTTTTTGGGAATTGCTTGGAACTACTTCTAATAAACTTTTCTTGAAAGATTTGAGTCTCACATCTAGGGAGATTTTGTCTTTCAAGAACTTTAGATTCCTACCAAGGAATCAAATAATACTAAGCCAATGATTCATCTTGGAATCTTTTGCTTTACTAGAATTATCTCTCTAAAAGAAATCTTGACTATTGAATAAGAACAAGACTTAAGGCTTTATTGTTTATCCAAAAGATATTCCTTTTTAACCAAGAAAATAGTTAGCCAGACTATTTTCTTTGTTGGCTTATCTTTAGGAACTAGCTTAATTCCCAAAGATTACTTTGATATATCTTTTAGGAAAATATCTTGATTCCTAAAGATTAATTTGATATATCTTTTAGGAATATATCTTGATTCCTAAATATTACTTGGGTTTCTTCTTTAAGCTCTAATTATCTTAAACAAAACCAAGCATACTTTTCTCATCCTCATAAAAGTGCTTAACATAAGTATTCAACTACTTAACCAACAATCATGCATACAAAAATATCTGATCTTGCATGTGAGTGCATGCACGTGTTGGCATTCTCCTTTCATGCATCAAACCTAATTCAAGCAATTCTTGAGCTTGACATGTGTGCATCCAATCATCCTTGCACAAACAATCTATCCTCTACCTTACAAAAGGTTATAAATATACATGTGCACAAACTTGAGTGCATCCTATTCCTTTTGCAAGCAAGAAGAAAATGTGTATGGTGCATGAAAACATTCTTTTGAAAGGAGAGATGCACCAACACTCTTTTGTATATGCATGCTTGTGCTTAATGAGTGTTTCAATATATTTATGCTCTTTCATTTAGCTTTCAATAATTTGCATCAAGATTATAAAAAATGAAGTTTAATTCTATACTTCAATGATAGTAACATGCATCCTACATGAAAGCATAGAGCAAAACAAATATTGAAACCAATCATTAACTTTGGAAAATACTTATCTCCAGATAGAGCTACATCCCTCCATTGATCCTCGGGAAGAACCATTGTCTATCCATACATACTCCTTCTCGAAGAACATTGCTTTCTTTTAGCCGCTTCTTGAAGAAACGAAGCCTTCCTTAGACTAGCTTATCTTAGCCCATCGTTTGCCTTTGGATGATGTATGATGCTTCATTTTGTCTTTCTTTGCTTGTGATATGTGACCAACACCAAGTTATGATCACAAAATCCTTTGACAATCAAGCCCACTCTCATGAAAAAAGGAGAGGTGGATCATTGTCGACGTCACGGATTCAATATTTAAATTTGTCATCTATTTTTCAAAGAAGCTTCTTGGAGAGGCATCTTGGCTAGCATAATAGCTAGGCGCATGAGCAGGTACTGTGTTTGATTCCCAGCTCCATCATTTGAGAAGGATAATATCCATTTTTCTTTTTCTCTCTCTGTCATCTGCAAATTGCTTCTTGTTCTAGCTATGGAGTCATGAGAACAGATGTTTATAGACATTGTACCACACAGTTGTACATCGAAACGAATTCTGCTTAGTTTTGATTGCCACTAATCTGTGATGTCATGAATTCAAAAAGTAGTCGTTCTCTTTTGCTATGCCACAAACAAGACCTTTGCTCACAGGTTCTAATCCTGTAGAGCGTCATTCAACTCTTTAGCAGAAGATAATAGAATCAGAACACTAAAATTCTGCAGAGAGCGCAATCATCAAAAGCTAATTATTGTAGCAGCTAAAGCGCTTTGAATGATTTTGATGGATTCTGTGATGAACGCTCATGACCGCCAGCTGCAGAAAGATTGCATAGGTTCTTTGCTCCACCTCAATTCTTCTTTTCGAAGCACCGAGCAAACAAGGTCTGTTGCACTCACGAGTAGAAGTGATATATGCTAGATCAGTGATGCATGGCTTCGAACCCCGAAGCTGCATAACTGAAATGGTTTTGCTTTATTTTCAAATTTTTGCTACTGTCAGATCACGGGTTCCAATCCCGAAGGTAAATAGCGCTGATGCGAGCTGCTGTAGCTCAGATGCTTCAAGAGTGCAGTTCCCGAGATCAATTCCTCTGCTTTCCTATTGCTTGCGCCCGGCTCCAAAGCTCAAATAAGATAATTATGCAGATATACGAAGAACAAGAGGCCGCCCGGTGTGGATAGCTTCATACCATTTAAATCTCATATTATCTGAATGCCTGATAGAATGGTACTAATCGCTCTTCGTGGCTAGAAGAGTCTGTCTCCTGATTTTGCTACCATAAACGATGCGTGAGGAAAGACATCGACGAGGAATAACAACGAGGGAAAAAATCAAGATCTGAGCTTTGCATGGCTAGACTAAAGTTTCTTAATCTCAATAGACTAAGATCGTATTAAGCTGTGTT
The DNA here is from genome assembly GCA_020310875.1 of Ceratopteris richardii. Classification (NCBI taxonomy): domain Eukaryota; kingdom Viridiplantae; phylum Streptophyta; class Polypodiopsida; order Polypodiales; family Pteridaceae; genus Ceratopteris; species Ceratopteris richardii. The sequence continues at coordinate 146,706,075 of CM035412.1, forward strand.
ACAATACGTCAGAGACGATTGCCTGCATCGTGCAGGTGGAATAGAACTAATAAGAATGTTTTGTGCTCAAATCCTGGTAGCTGCGCAATCACAATAACTACCCAGATTAGTGTCCTCTCTGATAGATCATAATTTCCACACTCACGTGCTGAATCGCTAACATGATATTGGATTTTGCTTCCAAACGTTCGCAAACAATCAAGTAAAAGGGCTGGAAAAAGCATGCGTGCTCCCATAGCTCAGTTGGTGTATAGCATTACTCAAATGAGCTATATACTGCGGGTTCAACACATGCACAACTCTAGATAAGCACTATCACAACAATGTTTAGTGTATAGCTAATGTTTCTTTTACTAAATGGGATTCATGACAGAAAGAAGACATGCAAATGCGATTCGTGACAGAAAGAAGGTGCATAGCCAGACATTGATTGAAAATATACACAAATGTCTATGAAGAAGGTGATGAGAAAAACAAAGGTCTCCATGGAACCTCCACCATAAGCTCTGATACCAATGCAAGAGAGCAAGGATTACGACCACCATGTGCTAGAGAGATGACTCTCTTCCCAACCAAATGCCTCTATATATAGCTCTCTCTAGGGTACTGCCTTCTTGGGCAGGTGGATACTACCCATCCATGTGTCGTCCATGTAACTGCATGTGCGCCAAGTGTCCCAGTTAACTCGAGTTAACTCAACTGGATGCTTCTAGAAGGCTCTAGATCTCTTTGGGAAAAATACTCTCCCCATGTCCCTCATGGGTATTGAACCCAAGACCTCCTCCTTCACATCCTTGAGACTTAACCACTAAGCTAAGTGGATCACTTGTTCACAAGAGCACAAGACCTCCTAGTAAGTCTAAACTCGAGATCTTTGGTCATACACACGGATGACAATAGGTTGTCCGTTTTCAGATCCATCTAAATCGGTCGGATCCTTGGATCATAGACTTACTTTATGACACTGCCCCTCGACTGATATCTATAAAATTTAGGAAGGTATATTATGCAAACTTAAAATCTTTCAAAACTATAAGAATCATGCTAAGGATTTTATTTGTTAGCTTGATGGTTAAATTAGGGATGTGAGCATGATTTGATAGCCATAATTCAATTGTGCAGGTCACATAATCTTTGATAGGTAAGTATCCATGTGGCAATCTTGATAGTAGCACAAAATTGAGCCACTACTTATTGATGTTCCCCTTCCTTTGTTCTTCCCAAATAATTCAACCACTAGCATTATCAAGGTGCTGGAAAAAATAAAGGGTTGGCCCATAGTAAATAGGGTGCCTCTTGCTAATGTACACATAAAGTCATATTCATTTCCAAAAATCTTTTCCTCCAAATAGGATCGACAACATTAAATTGTTCTTAAGTATAATTGAATGTAGTAGTCATGAAGTTTAGGTCATCGTCTGGATCCTTGTGGGTTGTTTTTCTAATACATCAATGAGTCTATTTGTTCATTATACCATAAGGAACATTGAATAGCTTCATGATTTTATCTAAATCTTCGCTTTCCATTTGTTCTTCTTTCATGACTCTTATCGCAACTCCTTCAGATTCTTGTATCATGCAAAACACCAATAGTGACTACTCTTTCTTGTATAGCTCCACAGTGTAAGGCATTAATACATCATCACTATCGTCATTTGTTGCTCATGAATAGGAGAACAAACAATGGGGGGAGAAAGAGGACATATCTCGGTCTCCATATAGCCATATCAAGGTTTGGCATTATTGGTGTCCCCATGTTTGTTGTTTATGTTTTCTTCTTGTTCTATAATTGTGTAATCTACTCTTGTAATTGAGCTGTGATTTGATCCTTTTCTTGTGCTTGGTTCTTTGTCTCAATCAGTTCTTTCTCTACTTTCATTTTACTTTCACAAATTTCTATAAATTCTTTAGCTTCTTGACTTTAATTCTCTACATATATTTTAATAGAATCATCCCAGTTCTTCTTCAATTATCATGTATCCACCACATACTTTTCTTATAATTTTTTCTCAAAAAGGAAGTATGGCAATAACCTGTTCTCCCAAACTTTAATTAATAGAAAGAACAATTGTACAACTGAATGGGCCTAGCACCCTTGGAACCCCTCGAATCCCACAAAGTAGGGGTTGCTTAGCACTTGCTAGAAAACATTACAAAGAAGGTTGATAACCCTTTCGTCCCCCTCATGGAGGGCCCACTTGCTTTTAATCTTGTTGCTCTCAAGGAAAAACACTTTCTGATGCCCAGACGACGGGGGTTTCTTACATTTGGAAATTCTTTTTCCTAAAATGAAAAGAGATTTTTTGATCAGTCGATCTTTAGGTGGGTTAGCAAAGTTGATAGAACACCTCTCTTTCCATATCTTCCAAAGGGTCTCTCCTCTTATAGAATTCCATAGTGTTGAGGAACAACCAAACACTTCCCCCAAAAGCACTTGCGTCTAGTTTTATCCCTACAACAACATGATTTTCTCCAAGGCACACCAGATCGATATTGACTTGGGGTAGGAAAAGAAGAGGTATCTCAAGTCCTCATTGCCATGAAGGCATTGTTTACACTATGGAGGGGATCAACAAATTTTGTTAGCTTCTACATTGCTCCAAATTCCCTTGTCGAGGATTTGCCACATCAAAATTGCTTTTTTAACCTAGATGAGGGGATGCCAAAGGGATTGGAACTTGAAATCCCATCTAAAACTTGACCAATCTAGACACCATCTCCTATTTAGTGCAACATGAAGGCCCACATTCTTCTTGAATCTCATAATTTTATTAAGACTGTTGTCGTTACTCCATCTAAGACCTTCAATATGAGGGGAGTCATGTCCAATAAGGACGCAAGTCCTTGAGCACCCCCATACATTGAATGTGCTCTGCAATAGGCACCATTCTTCATGGTACACTCTCCTAGCCAAGTCAATGTCCTCAAATATAATCCACTGGTGTGTTTCTTGTTTCCATAGGTGCTTCCACAAGCAGAAACCTTAGTTCAAAATTTTCCTAGCTTTTTGGAGGTTCCAAGGCTCAACACCTCTGATGCCCTTGATAGGGAACCAAATCAAGCCATTTTGTCTAATATTGACAATCCCTTTCCAATATTCATTGATCTTCTAAAAAAATTTCACCTTGTTCTGACTCTTCCATAAGGAGCAAACTAAGGTCGAGCCTTTGGGAGTCACCTAATAGGGGGATAATAAAAGAGTGAGAAGATCAAGACCTTTGACCCTGGAAGGCCCACAAGCCTAAGAGCACTCTTGTTTCTAAAAATCAGTTTGACCCACGAGGGTTCACTTTCGCTCCATGCTTTAATTAACCATTTGGTTGATAGCTTATTGGACATCACTTCAATGTCTAGAATGCCCAAACCACCTTGATCTTTTTATGCAAGTAGCCCATTTAATTTTGGGGACACCCCTTCTGTTAGGATCTCCCGTCTAGAGAAAGTTTTTGCAAATTCTTTCCAATTTGACAATCTCTTGCTCCTTCGATCTCGAGTAAGAGAGAAAGTAAATAATTGAATAGAAGGAACATGTTAACCACCATAGCTTGCCCTGCTAGGTTGATCTGCATACCTTTCTAGCATGTCAACTTTGTATCGAGCTTTGATAGAGCCTAGTTCCATTGTTGAATCATCGAAATGTGGAATCCCATTGGAATACCTAACAGGCAAAATAATTGTCCCCTATGGATCATCTGACAGCCATGATCAACCAAAATTTGAGGTGGATGCCCAATAACACCCTGAAAGCCATTTTAGAGTGGTTTATTTTAGACCGATGCCTCACAAAATGTATTTTGGCAACACCAAAAGGTATCAATGCTAGTCAGATCATTATGCACAAAAGCATTCGTGTCATCTACAAAGAGTCTCATGATCATTTGGACTTGATTGGGGGGAAGAAAGAGGCCTTGAATATGACCTAAACAAATGTGATCATTCACAAGGTAGCTAAGCTCATCAAAAGTAATTGCAAAGAGAAGAGGGGCTGAGGGGCAACCTTGCTTAATAGAATGTTTTAATCGAATAGCTTGAGAAAGTTGGCACTTGATGTTTATCTAAGCTGATGCATTTCCCAACAATGTTGAGATCATCTTAATGAATATTTTGCCACAACCCAGGTCTTTCAGAGATTGGAGAATGAAGCCCCACTCCCATATGTCATAAACTTTATCAAAGTCAATCTTAAGGAAGAGAACATCTTGAGCAGACTCTTCAGTGAAAACTAGACCCTCCCAATCATCAATGATACCTCCAAGATGGACCTCCCCTTGACGAAACCTTTTTTATCCTCACTAATCCATATTTGTAAGTGTCTGACAATTCAATTAGCAATAACTTCAGCAAGGATCTTGTAATACGTTTGTAACATTGTAATTGGATGTCAATTTTCAATCCTATTTTTGCTACCTTTTTTGTGAATAATCTTGATCACCCCTTTATTGAGACATCCTGGCAGAGCACCAAAAGAGACAACCTCTTGGCACACCAGACATAACAGAGTGATCACGATGTGCTTGAAGGTCTTCAGAAACTCATTGGTGAGGACATCTAGCCCGAGGCTTTTTCCATTAGGAAGTGAATCAATAACTTCAAGAATGTCATCATCCTAAATGGGAGCTTCAAGAAGAGGTTTCATATTTTGCGGGATCCTTTTGGTTCTGACTCTAGAGATGGCAACCATGCAATCACGCTTGTGTGGAGAAAGAGGCATGGAAACCCCCAAAATTGGGTAAAGTGATTGACAATTAACATACTATTTTTTTCATTTGTCTTGCATTCAGTCTCATTGATCTCCATCACAAAAGGAATCGCTTCCTTGGATTGCTTCTTCTTGAGTAGGTCACACATTTCTTTAGTGGGTTTGTCTACCTTTCTAGCCCATGAGTCTTTAAAGTATATTATCAATTCTTTCTTTGAATTTCTTCTTCGTATCTCAGCATGCCTCTGCTTTTTCGGAGCCTTGTCTGGTATTGAGAGTGGCCTTTGTTAACTTCTTCCTCAAGACACCCAAGTCTTCGATAAATATTTTCTCTTTTAGTGCGATAAACATTTTGAAGTTCTTTCTAATTCCTTATCAAGATGTATCATGTCTTAATGACCACCATCTCTAGCACTTGGCCAGCGATGAGTGGGTGGAAAAGACCTAGTTCCAAGAAGTAGTAATCTCTTGTTGGATTGAAGGGAAATAGAAGGTTGTCAAATTGGCATGAAACCATGGGGCTTTCTTGAGATTGATGACTATCTTGAAGGTAAGCACAATTGGCTAATCATAAGAGACAACCAGGTCCACACATTGAGAGAGGGGAGGGGGACCCACTTATTGATTATGTTATGTGCAATATAGCTCTTGTATGTCTAGCTTTCCTCAAGTGGACTCTAGACTGGAGATTCAACCAAGAGAAACCACTCTCGTCTTTGATCTCCACTAGATCCAAGTGGAGCTTGATTTGGTCCCAAACATGCTTCTCATGACCATCAATCAACTCCCCTCTATTCCTCCATCTATCAAAAATATCCTCCACCATGTTAAAGTCTCCACAAAGAACAATGTTGGGGGGCAAAGAGTCCAAAGACTACCAGGTGGAAATCCTTTCACAATCGAAATTGGGATCATACAAGGAGATTGGTGAACTGCATAGGATCACCAAACAAAGCAACAATCCATCGATGGTTCTTATCCTCATGGATATTCACAAGTTTAGCAAACCAACCAGTATTAATGTTGATAGTTGAGTCACCATTTCCCTTGGGGCGTGTGGTGAAGAGCCAGACATGGGATGACAAAATACATTTCAGTCTCTTTTAACGGTCTCCCCTATCAATTTTGACCTCTTTAAGACAAATGAAGTCTGGGTGAAGGATTTTATCGAGAATCCATTGGCCAATAACGGTCACCCTTGAGGGGTCAGACAACCCTCTAACATTGAAATAAATGATAATCATTATCAAAGGTTAAGTTCTTTGCAGTGAGGGGCCTTGTTCCTCTTCTTCTTGCTTTTCTCCTCATTATTTTTCTTCGAGATGGAGGGGTCCTAACATAGGAGTTTACCCTTGAGGGGGCTTTTCTGTGATATCTCCATCAGTTGTTTCCCTTTGTGAGTAGATTTTTTTTGAAAATGAGTTTCATATCCTCTCGGGAATTGTGGATCCAATGCTTGAGCTTTCATTGTCTTGGTTATCTTCATTGTTGGTGGTGAAACCATCCTCTTTGCTAGTGGTGTATCCTTCTTGGTTGTCTTCCTTGATAGTGGAATCCTCCATAGTTTTCCCATCATTTCACTCGTCATCGTGATTTGTTCCCCCTAGGTAATCCAAATCATTGATCTTCTTCTCTAAGTTGCAAAATATGTTTGTTTTTTGAGTCTCGTGAGATGGGATCCTCTTGATAATCCCTCTAGGGCTTCTTCTCCTTCTTCATCTCACTTTCATGAAGCCTTCTAGGTTTGGTCCACTAAGCTTCTTTGTTCTCTATTACATTAGTTTTTTTCCTAATTCTGCTTCTTCTTAATGGAAAATTAGGTTGATAGCGATATGATATTGCACTTTCATGTAATGATATTGGGTTATGATGCGAAACTAAAAGGTGATATGATACTTACTGGCCCACTACACTTTGACATGACACTTGGCTAGTGACATGAAATGAAATGATACTAGGTTGTGACACAAAACACAACCTCACTTCTCACCCAAAATAAATGATACTAGTTGGCCCACTACATTTTAACATGACATCTGGCTAGAGCTCCCATAACAAACACCACCAACTGCTCGAGTGTCATGCCGACACTCAAGGGAGGGGGAGAAGGCTAGCACATGACCTCTTGCCTCTCTCCTTCATCAAAAGCAGACACATAGAATCCATCTCTCTTGTGACACCACAAAGCTCATGATGTTCATGAACTTTTAGTCTATATTTTTTTCTTCTAATTTGATTTATTGTTCTTTTGCAACATTTAATTATGTTGCATAATCATCAAGTTGCTTTTAAAGTGCCTATAGTTCTTCATTTTCTTGGGCAATACCTTCCATTGGTTGATTCAAAAATAATGAGGCCATAAGCTCTTTATTTTTGTTCCTAAGTGAATTGGCTTCATCCATGTATACCTTTTTCTATGATTCAATGAGTTTGGCTCTATTAGTGACTCCTACCCTTTTAGCTTTGATTTGCACACATTTGCTTTTTAGATCAGCATTTTCCACTTTGATCTTCTCCGGTTCCTGATTAATCTCTTCTACGTTAGATTACCATATAACATTCTTGGACATGAGTGAATCAATATTTATCATTGCATCTTCAAGCTGTATTCTCTTGCAGATTTTACATATTTTTCCATTTCTAATGTAGTAGGCATGAGTTTCAAGTGATCTTGAATCTTTAATGCATGATAGATCAAATTTATTAACGCGGTGCTACCATTCAAGAACTTCTTAATGCCCCATTGTTTCTTAGCTTTGAATAGTCTTTCCTATATATATTCCCTACTTGTTTTATTGCATGAGATAGCAATTGTACTACAATTTTCTAAGGAATCGTATATCTATTCATACTCAGGAAACAGAAGTGTTGATGTACCAATCACACTTCTTCCTTGATGTCAATCTGATTGATGTTCAAAAAGTTCCTCTTTTTTGCATCATGATCTTCATCCTTCAACTCTATTATGCTGTCTTTTATCCATTTGAAGGCATCTTTGATGAGCTCATGAGTAAATCAGATTGTCCTTAACTTCCATGCAAATCCATGACCTTAGGTTCTTGTATAAAAGGTTTATCAATAGTTGGATGTAGTCTATTCATTACTTGCATGCACCTCTCAAAATCTAGCTTGTAAATTGGTAACTTAAGGTATGAATCAATGCCTTCTTTTGCCATATTTCCATTGCCAAGGACATGCTATGCACAATATGGAAGTTCTGACTCATGATCGAGAAAAGATTATCCTTATCCATTAATTGAATAATCACTAGGAACAAGTGTTCATTGGCTACTTGACTATCTCCAAGCCAATGGCCTCTGGCCTTCATTGCAGACTCCAATAGAAATTCTCCCACTTGAGGCATTTCCTCAATGTTTTCAAAAGTCTTCTACACTCAAATAATTAAAACTTGACATGAGAGAGCATGAAAACTATAGTGAGTTTCATCTTGCTCATGCATGATTCATCCTTCCTTCAAGTTCTTCCCCTCTTGCACTGCTTATATAATCCCCTTATTGTTCCCTAAGACTTGGATGCATTTTTTTTTGTGATAAATAAAACAAATAAATTAGTAATATCTGAAGGGAAGACTTAGTTAGAGTTAGCAAGAAATATACATTACTATAGTACAAGTCTATCCCTTTCTTAGGAAATGTGCACCACTAAATAGTCTCAGAGAAGCCATGTGCCAAATGTGAGGCCTTGTGGTGCAACCCTTATGTGCATACTTTAGATGCATTCAGTTCAACTTGTGTGCAAGAGTTACATTGCCTCTCAAGTTGTTATGTCAATTGATTAATCTTTGGTCTCCACAATTGCCTTGGCTTGTTTGCTTGTTGTCAATATTCATGTTGTTTAGCTTGCATTTGCTTTAGTGGTGTCTCCTTTACTTTGATCCTTAATATTGAGTTGTCCCAATCACTTTGCTACATTGGTTTTCTTGATATTGATAGTCTTTACTTGTTTGGAGTCCTTCATTGAGTCTTTGGTGTGAAAACAAGTTCTTGGTTCCATGCATGAGTAGTCTTCTTTGCTTACTTTAGGGTTCACTTTGGAATCAAAACTTGTAGATGATGTCTTTGGGCTTCTAAGAGCTTCTTCAATACGCAAACTTGAATTATCCTTGAATTGCTTGGCTACTTGGATACTCCGGCTCTGCTTGGCTTCTTCCTTCTAGAGTTTCCCAATTGTGGCTCTCTTTGATTTGATTGGTATTCCCTGATTTGGTCTTTACGGATCCATATCAGCTTTGTTCCTTTAACTTGTTTTCTCCTGGTCCTTCTTGGTGTTCTATTTGACAATATTTATCTACTATCCTCTCGAGAAATGTTTGTCTTACTAGGTCTCTCTTGAAGGTTTTCTTGGCAAGGAGGGATTAGTAGTGCTCTTTTAGGAGAACATGGGTTGTCTTGAAGATAGGAGGGATTAGTAGTGCTCTTTTAGGATAACACGGGTTGTCTTGAAGATTAGAAGTGACTTTACTTGGATGAGACTCTATCTTGGTATCTAGTGTTAGACCACCAAGCTCTTATCATGCTTGTGAGAAGGATGTGTTTTCAAAACAAGTTCATTCCTAGAGTGAACCTTAGAGTTATGGCATTTCATAAGTTTATCTGTTTCTTGTAAAGGTTCATGATCACTTATGGTTTTAGATGTTAATCTCACAAAGTGACAAAGTTAGAACTATAAGGCCAAGAGTTATGAAGTTGGTGTTTAACCAACTACCAAAATCAAGTCTAACTTGATTCCTTCCTTTCCTAGATTATAGGGAACATGATTTTAATTGCAACAAACTATTTTACAAGCCATTTTTGAATTAATTCTTGATGTAACGGAGTCATGGAATCCACAAGGAGTCTATATAGAGACTCTCAAAAAATTTTACAATATTTTAGACTATTATACAGCTACTTTCGTCTTCATTGTGCTTGTTGCTCACTTGTCAGCATCATCTTCTCCAAAGTGAGCAAATTCATAGAGATTGGTTCTCATTCCTCATAGGCTCAATGCTTATGAATAAGGGCTCATTGTAAAGGTATTAGTATTTAACTTATGTGTATATAGTTTTGTAACATTTGGTTTTATACATTGTGAGAAACAAAGTTGATTAGCTCTCCGGGTCAATCTTTGCACATTCTTCAAAAATTGGGGAGACATCAAGTCAATGCTAAGCTCATAATTAGAACATAGCCTGATTATAATTTTGATTCTTATGCATAATAGCTACTTAAACGTATAAGCCACCATCCTATAATATTATTTTAGAGGATTCTAATTAGGTTGGGAGAACTAAGCATTAGAAGTTGCATGATCCCACTAAAATAGTAAGTTCTCCTTGTACTAACTTGTGTGCAAATAGTCTATTTTGAACCAATCTTTTTTTAGTGAGATTAGAAAGCATATAGGGTGTTTTATTGCATCAATTGGATGTTTATAAGATTTAATAAAGTTTCCAATAGCAAAACAATAGGTCCTATGCTGGTTAGCTAGACCAAACTGCAACACTTTCATCATTAGATTTCTACTTCTCCAAGTTTTCATAGTGGTATCAAAGCTACATGAATATGGGTGATTGTTTTCCTTCAATGCTTGAGAAGCTTGATAGGAACAACTATGCTGCTTGGAAAATCAGAATGGAGACCTACTTTCAAGGTAGAAATCTTTATCAAATTGTAGCAAGTGATGAAATTATGCCTACTTCAAGATCCAAAGGAGGACATACACAATAAGAAATTGAGAAGCTTACATTACGTTGTGCAAGAGATGCTCAAGCCAAGTGTTAGAGACTCTCATGAGGGAGATCTTAAATGGTATTAGGAATGACAAGAAATGGCAATCATTTACAACTACTTATGATCTTATCATGGATGTGCAAACACCTAACTTCAACATATTTCTTGGACTATTCTTCAATTAAGAAGCCAAGGGTTGGACATCCCCCAGGGTATATCACAATGGGTAAAATTCTAAGCTGTAGATTCTAGTGGCCCACCCTTTTCAAGGAAACATGTGAATAGGTAGCAAAGTGTGATGTGTGTCAATGTTGTGGCCCTCACCCTTCTAGGAGGCACCATAGTTCACTTACTACCTCCTCAGAATGGTAGCCATTCGAGCGTTGGGGCATCGACTTCATAGGGCCTATTTATCCACAAGGAGGGCCAGGGTAGGAAAAGTACCTATTGCTTGCCACCGATTATGTAGCCAAATGGGCTGCGGTGCAAGCTATGTAGGACTATTTTGCATTTATTATTGCTCAATTCTTGTTCGAATTTATCATAACCTGATTTGTTTGCCCTATAGAACTCACATCAGATCAGGGCACACATTTCATCAACTCGGTAATTCATTATCTTTTTACAAGGTACAAGATCCTACATAGAAGGTCTTGTGCATATTACCCACGCATAAATGGCCAAGCTGAGAGCATAAACATAACATTGATTGGTTTGCTAAGGAAATAATGTTATCTAAGTTCGAAGACTTGGAGAACCAGCTATTTAGGTGTGGTAGGCCCATCATATTGCAACAAAGGCAGCCACCTAGTATTCACCCTTCCAGTTAGTTTACGGGGTCACCCCTCTTATGCCTCTTGAAAACTTCTCAATGGACACCATTTAAGATTCAAATTGATCTCATAAATGCTTGGCACACCACAAAAACTTTCTCAACATGAGAAAACTGAAAGAACACCAACATATATAAGAATAAATAGTGATTTCAATCTAGAAACAATAATAACAAAAATACTATATTTAGGATCAATATATTATTGCGACATTCTAGAATACAATGCTCTCAAGGGTTCTTTTTGTATAGAATATGTATTAAAAACAAAACAAAGCAAAAAAAATATCTTCTAACGTATGTTGGATATACATGGGCATGCTAACTAATCATACATAGAAAAAATTGTACATTTACTTTGGCTTCTTATGCTTTTCCTTCTTGGAGCCTTCACATTTGTGCTTTCTCTTTGGACATGTTTTAAAGGAGAATGAATAGGAGAACCTTTCCTCTTATCATGTTTCTTGTTATCTGGTGGTGGTGGAAGTGAATCTTGATCATATGGACATATAGCATCCCTCATGATGTTATGTATTGCTCTTTCTCTCACCAAATGGAGGCATGCATCTAAATATTCAGATAGATTTAGATGAGAACTATAAAATAACTTTATTGCATTGGCAATCACTCTCCATCCACATGATGTAAAATCCTTTTGTAATGGCACAAGCATTTGTATATAAGTAGATTTTTTCTCTTCATTTTGTTTTGTGAATGTCTGGATATTTTTTATCAAGGTGCAAAATGCACTAACACTTACAGTTTGCAATTGTCATGTTGTGTTTGTAAGGAATTCATAAACAAAGGTTGGTATTCAACAAAATCAATTATGATTAGACTCCAATGATCCCTCAAATGGTAAACCCTACTTGTTTATAGAACTTGAAGCTTAGAAAAGAATGACTATGTAAAATAAATAATGACAAAATACCCCTCAACATATGGGTAAAGAATATATTCCACATCCATTTTGAAATTTATGAGGAAATGATTGAATTCTCCGTCCTTGTAAAGAATAAATTGTGTCACAAGTGGATCCAAGATGAACACCCTCCTTGAAAATTCTCTTCACATTTTTGGAGTAGGACCCTACAAAATATAATCCCCACGAAGACATATCAAGAAGGTCTTCACAAAACCGAGTAAATAATGAACATAGATTATGAACTATAAACAATATGTAAGAGCCATGTTGACAATGCTATCAAAGATTTCCACATTAAAATATCTCAACATCTTGTTGTCTTTAGGCCTTATGTCTAGTAGATATTCCTCCTCCCATGGCATTGAAGCTTTCCCATTAATTTGGCCATGTGCAATCTTAAGGAATTTTGAATTTTCTTTCCTCAATATATCAAGGTCTTCAAGAACAATAGATTATTTTGACAACATGTTCTTCTTTCTCTTCTCTTCGCCAAACTCTATTGTGTTTCTTGTCATGTGATCATGACTAGAAATCTCTTCAATTTTAACTAAAGGGCTTAGGTTTTCTTGCTAGAGGAATATTGAGGATATCAAAAAACTTATGATCATTGATGTTGGTGCATATGGCAAGCCTAAGTGCTTGACCATAAGCATTGAACTCCATTAAAGTTTTGAGCTAAATCATTATTCATACACTTATCTTATTTGATTGATTTCCAAGGTTAACGCCACTGAATAGGGACGACCCTAAGGCCAAATGAGAAGATTGGTTTCAACCTGCTATAGTATGCACAACCCTTGGCACATAAAGACAAAGCTCAACGAGAGTGCTCGAAAGCCCACTAATTCTCAAAGGGAGCTCGTATTCATCTAACCACATAGAGAGGCATCTTGCCAATGTAGCCAAGTTGGTTTGAGCTCATGCCCCCCCATGGGAGTCAAACATCGCAACCCATCGAGCTAACCTGATGTCTTGACATTTACAACGAGATCATGTCCCTCTTTCTCTCTTACACCAATTCATCGAACAAATATTCCTCATTTTAATTTGCTTATTTTCTTCGAAAAAGCATTTTTATTAACAACCAATAAAAAAAAAAGGTTTTTCATTTGAGCCGTCTATATTAAGGTTATGCTAGATCATCTCTGCCCACCAGGTTTCCTGCTCTTCTTAGCCAGTTCTGCAAAATCTGGGGTTTCACTTAACTTCGTCGCGGTTCGCCTCCTCTGAAGGCTGTCTTGAATGTGTCCCCTGCGCTTCCATAGCCCGCGTTTTTCGAGCCTTTTTGTTCCTAGGGTTTTGCTGGATCTTCTCCACCATCGTCAAATTTCTTCGTGTGTGTCACCGTGCGGGCAGGTCTTTTCGGGGCTTGTTTGTTGCAATACCTGCCTAAAGATCCATCATCCGACATACACAGGGCAAATCTCAAACGAAGCAGACGTTAAGAAACTTTGGTTGAAATACTTATAACTGAATCCAAAGCAAACCAGCAGTGGAACTGAGTGCCTTCTTATTCTATCATCATAGCTATCCTCTATCTCTGTGTCCGGATCCATGGTGCCTTTGTGCACTGCTCCGTGAAAAAACCCGCTATTATCTTCACTACATTTCAGGAAAAATCATATATCTGAATATCTACTCCAGTTCAGCTTAAAACATGAAAGAACTTAATCCTCTACCACTTTCGTTATAAATTGAACTAGCCCCATTGATGTTGAATTTAGTGGACGTGACAAGGAGACAAAAGGAGATGGAAATCTCCACCTATGTGAAGTAGTGCATGAATGACCTAAGGATGAACTAGGCCGTTTTCTTTTCTTGGCTTTTCTTAAGAGGATCTCCGTGCGTCCTCGAAGTCGCTATTCTGGACTCTAGTCTCAACGCAGAGTACCTTGGCAAGCATACTTCGGGCTCTTTGTTGACCTTGAAGAACGTAAAAGCTACAAGCTTTCTCTGTGACACATACTTAGCAGCAGGGAAAGATACCATTCCGTATACGACAGGGAAAAGTTTGTTCACTTTCGCTATTCACAAGTTCATCCGGGGAAAGTACCAAGTCAGGAGTAAATTTGAACATCATAGATTTCCTCTAATCGTTAAAGAAATCAACTGAGCGGAACTTTTACGGAAGGCCGCTAATAAAACGTCTTTAGTATGATTTCTTTGATTCGGACATTATTATAAAGGCGATAATGTTGAATGTGCTGCCGGATGCGGATCACATACTCATACTGCATCACAACACACATGGAAAATTGGGATGCAGAACGAATTTGTTTGGGATGAATACAGAGCACTATCCAATCGCTAGGATGTCCTTGATTTAGGAAACGAGTGCCCCCTTAATGACTTGATAGAATAAACATTTGCAACATGGGAGAAAATGACCTGTTTGTAGTCCACCTATACCATGCTGACAAATTTATTGGTAAAGTTACGATTGATTCTCAGGGAAAACGAGTTCCGTTCAAACCTGGTGAGGATGTCAGAATCTCCTCTTTCTCTGTTGCTAGTGATCGGTGCTTCCCGTTGGTGATTCTCCATACAATTTCAAATGAGGGAGTACTGTTCAAGATGGAAGCTGTTGAATCTTCTGCTACCTCCAATGAATTTAAAGAGCTGAATATTGTCCATTCTTCATGCTTGAAGGAATTAAAGGTATAACAGCTTGCTTCTTAGAGAATCCTTTGATTTTTATATTTTTAGTTATTGAAGGGGCGAGTTATGTTGAATTTACTATTGGCAGTTTCGCATCTTGATACTGATCAAATAGTAGTGAGGTTGTTACTTGTCAGTCATGATGTACATTTTGGCTATTTAGCTATGTTGACATGTACGCAATGGATGGATTTTCATCTGTTCATTTTGTTTTTATTTAAAGTAATGACTCCTGTCTATGCCATAGAATAAAACTTCTTTTGTTTTCAGACAGCAGTAATTCAGCTAGCAGGAGGGGTAGAGCTTCACTTAGCAGCCATGATTGCCAATAGAAGACTGAAGCCTTGCTTTTGGGGTTTCATCTTGACACCTGGATTGTACAACTCTTGCCTTACCATGCTGAATCTGAGATGCTTAGCTCTTGTATTTGACTTGGATGAGACCCTCATTGTGGCAAATACAATGCGGTCATTTGAGGATCGAATTGATGCTCTTGGTTCTAAGCTCAAAGGGGAAGTGGATGCTCAGAAAGTTTCAGGGATGTCAGCTGAACTTAAGAGGTACATGCAAGACCGTGCTTTGTTGAGACAGTTTACAGATGACGATAAAGTGTGGGACAACACGATGAATACATTTGTGACTGCACAAGCTGAAGAAGTTCCATCAGCCATGGGAGGGATCTCAGTCAAGCGCCCGATTGTGAGGTTACAAGATCGCAATATGGTTTTTACACGTATAAATCCGAATGTGAGTAGTTCAAGTATGTAATATTCATCCTATTTGTGCTAGTGCTGAGACTTGAAGGATGTATCTTGAATGACAATGCAATTATTGTTACAAAAGCTTTGCCCTTAAGGCATGCAAGCTTTCGAAGTTGAGAAGAGATTGTGAACCATAGTAGGGAACAGCTGTATGGATAAGCCTTTACTCGTATAAAAGGGTATAAATACATTGTTTGAATGGTGCTGCAGATTCGGGATACAAGTGTACTAGTGAGATTGCGACCAGCTTGGGAGGAACTCAGAAGCTACCTGACTGCAAAAGGACGAAAGCGCTTTGAGGTTTTTGTTTGTACAATGTCAGAAAAAGAATATGCATTGGAGATGTGGAGATTACTAGATCCTGAGTCCCAACTTCTGAGTGCAAAAGAGATGATTGATCGTGTTGTGTGCGTGAAGCCAGGTAGTCCAAGGATAGGTGGAATTACTTGATGCCATTCAGACCAGCGTTCTTTTCCATGCAACATTTCATGATTTCTTGTTTTATTATTGACTCTTTCTCTGATATGGTAGGTTCTAAGAAATCACTTTCAAACATGTTTGCGAATGGTTGCTGCCATCCAAAGATGGCAATGGTTATCGATGATAGACTTAAGGTTTGGGAGGATCGGGATCAACCACAGGTTCATGTTGTCCCTGCCTTTGCACCTTACTATGCTCCTCAGGCAGAGGTAAACCCCTCAGTCTGAGAATCTGTTAGATTGATTTCTGATTGTGCGCATTTGAGCAATATCACCTCTCTGAGTTATCTACTGTTTCTTCTAACAGACAAACAGTTTGGTTCCAGTGCTGTGTGTGGCAAGAAATGTAGCTTGCAATGTACGAGGAGGTTTTTTCAGGTGGGAAATCCTGCTCCTTTGATTTTTATCGTGTATTGTGCTACTTGTTCGCAAAAATAAACCATTTCCACTTGGATAAAAGCTCTCTGTACGAAATGTGATTTATTCCAAGACTAAATTTTGAAAGACTTTAAAATTTTACTTAGTTTTCATGAAAAGATGACTTCCTGATTCAGGGAATATAGTTTATACTCTTGCTGTTCACTCGTACATTCAATTTTATCAGCATGATGTCAAACATAATATCTATTTCTGCATCTATTTCTATGATCACCTTAGGTTTTCAACATAACGATACATTTTCTTGAATGTATTAAATATCCATGTAATATGGTCTTGGGCATGGTGACTTTTAGTATCGGTTGCAATCTTCCAACAAAAAGTGGAAGAATAAATACTTTTTTTTGCAAGATTGAAGTATTAATTTAGCATTAATAATCCAATTACAAAAAGATTCATATGATGGCAAGTTTGTTTGTGTCTATCAAAATGACCGTGTCTCTTTAACGTTCCTCTTATTAACGTTAGCATATTACTTAGTAAGTTAAGACATGGTAACCCACCTCTACAAGATTAAAGACTAGTTGAGCTTCCATATTTACCATGCGATTTCCATTATAACCCATCGATACTTGAGAACATTTTAAGAGGGTTCCATGTGTTTATTTTGAGACTTGTTGCTCTACAAACACTCTAATACAATAGTAGTAGAGTGTGCTCTCTTCTTGATCTTTATGTTACATTTGGTTCGCAAATTCATGCTCCATCTATTTATATGTATGTACATACATACATACATGCAAGCATAATGTATCGTGTATGTGCATATATAGTACATACAATGTATGTATGTACATACGTATGTATGTATGCACATATTTATTATGCATGTAGATGTTGGAGTTTGAGGTCTTCTAAAGCACGTGAAGAGCACAAGGAAGAAGAAGAAACCTGGAGCAAAACACACAATACTGAATGTATTACCAATTGAATGTACAAAGATAAGTGATCTGTTAGGGTTATAGACGTATATACAAGCCGGGGGAAGAAATCTCCTAAAGAGGAAAAAAGTGCCGAGGCGGTCCTAGCGTGTTCACACACATCACTACTGAAATATATCAACAAATCCCCCCCTTGGAGTGTTTCGGTGAACAAGGAGCTTGCACGCATGTATAAGGAAGAGCCAAACTATGTCGAAAGAGAACAATCCACAAAAGGAAGTAAGCCCAAAGCTTTGCGGAAAGCTCCAAACTTCTCCTGAGGCATAGCCTTTGTGAAAAGATCTTCAATGTTATCCTTTGTGGGCACATATGTCAAATTGATCTCCTTGCAGAGAACTCCTTGACATAATGGTAATGCACCTCAATGTGCTTTGTGCGAGCATGGAACACAAGGTTCCTCGCAACTACCAATGTACTTCGACCATCAGTGAGTGAAGATGGTGGTGGCAGAAGACTTACCAACACCCAAATCAGCCAAAAGGCGTCTTAGCCACATACACTCAACCGTCGCTATGAAAGCTTCCCTATACTTAGCCTCACAACTAGAAATGGCCACAGTAGGCTGCCTCTTGCTCAACCAAGATATGCATGAGCTACCAAGCATGAAGCAAAAAGCACTAGTGGATACACTAGTGTCATAGCAACCGGCCAAGATAGAGTCAGAAAAAGCATCTAAACTTGGCGGTAGTGATCCCTCTTTGGAATAAAACAATCCAAGTAGCTGGGTACTTCTCAAGTAGTGATCCCTCTTTGGAATAAAACAATCCAAGTAGCAGGGTTTTTCTCAAGTAGCGAAAGATGCGCTTAATCACCTTCCAATGCTTGACACCTTGGCAATGCATAAACCTGCATATCTCATAGACAACAAACTGAAATCCGAGTTACCCATAAGTAAATCAAGCATCCAACACCCTGTTGATATAGAACAACATCAAATGCATCTCAAGCATCATGAAGACTAAACCGCAAACCTGTTTCCATAGGAGTGGCAATAGGTTTGCAATCTTCAGGACCAGAACGTTGCAATAATGTGTCAATATGTTTTGTTTGACACAAAGCTATTCCACCATCAACTTGCATAAACTGAATGCCCAAATAATGATGCAAATGCCCCAAATCTAACATCTCAAAAGAGGCATGCAAATCAATTTTACAATCAGCAATATGCTTCTCATTAGGACGAGTGAGCACCGTGTCATCAACATAGACACCAATGATCAGAAGCACATCATTTGCACGCTTAACATATAAGGTGCTCTCAGTTGGATCGTTCTCAAAACCGTGTGCAAATCAAGTAGGCATGTATCTTTTCATACCAAGCACGTGGTGCTTGCCTCAAACCATATAATGCCTTTTGTAGTCTGCACACTTTGTTTTCATGCCCTTTCTGCACAAAACCACGGGGATGAAATACATATACTTCTTCATGTAAGTCACCTTTCCAAAATGCTGTTTTAATGTCCAACTCATGTACACTCCAACCAGGATGAGCTTCAAGTGCATAAATATACGAACGGTGGTCATTCGGCATGTTGGAGCAAAGGTCTCATCAAAATCAATGCCTCTCTCTTGAGCATAATCTTTTGCAACAAGCCTAGCCTTATACTTGTCAACTATTCCATCAAGCTTACATTTCAACTTGTATACCCATTTAATGCTAATGGCCTTTTTGCTTGGACGCAACTCACATAAAGACCAAGTATCATTCTTCATAATAGCATTAAATTCTGATTGCATAGCATCCATTCCAATTTTTTGAATTTTGTGCTTCATAAAAAAAACAAGCTCATTCTCATCACAAAGACTAGAGTAAGCCATTACATAGCAATATGATACAAAACAAGTACTATGAGAGCCTGAATGAGTACGATATGAGAGAGGTGCATCTAATTTGCTATCTCACAAAGTATGCACCTGCTACTTGGGCATAGTTTTTGCCGCCTTTGTATCAACCCTCTCATCAACAAGTGCATCATGTAAATCTGCATTAAAAATGGAATGATCTTAATCATCATGTGAAACCTATAAAGGTTGGGAAATCGCCTCATTTGGACCAGCGCTTGATTGTCCACGTGTAAAAAGAGGCAGCAAAGTGTCATACATAACTTTGGAGCTAACTGATGTCTCCTTATTACACGAAAGTAATGGCTGAATTGCATCTTCCACACAACATCACGACTTACCAAAATGCATTTAGTATGAGGATGATACAAATGATAGCCTTTGCTTTCAAAATTGTACCCAACAAAAATACATTTTATTTCTTTATCATCTAATTTTCTACGTTGTTGTTCAAGCATTAATGCATATGCGAGACAACCAAAGATATGCGGATATGAAACAGATGGCTTGCAACCATGCCAGGCCTCATATGGAGTGATAAACTGCAGTGCTTCTGTTGGACTTGTTAAGTACATATGCTGCACACATAACGGCCTCAAGCTAGAATCTATTTGGTAAAGCTTGACTTTTGACCATACACCTCTCCATCTCAATGAGAGATCTTCTCTTTCTTTGAGCAATTCCATTTTGTTGAGGTGTATACGACATTGTACATTGATGATTTATCCCACATTTCAGTTAGAAATGCATTAAAATCAAAAGTCATATATTCTCCCCCTCGATTAGAACGAAGGGTGCTCAATTTACATGGCTAACAGATTTTCAGCCATAACTAGAAAGTGTTTGAAGCACGTAAACACTTCGAACTTTTCTTTCAATGGATACACTCATGGATGCCTACAAAAATCATTAATAAAATTCACGAAGTAAAAGAAGTTCCCAAACGAAGGTGTGTGCAAAGAACCACACACATCACTCTAAACAAGCTTCAATTTCTAAGTAGCTCGAAGTGAATCATCTTTTGAGATGGAGAATCATTGCATTTTTCCCAATATACAACCTTCTCAAACATTTTTACAAGGTGCCTCAAGTTTGGACAAAGAGAACACCATCTCAAATTTTTGTAGGCGTTGTCAACTTGCAAAATTTAGATGACCAAAGTGTGCATGCCAAAGCTTTGCATATGAGATAGCTTGAGAATCTTGTACTGCACATGATAAATCATGGACATGATAAATCATGCACATGATAAATCATGGACATGATAAATCATGCACATGATAAATCATGGACATGATAAATCATGCACATGATAAATCATGGACATGATAAATCATGCACATGATAAATCATGCACATGATAAATCATGCACATGATAAATCATGCACATGATAAATCATGCACATGATAAATCATGCACATGATAAATCATGCACATGATAAATCATGCACAGATTTTGGATAGTCTATGAGCTTATGCAACCCACGACATAAAATGCTAGAAGCTAAAGTAACATCGCCATTGGACAGATCATGAACTTTATATCTATCATTAACAAATTTGACAACCAAGATCTTGGCTAATGCGGAAACTGACAATATATTTTTCTTGATCCTTGCACGGACAAAGCATCTGACAATGTGAAAGAACTACCATAAGCGGTAGTCAAAATGATCTGTCGTCGTTGTTTTCCCTTCTTAACTCTGCACAATAGCCGTTTTTTACTTATTAGTACATGAGCTCCATTTACCTTTGCCCTTTTGACTAGCTAAGAAAGCTTGATATGAAACTCGCATAATGGATTTGTTTTGCCTAGACTAATTTTACCGCAATAAAACAAAGATTAACTCCTCAAATATTAAGGCATTTGGATTGCCTTTCATCATCAATGGAAGAGTAGAAGCAAAACTCTGATATGAATCAGAAAGACTATTAAGAATGGTATGCATAAGTGAACTCGTTGGCAAGACTTCATCCAGAGAAATCAACTCCTCGTTCAAATCTTTGACCTTTATCAAAAAAGTGTGCATAGAATCTCCTTCATTCATATGCTCACTCTTCAACTATTTTTGGAGGTAAACAACACGAGCCTCATTTCTTGCATGGTATAAAGTGGTTAGTGTATCCTGAGAATCTTTTGTTGTTTTGCAAGAGTGAATGGGAGGGATAATAGCACGTTTGATAGACAAAGCTATCAATGCATGTTTTTGAGCATCTCTTCCATACCATTAAAGTTTCTCTATAGTAGGTGCAATAGATATCATAGCACGAATAGGAATTTGAAGATGGTTATCTTCAACTCCATTTGCATCACCTTCAATAATTGTATTTGCAGGTCTAGAAGGTTGTTTTTCAACACCTTGCACAATATTCCACAATCCTTTCGCCACCAATACATGATGCATCATATATGCCCAGAATGAAGTGCCATCCAATTTGTCCTCAATAGCAAACATATGGAATACATCATTGCTTTTAGCCATGGCCATTGAATAAAATACCTTGATGCAAGAAAATGAGTGTATCTCAAAGCTTGCCATCTCCATGATGGTTCGATTTTGATGTTCTACAACACCGTTTTGTTGAGGGCTACGTTCCACTGTGAGTTGATGCTTGATCCCTTTACTCTTGTAGAAATCTTCAAACTCTGTTGATGTAAATTTACCATCACCATCCGTCTTAAATTTTTTCACCTTCTTCCTTGTTTCAGTTTCAAGTTGAAGCCATTCTTTGAACTTACCAAAAAACTTGAGCCTTATCACGAAGGAAGTACACCCATGTCTTTCTGCGATACTCGTCAACGAGTGACATGAAGTGGGAAGATCCGCCCAAGGCATGTGTGGGCATTTTTCCACACAAGTCAGCAGGCAGCATCTCTAGAGGATAGCTTGCTCTTTTCTTGCTTTCTCGTGGAAATGCCTTTCCTTATTGCTTGCCCATCATGCAAGCTTCTCATGGTTCCTTCATCTCTACAATCGATGGTAGGTGTGCAACCATATCCTTGCTATGCATCTCCTTTAGTACGGGGTATCCGAAATGGCCGGATCGCTCATGCCATGACTTACTTGTGCCCACACATGAAGTGGCTATAAGAGTAGACAACTCATTCTTGTTGTTCCTCCTTATGCAAGCCCAACAACGTTGTTACTATCCATAATCTTAGCTCCTGTCTTATTGAAAGACACTTCATGACCTTGATCAGTTTTAGAAGCTACTGAAAGCAGATTTCGTTTTATTTGTGGAACATACAACACATTTGAAAGCTTTCTGATACCCAAATAGAGTTAATGAAAGAAAATGCACTTTTGCCCTGCAG
>CM035412.1:146738699-146746199 GCA_020310875.1 Ceratopteris richardii
ATATATATATATATATATATACATACATACATACATACATACATACATACATACATACATACATACATACATACATACATACATACATACATACACACACACCATAGTATGACCAAATCGTGAATTTTTGCCAAAAATAAAAACCTTTTAAACCTTAAAACGATTTAAATCATGTCCAACAATTTTTATAACATGGTGGACGATTTTTTATGGCCTTATAGTTCATATACCTAGGCATAGAGAGAGAGAGAGTGCATAGAGAGAGAAGGAGCGCAGGGAGGGAGGGAAATGGAAGAGAGTTCATGTGTGACGAGAATAGGAGGAAGAAATATGAATTGCATTTGAATGAGCACATGTATAACATAAGGGAGCCTTCATGCTTGTATATATCCTCCTGTGCCTCCCAACTTCCCATGTTCCATGGCCTTTCATATATTGGCCAACCCCTTTAAAGCATACAAGGGTTCAAGTTTCAATTTACAATGAGATTGTTTCTAGCAATATGGTCTTAAACCACATTCTTTTTTTTATGGAGGGTGACCTAGGTTGACCTAAAGGAGGATACTTCATTAAAAAAAATAAAAATCTCTCTGAGTGAATAAAAACCTCGATTTTTATTTCGGGTCTGAACAATTTAAACGATTAAATCTCGATTTAAATCTTACGATTTAAATCTCTCGGTCACACTATGACACACATATATATATATATATATATATATATATATATATATATATATATATATATATATATATATATATATATATATATATATATATATATATATATATATATATATATATATATATATATACATATACATACATACGCACACACATGCATACATAGACACAAACATACATATATACATACATGTATATAAACACTTATGTATGATAATGTGTGCATAGTACGAACGAGAGAATTAATTCGTGAGAATTAATTTGAGAATTATTCATTTAATTTGTTTAGTTCGTTCAGACCAACAATAAAATTCGGGAATTTTATCCATCTGGAGAGAATTTTGTTTTCTTAAGTTATATATATATATAAATATATAAATAAATAAATATTTATATTGCATAACTTATATTTTAAAAAATAACTTGCATAACTATTAACTAGTCTACATAAACATTAATAGAAATTCAAATCATAAATGATAAACCATAGAGACTACAAACTATAGAGACCACAATCATCCATGAACTCTAGTGAATCATGAGTCATGAATCATGATATTGATAATTAGTAAGCTACAACCTGCAAACAATCATCATCATACATGAGATACATGTGACATCATAAATAAATGATGAATCATGATACATAAAAACATACATCATGAATCTCAATACACCATAAATCAAGCCACAAGTATACAATGTCTTCCACTATCAAATTTCAATACATCATAAGTCAAGTCACATTGTGTGAAGAGATGGATAGGTATGTGCTTGAAGATGAAGAGGTGTTGCAAAATCCTTGATCTACAACAGCCAAATGAACTCAAGGAGTATATGGTGGGCCCTTTTAGCTTGCCAATGGATGTATTAGACACCCTATGTACCTTGGAAGATCACTCTCAAAAAGATAGATCAAAACAGATAAGTTGGAGTTAGCTCAAAGGTGAAAAACTTGCTATTTTTGTTCATACACCTGTCCACTGTTTTGCATAATTCTCTGAGCACAGCAGCAATTAGCTTAATTCCTCTTGGGGAAGTCTAGTTAACTTAAAGAGCTAACTTTCAAGAGTAATCTCATCAAAAATAATAAACCACACACTGAGAATGAGTTTTAACAAGTGATGACATCATCCCGATTTTCACGGGTTGCTACAGTTTGAGACCAGTGAGAAGAAAAATGAACATAACTCAAAATGTAGGAATCCAATGATTATGAAAATTTGTATGGCTATATTAGATAGTAAGCTGAATCCAACAAGATTTAAATCACTGAATTTGGATAAGTAACCACTGAGAAATGGCTCTGACAAGGTGAGTGAAAAAATCGGGTACCTGATAGAGAAGTGGAGATGAACAGACCCTGTTGACTTCAAATGAACATAACTGAAGATTGCAACATCCAAATCACATGAAAATTTGTGAGCATATAGTAGACTTATAGAGCTAACTTTGCCAAGTTAAATCATTGAAAATGATGCACCAAGCTTAGAGAAAACATCTCTACAATCTGACTGAGAAAACTGAGAGTAATGGCAGTGAGTAGTACACTTCACAAGAACATGGAAATATGAACCCAAATAATCATGAAAATGAAAGTATATTGCTTGTACAATACAATGACTTACTGATACATATGTGTGCCTTGTAATCACACCTTGATATGGCATAAAGCTAAGCTCTTGGAGGTCTTCACATAGGTCTCTCTAACCAC
The DNA here is from genome assembly GCA_020310875.1 of Ceratopteris richardii. NCBI lineage: Eukaryota > Viridiplantae > Streptophyta > Polypodiopsida > Polypodiales > Pteridaceae > Ceratopteris > Ceratopteris richardii. Next base: position 146,741,097 of record CM035412.1, read on the forward strand.
GACTAAAATTGCAATCTATTTATATTTGAGTTTGGGAGGCTAACTTCCCTCAATCACTCTCCAATCAATCAATGATTGATTTGATTCTCTACCCACCACAAATCATGAATTCGTGGCTCCTCTTTCCATTCTTGATCAAGTGGACTCAACCACTTAAGATTCTTTCACTTTTACATTAAGTAAACTCTTCAAAAGTTACAAGAGGTAGTTCACAAGTGAACTTTACATAGTCTTCATTTTAAAGCTTCTTCTATGACTTTGTGAGACTCAAGCCAATACTTAGGCTTGTCATAGACTTGCTCCAACACATTGCACAAGTGTCTCTAAGTGCCTCAAAATCTCAATACATATCATGACTCATCACTTATCATCATCTATAAGATCCTCATCAAAAGAACTAGCCCATGATGAAGTATCAGTGCTATAGTTCTCTCTAGACTGCCAAGGTCTAGCTCCTGTATCATCATCATCATGATCGATGCTAGATGGTGCTGATCTCTCCTCCCAATCATCAAGTGAAGCTTCCTCCACCTCCGGGTCCTCCCTGCATCTAGTATGGAGCCCATGTGCTCCACGTCCTCGTCTACCTTGTCGAGAAGCAATCTTTGAGGGCCGTCGACTCGTGGATGGTTGATCTGGATCTGTTACAATATGTAAATGAACGATGGATTAATAACTAATGACTATCTAACATTGAAACAAGTTATAATAAACATTCGGTAATTTTGAGTTACCTAATCTACCACTAGATCTTGTACTCCTACGTGTTTGTCTCACAAATTGTTGAGACTCCTTACATAACATGGTAAAGATATCCTTCTCTTGCTGTGGGATTTGAGGAATATCTTTAATTTCTCCAATATCAATGGAGTCATCATTAACCTACATAAACAATCCATCAATGATTAGAATCATAACATCATACATGGTCATTGGTAACTTATAATTTGTAATGAATCAATATATTTCATGGCTTCAACTTACCTGTAGAGGTGCAATATGACTACCTTTGCTCTCCAACAACTTGAGATTGCAATGTGCGTACACTAACTTCTCAAGTTGTGCAGATTTTAGTCTATTTCTCTTTTTCGTATGAAAAAGAGCCCATGTGCTCCAATTCCGTTTAGCGGGGCCAGTGCCACAATCCTAGGATAATATTTGGAGTTCCAACTTTCGCTACAAAGTTACAAAATAAAATTCTAAATGAGATTACTTCATATATGGCTTTTCGAAATCCCAAAATTGAAGTGCTAGTAAGTAGTAACTCACCAATAGAGGAGTGCCCACTCCATATTTCTCCCACCAAGCTACAGGGGTAACTTGGTTCTCTCGTAATCGTGCAGTCGGCTGCCCAAAGTATCGTTCCATGCAACGGAATTGCAACCGCTCACTCTCCAACTGTGGCTGGAGGCCTAGATCTCCCTGCGTCCCATAGTTGCACGGAACGGCGTTTCGGCTGTTCCGAAACGCTACGATAGAAACGGAAGAAACGGAAACGGCAGAAACGCGTTTCGGAAACTCTATCTTTTTAAAGGAAACTTTTTGGATTTTCATTCAATCATTTTGCAAAACATGCTTTCTAATGTATGTTAGAGAGAGAGAAAGACCTTAAATGTGTCATAAAGGGTGAGATTTTAGCTAAAGGGCAACCTCCTTAAAGTTTCAAAGCTAACCCACAATGCTTCAAGTTTCAAAGTTACGTCCTTGAAGCAAGTGGAACTTGACAATTGCAAGTATAGCATGTGTCACGTGTGTTCCTTACTTTTAAGTTTTCACTATGACACACACACACAAACACATGTCACGCATTCCATACATATGTGCTAACTATGTACATACTACATTTGTGGCATCATGCATGTGCATGCAACATATTACATACATATTTGTATACACTTAATGTTTGTGTATCATTATTCATATTATGAAAAATATGAATGGCACATGCAACACCTTTGCATTGACAAATTGCAATTGTGCATGACATGGGGCAATTCTATGTGAGCATTATTGAAACTTGAGTGTATATGTATCATGCATTATGCATGTCAAATTTCAATGATATCATTTGACGTGGATAATTGTATGTGCATTTGCCATTGTGCAATGTGTATGTACATGTGCATCTATGTGCATTGTGTTTGAATCATGACCTATGTACTAGAATCTATTATCTATTAGTACACTACACATGTGCATGGTCACTGATGCATGTAATTACCAATTATGTCATATCATACATATATGTGCATTGACATTGTAATTTGTAAATTGCATATGCACACATATATATATATATATATATATATATATATATATATATATATATATATATATATATATATATATATATATATATATATATATATATATATATATATATATATATATATATATATATATATATATGCCGTTTCGCGTTTCCCCGTTTCTCTCGAAGGTCGAAACTCCGTTTCTGTTGTTTCCGTAGCGTTTCCGTTTCTCCGTTTCGGAAACTCCTTGCAACTATGCTGCGTCCAACGCTGAACATACTCTATCCAACTATCTTCCAAGGCCTCATCGACATTTTGCTCCTCTGATCTCCACAATGGATGGAGTATGTGAGCAATAGCATGGATTGGCTTGTGGAACCAATCCCATCTCCTCTGCACTGCATCACATAGCTCACGTTTCCTAAAATTTTATTATATAAAAATAAGAAGATATTATATTAGCTCAAGATTCGAGAACCAAAAGTGAATGTAAAAGTATTCAAACGGTAAAATTATAAATACTCACTCTATCTCTAACAGTCTAGCAATGTTTTTGATGCATCCTTGTATATGACCAATGTATTCGTATACAAGTCCAAGTGTACTCCCTTCCATATCGACAATACGAAGCACTGCATAAAGAGGCTGAAGGGCTCCAATAAGTATCTCTGCCTTTGATCAAAAGGCATCATCTCCCATAACCAATGCTGAAAAGCGTATATATATAATAGATCGGTAACGGGTAACTGATACCATTCCTCTGAGACAACTGTTCGAAGAAGCCCTTTCCTCACACGAAGTACTCTATCTAGGACTATGACCATGTAGCAAAATCGAGTCATAGAGGGCTTTTGGAGTTCAAGATCTGAATGACCACGGAAAATATTCTGGGCTTTAGGGCGAGAGGTCACAAATCTTACAATGAATCTGGCTTTCTCAAGGATTGATTTCACCCATTCCATGGCACCAATGTCTCCCATTAAAAGATCTAGACTATGGCTAGCACAGGGACTCCATGTAATTCTAGGAAACTCATCCTCTAGCATGCGTCCCATGGATACACAATTAGATGCATTATCTGTTATCACTTGCACCACATTCTTGCTCCCACCATCTTCTATGGCTTTCTTCACATGGGAGTAAATGAATTCACATGTTACAATTGTCCGAGGTGCATGTGCTGGTATGGCACGCAAGAACATTGTCCCCTTGCGGATGTCAGACCACCCATCACACAATATGGAACACCCATATTTCTCTCAAGTGGCACGCAAGGATAACATCTTAGTTTCCGCTGCACTCTTCTGTTTATTCAACTCTTTAGTGCGTAGCATAGCCCCCAAGGGTCCCTCCCAAGGAGCACCTATGCGGCTGACTGCTCTCATAGCCCTCTTCCATGCAGTCGTGTTTGCAACATTAAATGGTAAGCCACACAAAATGAATAATTTTGATATTTCTTTGGTAGCTTCTTCCATCGCTTGTTTTTGCATGGAGGCGCTCACGCTACCTCTTGCAAACACATTGGTCTCTGGGACCCTAGGTATTGCCATGGGAGATGCACTAGAGCTTATACTTTCAGTATGAACTCTTTTTGAAGGTCCTTCAAGGCTTTCATCAATGTGAATCTCTGATCCTTCATGACCACTCGAATGAGAGTGGGAACTCAAATCCCCTACACCTTGACTCATATGCATCTTTGCAGTTAAGTCTTCAAAGACATTTTGAGGAACGGAGTGGCATTTTCCAATGCCCCCACCGCGGAGTCCTAAAAGGTGTGCTTTGATACGTGAAGCACTGCCAACATAGATCCCTTTGCAATACTTGCACTCCCAAGTATTGGGTCCAGTGCCTGTCATCTTCACGTGAGAACGAAGGTCAGATTGAGCTCTTCCCATGATAAGTGATATGGATTATGGATGAAAGGATGAATAATGAACTCAATGGATAATGATCTCTCTCTCTCTCTCTCTCTCTCTCTCTCTCTCTCTCTCTCCCCCTTCCGAATGGATTACGGGAAGGCAGCAGGCTGCAACGGGCTGGCTCAGATTCGAGGTTCGAAGGGCTGTGGCCAACACGCAGAGGGCATCTACTCTCAATGAAACTTTCACGCTCTCAGTAATGGATTATGGCTGCACAATCGAGAAAACTACTCATATGAGGATTCTCAACGAACTCGCTCAGTCTCGAACGTCGACAGTCGACTAGGGCATGAACTTCGAAGTTCTAAAATAATTGAAAAGCAAAAAGTGAATAAAATTCGCTCGGGACGAATTAATTTGTTCGCGAATTAAACAAACTTTATTCTGAGGAAAAAAACGCCAATTTTTTATACTATGAATGTGTGTATATAAATTCTCACGTGAGGGCCTATTGTACATCATGCACATGCTAATCCTCACCAAACAGAGTACTCTGAGCTGAATTCTGATATATACACACAATTTATATGCATGTATATGCATGCAGCCAGAAGCCTTGTATCATACTCCATACGTATGAGTTATAATTGCTAATCAATAAACTGTACTATGTACATGGATTCTAGATATAATCATATATCGTATCATATATGATGAATGTTCCCCTCACATCATACATGGATACAATGTACATCATGCACTTAGTCTTCAAGCGGCTCATGCAACATGATTCATCATGAGTCATGATTGGTCACTGAGCACTGAACACTCAGCAGCAAGAATTAGAACTCCTTAGAGCATGTATGTTATAACTTATACAGTTAAAATCTACACTCAACTTATACATTGGTTACCTTGACTTTTAACAATGTGTGCAAATTATACATAGTAGCATGTAGGTATTGTAAACCAGTAAACTCTACGCATGTAAA
>CM035412.1:146751199-146838699 GCA_020310875.1 Ceratopteris richardii
TAGTTGTAACAAGATGTATTTCAATATCTTGCTCAAAATTCCACAAGCCCTTTGCAACAATATATGGTGCATTATGTATACCCACAATGGATAATTGGAACCATCCAACTTTTCTGCGTTGGCCAACATATGCATTCCATTATTCCTCTCAACAATGATGGTGACTAATTGTATCCTCATGTAAGAAATTGTTTATTTCTTGAAAACATGGAATTGAAATTGCACATGGAGCTTTGTTACAACTCATAGTGGACATTCAGGTGCTTGTAAAGATGAGTAGTAACCCGATTGAAAAGTGACACAAGGACGAAATTATCTGCGTAGTGGTTGATTGTGTGGTTGCAGGTTGAAATGAGCTCAAATTGACTTTTTCTTGCAGCAAAGGTTTTGAGCTTTTTTGTAGTATACATTGCCCTAACAATGCTAAGTGGGATTTGCAGCAATCTTAGAAAGTGAGTGAGTGTGCCGATGATGTTTATCAAGAAGGATCGGTGTGCTTTGGTACCAATTTTTTGACTTTAAGGAGTAGGAATGGAAAAAGAAGCTTGCTAGCATTATATAGAATATATCAGTAAGTGTGAGATGGACAAGGATAAGTAGCCCATCAGGGTTATGGCGGTATATACAAGCAGAGGAAAGAAAATCTCCTAGGGACGAAAATGGGCCCGGGCGGTCTGTGTTCACACACATCACCATCAGAATTTACTAATAGGGAAGCCTCAAAATCTATGTATTTTGCATGTTTCTGTGTATGGGGATTCTTGAGAAAGGTACACTGTAATGGCTCTGTGCGCCTAACTTTTCCAGTATGTCATATGCTTGAATGGGTTCTCTCTGTCATTTGGATAAGTGGGTGAAGCATAAGTAAATCTTCATGTAGTTTTATGCTTCATAAATGATCTTTAATTTAATGGTCTTGGCATGTCCAGGGGATAGGAAGCAGTTCAGTTACTTTGGCAAGTGTTGCTGTGGAAAATGAAGTAAAGCAGTCTTCCCTGCTGCAGCTAAGTGAACCTGTGACACATCCCCTTCCATTTCAGAGGCAATCTTCCATTTCAGAGCCTGTGACGCATGCTCTTCTACCACCAGTTCATATTGAGCCCCAAGGTCAAGATAACCAAGAGGGATGCGTTATTGAACATGATCTCTTAGCGTCAAAACCCCTTCCAACAACTGCACTACATTTATTCGGTTCCTCCCTTCAAAGCTCACATACGTGTGAAGAGGGGGAGGTGCCAGAGTCAGAGCTTGATCCTGATACACGTAGGCGGCTGCTCATCTTACAGCATGGACAAGATACACAACATATGGAGGCCTCTCAAGAGAAGGGTGCAGAACTACCCTTCTCATTACAGCCATCCTTGCATATAACTATCTCAGCACCTGCTCCCGCTGGTGGTTGGTTAGGTGCAGAAGAAGAAATAAGTCCTCTGTTGGTGTCGAAGACGACTTCTGGACTGGTTCTAGAGCCTGAGTCGCCTTCCTTTGGCAAGCAAAGATCACATAGTCCATCTTGTCCTGAAATGACAAACATAGATATTAATGCTAAGGTAAATTTTTGACGTTCAAATCTCCCTTTGTAAAGTTATAGTGTATTGCTTTGATTTATTCAAACATATTGTTTTGAGTGCATCTCCTGATGCTTGCATTTGGGATAGGTCTATGATGCAGATGATAAACGAAGGCCTGATCCCATGTTTATGGGCCACACGTTTTCAGGTCATAGATTTCATCAATGTGAAACAGTTGATTGGATTCTCTGCTCATTAATTTTAACAATAAGGCAATTTCTGTGTTTTATATGGCAGAATCTGATAGTTCTGTATTTTCAAGTTCTCTGAACTCACGAGAAGTACAGCCAAGGTCCACTGCTGCAGCAAGTGCAGCAAATCCTGTCTCTGTCTTGCGTGATATTGCTCAGAAGTGCAACACAAAGGTATGAATATAATTTAATTTACTGATTAAACGGGAATAGACTCATCTCTGTGGGCATGGGTGGGTTTTCCCTTAGTGTGATGTGGTTGTTGGTTCATATGAAAGTTCTTTGTAGCTCACATCTTACTTTTGTGCTTAAATCTGTCCCTGCAGCTGGAATTCAGGTCATTGGTGAATACAACAAAGGAGCTCTTGTTTTCTGTGGAGGTATGTTTTACATAAACTGTTGAATATGGGGCATATACACGTTTCAAGCTGAGTGCACAATTGCAGGTGCTCTTTGATGGGGAGAAAGTAGGGGAGGGTATCGGAAGAACAAGCAAAGAAGCCCAACAAAGAGCAGCTGACAGCTCATTGAGGTATATGGCGAGTAAGTGCTTTGATTTTCAGCTTTAAACATAGGTGAACACAGTTGATAGAAACTTTCAGAAATTTACTCTAATTAACTTTCACAGGCCAATTTATAGCTCATCCTACAAATGCGATAACTGCACTAGGTCAGGGAAGGATTTCAACTTCACCAGATGAGCCTCCACCACGGTTGAACTCCAGGGATCCTCGTTTTTCTGCTGGTTTAGGACCTTCTATGCTAAATGAGGATTCTGTGTCTGGTGTCAGTGGCCAGCTCAAGTTTTTGGATTTTCAACCTCTTCAAGAGCCAAGCAAACAAATTAACCCTGTTGTAGCTTTGAAGGATTTTGTAAGACTTTTAATTATTTTTGTGTCTTTTTGGCCGTTCAGTACCACTGAAAATGACCTCCCTTTTTTCCCCCCCTTAAAAAATGTTCTAGTGTACTGCGGAGGGTATCAATGTAATCTTTAAAGATGCATCATCATCAGATTCCCAACCCCAAGTTTTTGTTTGCCAGGTAGATTGAGAATTCTGTTTCATGTTCATTCTTTGCAAAGAATGGGTTTAATGTGGACATGCTTGGTGATGACAGGTTGAAGTTGCAGGACGTGTCATGGGAAAAGGCATCGGGCGGTCTTGGGAGGAAGCAAAGCATCAGGTTTATGTTGGTTCATTTAAAAATTTTTCTGATAAAATTTGTGTACAAGCAATTGAATACTATGGAACCTCTGTGAAGGGCCTCATCTCATATAATATCCGAATATGGTTACTGCTGTAGTTAAGTCACGACGTTGTTCATAGATATTTTAGCTTAAGAATGGAAGAAGAGAAACATGATTCCTGTTAAGAAGTTATTTCTGTTAGTTGGATTTCTCAAAGCCTGACACAAAACTCACTATACACACATTTTGAATACATATTTGGGAATGCAGTATTATGAGCAGTGCATTCTAAAATGCATCTGTACATGTATCAATTGTCAGCTTGTTTGACTCGAGTGCTACATGTTTAACTTGAAGAAAAGTTGACTGGTTTGAAACTGCTTGCACTTGACAGGCAGCAGAAGAGGCTTTGAGATTTCTCAAGATAACACAGCAGGCAAGGGGACCTTCAAAGAGAATGGGTTCTCCAAGGTATATTTGAGAACTTGCTTGTCAGATTTGGTAAAACCAAGTTGATGGGTTTTTAAAGCATTTGTTCAACCAGGTCCCCTCCGCTACAGTCTAACAAAAGGATGAGGCCAAGTGATGTATCTCGTGGCTTACAGCGGGTTCCATCACCACGTAGACCCTCCCCAAGACACTTCTGAGCTGGTTGGTCTGGTCTTGAAGTTAGAAACAAGGATGGATCCAGATGGTGTAAGCTCCTTATCCTTAACACACACAGTTCAGCTCTGTCTGATTTTCATTTAAATAACTTCCAAGGTGATACAGATATTCCAGGTTTGTGGAGTGAAGAATTCAGCAATGAGGTCCGAGTGAAGGTTATGAAGGCATACTTTTCTTGCTTTGTTCAGCAAGAGGACAAAATTGCCCATTTTACGTTCATCCAATGCTGATTTTGCTGCAATCAAATTTGAGCTGTGATCAAATGTGAGGTTCAATGTGAATCATCAAGTTTTGCCATCTCAGGTATTTGCAGATGCAGCTTCCAAAGACACAAACTCAAACAAGCATTGATAAACTTGACAAACCAGCAAATTCTTCCCATGCTTCTGATTTACAAGCAGAATGCATGAAAAATGTAGAAAAGGGACGTCTGTGCAAATAGTGTGCGCGACATTCCTGTACCATTCATTCGGATACTTGATAGACAAATTGAAGATATGGGTCTGCATCAAAAGTTTCCTCCATTGTTGTAAATGATGATGTTGTAAGCAGCCAAATATTGGCATTTGTACAATGAATTGAATGGCAAAAATGGTTACTGTGCTTGGGGCTTGCTGGTGTCTTTTGCAGTTTTGAACTGATAACGTCTTGCTTGCAAAATGCACATTCTACAGATAGAGCCATGCCCCCCTCTTTGTTTTATGTGCAACAACTATCATATCATCTGGGAAAACAAAGTGCAGCTTGCAATAATTGAAGCTGTCATTTGTACTATGTTGTTACTGGAAGCCTTTAAAGTTAGAGGTGCCTTAAGCCCCTTGCTGAATCGCAAATTTATTTTCAAATGGATGTTCACTTGCGAAGCAGGTCGGAATGATTAGCATCCATGTTGAATGATTCGAGCCACATTACTTTATCATTTTGATGATTTAGGCCCATTTCAGACAAGGCAGAGGCACACCGAACATGCAGCTCTGGGCCAGTCTCCGACTGCCATGTGGCTAACTGCATTCACACAGGGCGAGCCCTATGATCTTTTACATGCCAGCTCATGGAACAGTCTTATCAAAACTAACCGGATACCCCCTCCCTCGCCCCTGTGCGGAACTTAGGAATAATTGACACGTGGAGTTTTGTCCTTTATTTGGTTGAGAATTACATTGCAATTTATTTTTGAAAACAATGATTTTGTTTTGTTCCGTTCGTCATCTATTCACATGAGGTGACGGAACAAAAAAACTGTCCCTGTGTTCCACCCCTAAATGTGAATAATTGGGGGGAGGAACCATTCATTTTCTATGCTTTCCGGGTGTAAATTGAGCAATTGTTGTGTTTGTTCCACCGTGCCTATGTGAAACAGGCCTTAGCTACTGAAGTGGATTTGTATTTTTGAGTTTTGAGGCAAGGCTACTGCCAATATTGCTTGGCTTGCAGATCTTCCATCTTGTTGTCAAGTTTTTGTATGTCATGACAGTCTTTTGCATCTTTTATCCTCCAGGGATTCCAGATCTTATTGTATCATTTTTGACTGGTGCTGTCGTTGCCTAATATCAGGGTGATAATGGCCTTGATTTCAAGTTGTTGAGTATGGGTAATGCGTGGATGAGCAGGATGATAGTACAGAAAAACAAATCAATTCATGTAATACATTTTGTTAGGTCAAAACATGGTGAAACTTTTGTGTTTGCTTGTATGGATGGATGAGCAGGATGATAGCACAGAAAAACAAATCAATTCATGTAATACATTTTGTTAGGTCAAAACGTGGTGAAACTTTGTGTTTACTTGTATGCATCACTTCCTCACATATACTATACAGGTCAGACTTCAGATTTCACTGAACTGTTTCAGAATCAGCACAATCTATTTCGAAGATCTTTCTTATGTATAAGTGCATATATAATGTCTTACTGATTGTGGATGGCATGTGAAAGTCATTGCTTTCAATCAACAGTGTTTCATAAAGGCAAAGCAAATGTGTCAGCCAACCTGTTATATTAGAATCTTCAAGTGGGCTTAAATAGTAGAATCCTCTTTTGGCTCTTCTTTCAGGGCTTTTCATTTCAATGTTTTTAGCATCATTATTTTGAATTATATGAAGTAAAATAGTAGGCATTCAGATGATCAGACTGCTGTAAAGGTGCTTTAAATTCCTCTCAACACTTAATTACTGGGGATGAACTCCCTGTGAGCCCCCTATTTGTAAACTTGTTTCATCGACTATATAGGTTCTCTGTTTGTAATCGATGGGCTAACAAATACCTGCTTACAGGTACGTGTATCTGAATGGGCTACCTACCTAAGTGGATCTGCATTTAATTACCTGAGCTACTAAAAAGCTCAGCTCCTGTAAACAAAAGCTTTTTGCACCTTATTTTCATAAGATCATGAGGGGGTTATGATATTGTTCATTCAGACATTCTCTATTTGTAAATTGATCCTCTCTCTCTCTCTCTCTCTCTCTCTCTGTGTGCCCTCCCCCCCCTTTGGACCCTGCCCCCCCCTCCCTTTCCTTTTTTTCCCCTCTTCTTCTTCCTCCGACCCCGCTCTCCCCCTCCTTCCCTTCTATTTTTTCTTCCTCCCTCTTTTTATCGCCTTTCCCGCCCTTTTTTATTTGTCCATTAAGTTTGTTTCTCTGATCTGGTAACATGGGTCTCTTTCCTAGTTATATGGTCTGATCATGCAGCATTGAACTGCAGACATTGACCTGTGAAATAGGACTGCAGACGTGGAGGGAGAATCTCGTCTCCGAAGGGTTACCCTTGGCCACAAAATCCACATTCATGAGAACCAATAAGAGGCCAAGAACACTGAATAACAATTGATGGCATTGGTCCAAGAAATAGGAAACCTCCACATGTGGCTTCCATTTCTTGAAGCAACCCTGTATTTGTTGGAAGTGGGGTGGGCTACAGTAACAATATTTCACAGGTTTACAAGATCTTCCAACACATGAACCTTAGCATACTTAGCATACACACCTTAATACTAAAAAAGAAGATGAGTGAGATAGAGAGAGAATAGACAAGATCTTTCAAAGTGTACGGGTAAGCTAGGATGCTCACCTATAACTACCTTATATTCAAATGTCAAGTTAAAATGTGTGAATATGATATAAATTGACAAGATTTGAATATAGACAAAAATAGGAACTAGATACAAGAAATTGTGTGCCTAAGAGGTATGAAGAGTGTGTGTGTGAGAATATGGAGCATATAAACAGTTAAGAATTGTTTTATAGCAAACTCCAATTCTGATTAACTTAAATCAGAAACTAGTGAATCAACAAATGGGGACAGATGTAGACTTGTCACTCACAATATGTTGGTCGACACGAACTCCTCCAGTTGTTTCAGATGTAGAGCGCAACTCCTCTGAGAGTGTAGAACTCCTCCTTTATCACTTCCAAGATCACCAAAGGTTTTCCAATGTTAGAGCTTGTGGAAGCTTGAGTGATGATGAAACTATGATCTTAGCACTCTTTACATAGTTTGTGTAAGTTCTTGAAAAGCACTTAAAAAGAAGCAATAAAACAATAAAGCAAGATCAAATTGGATCATCGCTGCCTTCGCTAATGTTTTTTCTCCAAATCTTTCGCCAATAAAAAATCTTTCACGTTGCCAGCATTCCGAGAGATTCGAACTTTGGTCGTTATTTTGGACAGCACTTTGCCTAGCGATGTCATGAAGCGCTTTCTTGTTGCGAGGATTCTAAGCAGTACACACTATGTTGTTGCCATGTGGATTAATTATGACTTGTTTCCAACAAATCCCCTTCAATGTCATAATGGTACAAGGTTTAATAACCTGGAAAACTTCTTGTGACTCTTTGGTCAATGATTTGGTAAAAATATCTGCAACATTCTCACTTGTTAGTATGTAGACTAGCTCAATGTGCTTCTTAGATACCTGTTCTCGAACATAGTGGTAATGAACCTCTGTATGCTTTGTCCTAGAATGATAAACATGGCTCTTTGTAATAGCAACAACATTCTTATTGTCTGAAAATATCTGAATTGGAAGATGAACTTGAACATCAATATAATTCAGAATCTGCACAAGTGGCTATTGATGTAAATGCAGTCATGTACACTGCTTCACTTGAAGATGTAGTAATTGTAGGCTGTTTCTTGGATAACCAAGAGATAAGACAATCTCTTGGATAGAAACAATAGCCACTTGTGCTTCTGCTTGAGTCTTTATCATCTGCCCAATTAGAATATGGAAATTTTAAGTAAGAAATGTGAAGATTTTGGAAATACCATAGCATAATTGGAAATTCTCAAATATTTGAAAATTTGCTTAATTGCTTTCCAATGAATTTTCAGCGGATTGTGCATGAACCTAGATACTCGAGAAACTGCAAATTGAATGTTCGGATGTGTATTACATAGATATATTAAGCAACCAACTACTTGACTATATTATGTAGCATCAAATGGTTCTGAATTTGTTGGAATGTAGCATCAAATGGTTCTAAATCTACTTTCGACTGTAATGACACATTGACATCCACAAGTGCCTACATAGGCTTGGAATCTGTCATCTCAAACCTTTCCAGTAATTTTTTAATGTATTTCTGTTGTGTCATGTAGATACACTCATTTTTGTACTTGAATTCACTCTCAAGGCAATAATGCAAATTACCTAAGTAATTTACATCAAATATATGCTTAAGGTGTGATTTAAAGTATTGAAGGTTTGAATATTTGGGACCTGTCATGATTGTATCATGAACATATATGATAATAATAATAAAAAAATCTTTCTTATCTTTAACATAAAGAGTAGGAGATGATTTGAGTTTTCAAAACCAATAGATAGAAGATAGACATGTGTCTTCCCATACCAAGCTTTAAGTTCCTGCTTTAGTCCATACAAAGCTTTGATAAGCTTGCACACTAAATGCTCTTTACTTGTCTCTTTAAAACCTTTAAAAGCTTTTGGCTACTGAACATAAATATCTTCATGTAGATCACCATTAAGAAATGCACTTTTGATATCTAATTGGCATAGTCAAGACCTTTCTTTTGTGCATAACCTTTGACAACTAATCTTGCTTTATACTTATCTATTGCTTTTCTTTTGATTTTGAAGATCCACTTAACACCAATAGCTTTCGTACCTTTTGGAAACTCACAAAGCTTCCATGTTTGATTCTTATGAATAGAATTAATCTCTTCTTCCATAGCTCTCTTCCATACATGGCTATGTAGTGCATCTTGAACACTAGCTAGTTCATTCTCAACTCAACTAAGAGCTAAAATATTATAAATCTCAAAATGCTCTGCATAATTTACTTGGTTTGTTTGTTGTCTTCTTGTTTGACTTCTGGTTCTTCCAGTGTATTCCTTTATACCACTCTCTTTCTAGGTTTGATATAAGCACTTTGGTGTATCCTTGAAAAGTGGTGGAGTCCTTTCTATTTCTTTAGTATCTTCTTCTTCTAGAACTTTGGAACCTTGTCCAACTTCATAAGTTGGAATATCAAGAGGTACTGATGATGGACTACATACTGATGTAGGTAATGAAAATCTCTCTTCATCTTCATCCTTTAGGGTTTGAGAAGTTTCATCACACCCCTTGTATGGCTGAATATAAGAATCCAAATTCCTTATGAAAAATGCAATGTAGGATATCACGTGTATCTAGAACATAGAATCTGTATCCTTTGCTTTCAATTGCATAACCAATAAAGATAACTTTAATGGTTTTTACATCAAGCTTATCATGATCCTTGTTCTCAGTGTGAACATAAGCTAGAGAACCAAATACTTTGAAGTAACTCACATTGGGTTTCTTCCCATAATAAGCTTTATAAGATGTAATGAACTTTAAAGCTTTTGTGGAAGACCTAGTCAGAATGTGATTGGCTGTATGTACTCCATCAAAACCAAAACTTGGGAGAAATCTTTTTGGATGATATCATACTATGCATCATATCAACACGTATCCTATTCGCAATTTCCTATGTAGCTATGAAATGTCATCTTGCTCAATCTATGTACTACTACTTGTTGAGATATCAAGCTCAACATGTGATGATTGAGGATGACACATATCACTTTTTCATTTCTCTGATATGTATAGTGGTCCCGCTGGTATATGTCAGGGATACTTCATTGAGCTTTACTAGATTTACCTACCAAGAGTGATGGCACATTTGTTTCTTGCCAACCCACTCGTTCATGGACATTAGGATTTTCCTTATGTATTGTTCTTTATATATTGCACTAAATGTATTGCTGTATTAGGTCATGATTGTACATTCCTTTTATGTAATAGAAGAAGAAGAAGAAGAAGAAGAAGAAGAAGAAGAAGAAGAAGAAGAAGAAAAAGAAGAAGAAGAAGAAGATAATTCTTCCTTGTCGCAATCTGTGTGTGTGCTCCTCTTTGATTGTGAGAGTGCATGTGAGCGCTCTTCCTTCTCTCCTTCCTCTTGACATGGTATCAGAGTCAGTGTGGCTATAGAGAGCTCGTGGAGAAGGTCGATAGTGAAGAGTACACGAGAAGACATGGAGAAAGTGCGATTGACAAATGACTTAGATTGCTTCGAAAATTGGGGTGAAGGTTAAAGGCATCGAAATATTTTTGAGAGTTATTCCTTTAGGCCCTTTAGGGTCACTTGTTTTTCTCAAATTTCAGTTTTGAAGCCATCTGGACCTCCATTTCGAGCCCACAAGGTGAGACCCATGGAAAATCAGACCAATTTGCAAAAATGTAACTTGCATTCTGTTCGACAACACTCGAGTATTCCAAATCTAGAATTTCAAGGGATTCGATGTACTGTTGATACACAAAACCTGTGTTTTTTTTTTGAGATCGAACTGTCACGTCACAATGTGTCTGTATTCGAGTAGAGGTATTGCTTCTAGTGTTTGTATAGTGTTGCAAATTTCTATACAGATGGCAAGTGCTGATGGAATGAATCAGCTTATGAGCGATAAGCTGGACAATAACAACTTCCATGCTTGGATATTCAAAATGATGAATTTCTTGATGGGACAAGGTTACTGTAAGTACATCGAAGGAGAGAACAAAAATATATGCAATTACTAGAGAGGAATCACATTGCAAACTAGTTAAGAGCATATGAGGAATAGAATCAAGGAGCATGAAAGGTAATGTATTGGCTATCTCTTAGCATACAAGATAGCATGATTGGGCACATATAATATGCCAAGTCTCCGAAAGAGGCTTCATACAATATGCCAAGTCTCATACAATAGTTTCACACATTGTATGAGACCGATACAAAGGCACATTGTATGAGACCAATACAAAGGCACATAAATTGCAACTCAAGAATGAGCTACATACATTGGAGAAAAAGGGCATGTTGATAAGTGACTATACCTTAAAAATCAAAAGCATATATGAGTCACTTGCATCTATTGACGTGAATGTAGATGATGATAGTAATGTGGAAGTGTGCCTTTGTGGTCTAGGAGTTGCATAAAAGTAGTTCAAAACATCTATTCTGACCAAGGAAAATATTCTAAATTTTATTGATCTAGTGTCCATGCTGATTATTGAAGAAAAGAATCTTGGTGAGGACTCGAACTCCCAGGGAAACCTAGTTTTGAGCAGGTACTCTACTCTGGCAAAGGAAGAGGCAGAGATAGAAGCTTCATAAGTGGAAGAGGACACAATAACCAAGACCAAGGTCAACAACAGAATCATGCAGGAGGTAGAGGATAATTTTGAGGCAGGGGGAGCCAAAGAGGGTATAGAAATTTCCAAAGAAATGATTCTGACAACGACAATAAAGGATGTTGGAATTGTGGTAAACCTAGACACTTTGAATGTGATCGCAGGTTGCAGAATCAAAATAATGAAGGCAACAAAACAACTATGCATCCACAAGTGCAGATGATTCTGAGAAGATGTTCATGATCCAACATCACATGATGAATACAGTGTCTACTAATGTTTCACAATCAAACGATAATGTATGGTATGTTGATTCAGGTGCTTCAAATCACATGAACAATCATTAAGAAGGGTTTACTAGTTCGAAGAGATTACCAGTTCTTGGATATGTTGAAACAGGTGATGGCACATCACACTCTATCGAGCATACAAGAAACATAGCATTGTCTATGGAGAACGGGAACGTAAAATATCTTGCGGATCTGCTGCATGTTCCAAATATGTCAAAAAATTTCTTTCTTGTTGGACAAATGGTTGACGGGGGATTACAAGTCAGGCTCAATGCTGTGGGTTATATGTAGAAGAGTACAAATAGGATGAAGGATTGATTGCCAAAGGAAACAACGTGGGTAGGATGTTCACCTTAAATGTGAAAATTCCTGAAATGAATGCAACCGTGTTTGCAAAAGGTGTAGGAGTTATTGCTCATATAGAGATCTGGAACAAACAAATTGGACATGCAATCTTGGAGAGGCTGAAATTGATGCAGTCAAAGGAGATTGTCAATGGACTACCAAATTTCAAGGTTGCAGAGGTGCAAAAGGTATGTGTAGCATGTCAATTTGGTAAAAAATCTCCGCATGAAAAGCATGTTAGTGAGAATGTGCTAGAAATAGTACATACAGATGTTTGGGGTCCTACAAGACTACATCTATGGGCGGTTGTAGGTTCTATGTTACTTTCATTTATGACCATACACGAAAAGTATGGGTATATTTCATGAAAGAGAAGAGTGAGGTCTTCACTCACTTCTAAAATTTTAAAGCTATCGTGGAAAAGCAGATAGGGAAGTATATTCAAACATTAAGATTTGATGGAGGAGGTGAATACATGTCAAATGAGTTCAACAACTTTCTAAAAAGTCATGGAATTCGATGTCAATTTTCATGCAGGTACACAACACAACAAAATGGCATTGGTGAACGAAAAAATAGACATATTGCAGAAATAGCAAGAGCCTTGATGGCTGAGAAAAATATGCCTCATTGTTATTGGGCAGAAGCTGTGCACACTACTGTGTACATCATGAATAGAACTCCGATTGCTGCTATATGTCAAGTTACTCCTTAAGAGAAGTTCATAGCTAAAAAGCCAAACTTATCACATATGCAAGTTTTTGGTAGTATTGCATGTGTACATATTCTAGATGAGTTGAGGATGAAGCTTGATGCAAAATAAAAGATTGTATGTTCATTGGGTACTCCCTTGAGCAAAAGGGATATGAATGTTATAACTCACTCACATGATAGGTGAAGGTAGCCACATATATGGTATTTGATGAAATGTCAAGCTTCTATGCAAATGCCAAAGAAGGGCTTAATCTTGAACCAAATGAAAAACAAAATGCTGAAAAATCAAGTGTAGAATCTCAAGTTTTGAGTGGATCGGATGTGTCACCAAACAATAGTTCCAACTCAAATCCATGGAGTGGAAGATTGCATGGAAATTTTGTTCCAACAAATTCATCAAATACATCCAACAAAGGTAAAGAAAAGCTTTCTGCTAGTAGTAAAACATTTATAGGTTTTGAAGACATTGATGAAGATTCAAGCGCTTTAGAAAAGATTCTTGATGAGGAACTTGGATTTCCCTTTGTGAAGACTCTAGGAGTAAGAAAGGCACATGAAAATGATACAAGTAGAAGTGATCCAAGACCAAGAAGATATAAGAGGATGCAAAATTCAATGCAACGATTGACATATGATAGTTATATGGCTCGTCATTGTGCCTACATGATAAAGGTAATACAAGATGTTGAACCCTCTACTTTTGAAGATGCAATTGAGAATGCGGATTGGGAGAAATCTATGGATGAAGAGATGGCTGCACTTTACGAAAATGAAACATGGAAGATGGTTCCATTGCCACAAGGAAAGAAACCCATATGTTGCAAGTGGCTTTGCAAGGTAAAGCACAATGCTGATGGTAGCATAAGTAGGTACAAAGCACGATTGGTAGAAACCGGATATGCACAAACTTATGGCATTGAATATGAGGAAACGTTCAGTTCTGTAGCTAAAATGTCTACTATCAGAACACTTGTTTCATTAGCTACAACAAAATGGATTTTGCATCATATGGATGTGAAGAATGCTTTCCTATATGGTGAGTTACAGGAAGAAGTATACATAGACCATCCATAAGGATATAAAGATTCAAAGCATCCAAAATATGTTTGCATGTTGCAAAGGCTTTGTATGGGCTTAAGCAAGCCCCTTCCGCTTGGCATGCAAGGATTGCTGACTACTTAACTGCCATTGGATCTTCTATGTGTGATGCAAATCATTCATTATATGCAAGGAAGGTTATGATGGCATCACGATTGTGGCTATTTATGTTGATGACTTGATTAATATTATAATAAAAAGACCCTCATATGTCAGACTTATGGTCACCATTTTTCAATCCTCTATTGTCATGTTGATGAAGATGGGAGAGATATCTACTCTTGCCTTTCTTAAGAAGTTCAGTCCATCTTTCCACCTCATCCACTTTCTTTTACCTTTGGGATTTACCCATTATGAGTCTCTCTTTATGTCGTTCTCTTTCTCAGATGACTTGTATCTTTGGCATGCTAGTGAGTTCACCTGTGAAGGCAGATTAAACTACTCTTCCTTCTAGTCCATGCCGTTTCTTGGCCTTATGAAACTCTTAAGGCTAAGACTTGTGCTTATTCCATAAACACTTACTCTCAGATAGCTTCAGAGGAGTACAAGGTTGCTTCAACAAATGCAACCCATATGTGGAGGCTTCCTATTTCTTGGACAAATGTCATTTTCTTTTTCAATTGTTATTCAATGTTCTTAAGCCTCTTATTGGTTTTCATGAATGTGAATTTCATGGCCAAGTGTGACTCTTTAGATGAGATTGCCCCCCTGTAATGCTAATATTTCCCTACATGATGCAGATGTGAAGGGTTCAACCCATGGGATGCATAGCAACCCATGAAACCCTACCTCACAAGAGCAACAACTTGCAAATTTACGATCAGGGCATGTCACATTAAGGTTTTTCCGAGTTCACAACCTAAATTAGAAACTAGTGAATGAACAAGTGGGGACAGATGTAGACTTGTTACTCACAGTATATTGGCTTACATGGACTCCTCCGGATGTCTCCAGATGTAGAGCACAACTCCTCCAAGAGTGTAGAACTCCTCCTTAATCAGCTCCAAGATCACCAAAGATGTCCAACGCTAGATCTTGTGGAAGCTTGTGTGATGATGAAGTTATGTTGTTGGCTCTCTTTATATAGCTTGTGTAAGTTTTTGAAAAGCACTTAAAACATAAGCAATAAAAAAATAAAGCAAGATCGAATTGGATCATCACCCTCATCACTTTTTTTTTTTGCCAAGAAAACATCTTTCACATTGTCGGTGTTCTGCGAGATTCAAACTCTGGTCACTGTTTTGGAAAGCACTCCACCTAGCCACGTCACAAAGCGCTTTCTTGTTGTGAGGATTCTAAACAATACACACTATATTGTTTCCATGTTCTTGTGTCTAGTTCCCATTTCTATATAGATTCATATCTTGTCATTTTGTATCATATTCAGACATTTTAACTTGACATTTGAATATAAGATTGAGGTGTACATGCTAAGTTTCATGTGTTGTAAGATCTTGTAAACCTATGAAATATTGTTATTGTGGCCCACCTCACTTCGAACATTAAGTATCAGAGCATAGTTGACATACAAACTTAACAAGATGAGTGACTATACACTTGAGAATGAAGAGAAGATTGAGGGTATGTCCAATGTGGAGTTTTATGATGATGAATTTGTTAGTATCAAAAGACTTGATGAATATTGTCGATGGCACTTATTCAAGGACAAGACAAGTTGGAGAAGAAGCTACTTCATCTTCTAGAAGACCTTCCATTCCTATTTCTACTCAACAAGAGGTTAGTGAAGAAGAAGGAACTACTCATCATCAAGAGTCCGTACTACTGGCAAATTACTTCGTATAGAAGAGCAATCCAAATGGGATTCAAGGGATGCACAAGCACTTTCATATATATTGATGGCAGTCAAAAGACATATTATACCCCAAATCAGCTCATGCATAACCTCTCATCAGGCTTGGTTTGAGTTAGAGAATTTCTATTAGAGTAGGAGCCCTGCTAGAAAAGCTCATCTAAGGAGACATCTAGCCAACACAAGGATGAAAGTTGGTGAATTAGTTCATTCACATATTTGAATCTCAAAGATTTACAAGATTAGTTACTCAATGTGAGAGTCAACATTTCATATGAAGAGATGATAAACACACTTCTAAACTCACTTCCATCTACATATTGTGCTTTTGTTACTTCTTTATCTCTCTCTACAAGAGGTAGAGAACTTTCATTTGAAGAACTACAATTCCTGTTACTTCAAGATGAAGATCAACAAAAGAGTATGGAAGAGAATGATGAAGCCATGTTATCATCATCAAAGGTAAAGGAGAAGAAGGAGACAAAGAGCCAGAAATCCAAGAAGGAAAGTGCATCTTCTAACCTAAGTCTTCGAGTCCTTCCCCTAATGCTTCCTCTACACCCAAAGAAAAGTCTTCTACTACATCTGATTCAAAGAAAGGAGTATGCCAGTAATGTAAGAAACCAAGTCATTTTATAACAGAATGCAAAAAAAGGATTCTCAATGAGAAGAAGAAAGCATAAGGTAATAGTGTTGAAGATAATCCAAAACCTAAATCTTCAAAGGTAGATTTATATGCATGTGTTACTATTGAAGAGGTAGCTTTTGATCAGACAACATTAAATGCAATCTCAGATATCCTTGGATGTTGTAGTTTGGAGCTACTAAGCATATGACAGGTTGTAGAAAGGTATTTGCTTCACTTTCTAACTCTTCACGTAGAAGAGTGATCATTGCAGATACTCATGATTTGGATGTTGTAGGTGTTGGAGAAGTAAAACGTAAGTCTAGAGGAGGCAGAAATTTCACAATTTCTAATTTTCTTTATGTTCTAGACATGAAAAATTTGCTTTTTATCTCTACTTTCTTGTCAAATGGTTATCCAAAATTAGTCATGCTAATGTTGCTAGGTCTACTACACCTATGGAGAAGATGAAGATATGGCATGCTAGATTTGCCCATATCAGTTACACAACTCTCAAGCATATCAAAGCTCAAGGTATGATGGAGAGTTTTTCTACTTTTACTTTACCAGATGATGTAGAATCATGTGGAGGATGTCTTGAAGGAAAGCTTCAGAAACTACCTTTCAAGAAGCATGGATACATCATGGCCATAACAAAGTTGTAGATCATACATTCAAATGTGAATGGTCTGATGAGAACAAATTCTATTTAAAGTTTGAGGTACTTTTTTACTTTCATTGATGATTTCTCAAGATATACATGGATTTATGGTCTTAAAGTGAAGCCAACGGTTTTTTTCTACTTTCCATAAGTTCTCAGCTATGATTGAAAATGACATTCAATCAAAGCTCCATATTTTGAGGAGTGATAGAGGAGGATAGTACATGTCTAAAGACTTTAAGTCTTTTCTTGAAGACAAAGGTATCTTTCATCAATTCATTATTGCTTACATGCTAGAACGGAATGGTGTTGTAGACCTACAAGTAAGCTATTTATTGAGCATGTCTTCATATGGTATGAAATATTGGCATCCATTGTTTCATATAGCAATATCGATGTACATGGCATTTTTGGAAGTTTATTTTTGGCAAAATTAGTGGTTCATTCAAAATGAGGAATGATGAATATTTCTAGATAGGTGTTTAGATCAATAGAGTTAACTAGATATTAAAGAACATGTTTGAGAAATAGAGTGTACAAGAAGTTCTCACATAGTAGCATAACAAAAAATAGAAAGAGACACTGACATGTGTAAGAAGACATAATCTAGTAAAGGAATAAACAGAAGGTGATGGAGCACACAACAAAGAATTGCCTTTTTAATTCATGAAGGAAGTAGAGTACAAAGGGTTTATCCAACCATGCACTTTGAGCCAAGGAGATTAGATGGATACATAGATGTTAACACAAATAAACAATTTATAGAAGACTAACTTTGATGATTGCGCTTGGTTCCAACTTCTTCTCCCTCTTTTATAACTATTGACCATATGTTCCAATACCATAACTGAAAAAAACTTGGAGAAGCTTGTAGGAGGTAGAAAAGTGCGTTTCGAAGCGACAAAGTCTGGTCAAGCCAACCGGCACAAGACCAGCCCTTGAGCTTATGGAGACTCAAATAGACCTTATAGGCATGCGATAAGTGCGAAGAAATGCACTATGTACTTTGGCGCATCAAGGAGAAAGAGTCGATACAAAGCAGATAGGTTTGCGGGTTTACTAGCTCAAAAAACTTATATCTATGGAAGAGACAATGAACTTCAAATGCTCATAGCAACCAACGTGATTACAATTAGAAAACATCCTTTATTGGGAGTGATACACATAGGGTTGATTGTATATAATGTAGAAAAGAATAAGAAATAAGAAAAATATGCTATATGAATGAATCAGACACTCAACGGTGGTACCTCCTATTTTTCAGGAATATGAGAGATTGACCCCGATACAACAAAACTGAGATTTATCCCAATCTACCAAACCAAATGCTATAAAAATTCATAGGCATAAATTAGACACTAATATCTTTCCAATGACCCATCTTTTACTCAATTTGGAGCTCTATAGAGAGAGCAACAACCTCTGCAAGATTATTGTTGGCGAAGAAGATGATGCAAAAAATTGAAGGAACAAGACAATGATGGTCACAAGTGTATGTAATATTGCTTCCATGTATTGTACAAGTGATTTCAAGTCTTTATATAGACTCTAAAAGTGCTCCACGACTTCTAAACATGGAATTTGAATTCAAATGAGGGTGTGAATGGTTGTTGGAGGGAATCAATTCACTTTCCTACAATCTAGGAAAAGTGAAGATTTAGTTTGATCTACTTTTAGGTGATTGATTGTTTGATTGAATGCAACTCAACCACCACAAATGCGTGGGATTTGGGCTCTATCTTTCTACCTTTACATGTGTAAAGTTTGAAGCTTTTACAATGGTAAAAGATCCATGAAAAAATCTTTTTAAAAAATACAATAAGTGAGCATAAGAAAAAGAATTCTCCAATGGATATTCTTTTGACGCGATAGCCTTTGATGTAGATCAAATCCACCTCAAGCATAGTGTAAGCTTGATGTTCCAACAACTCCCCTTCAAGCTAAAGTATGCTTGAGTCTTCGTTCTCTGATAGGTTGAATACCTGCCATAGCTTTGAATCTACAAAGCTTTATTCCATCAAATGCCTTCATCATCATATCAGCTACTTGCTTTTCAGTAGGAACGAAAGAAAGGTCAATCTCGTTTGCCATGAGATTCTCCCTGATGAAGTGGTAATGCACCTCTATGTGTTTGGTTCTTGCATGGAAAATAGGGTTTGTCGCTAGAAATGCATAGAACTTACATTATCTCCAAATATGTGAGGTTTGGAACTCACAAGTCCCAAATATGTATACAAAGCCTTTAACCATATATCCTCTTGAGTTGCTATGGTCAAGCCTCTGTACTCTGCTTCCATCAAGGATAAAGCAACTGTTGGTTGCTTCTTGGAACTCCATGATACTAGCTTTGAACCTGTAAATGCCATTAGGGAAAAAAATGAACCCTGCATGGGCATTTTAGATTAAGGGGTGATTAGTGATGGAACAATGAGAAGAGGGTGGTGGCCACAGTCTACTCCCTTAATCACCTAGACTAGGCATAGGCTTCCCTTATTTCTTTGTGGTCAAAGTTGGTATGAATGACTAAAAACCAGGAGTTGTTCTTCAAAAGTGGTTTGATGGGCCTAGAAAAAAGTCGTTAGAAAATGTGGACCATTGGATTAGGAAAAGATCCAAAGGCGTAACTTGAAATTCATGAGAAACTGTGCCTTCATATCTCGTCCGTTGGGTGTAACTAGAAATGAGTGGTTGTGATGCATTGTTTTGAATTTTGGGCCATTTTCCATTGCGCCCATTGGATCTTTGCTTGATTCAGTGGTTGTGAAGCTTCGAACTTGAGAGGATCCCAAAGTACTTTCATAGCCATCAGATCTCTAAGACATTGAACGGAGGAGGATCATTTCTGCCACGCGATTGCGCCAATTTGTTTGTCCTTTTTTGCTAGTCCAAAAGCTCCTTTAGCTCATTGAATGCCCCTTATTTTGGCCTTTAGTGACAGACGCACTCGGATCCATCTTCTCCGTCCGTCAAGAGTCTATCTAACGGTCAATAATTCCGACGACTGTTTTCTTTGTGGGAGAACTTTTGTCCTTATGTGACAGACACACAAAGCTCAGTCTTCGACGTCCATTCAATCTAATCCAAGGGACAAGAATGCAGACGAATCCATTTGCACTGAGCACATATCTTAGAAGAAATATTTTATTGCCAAAACCACTGGTGATTTTTTTTGTGACCTTAATCCCGATTTTTGTTAACTTTAATCCCTAAAAATTAGGGATCCTTACAAGGCCCATGCAGGGTTCCTTTTTTCCCCTAATGGCTAAGTAACCAGAAGTACTTCTTCTATCATCCTTAGCTCCTACCCAATCTGCATTTGAATAGATTTTGATATCCAAATCTGAAGAGTAAGGATAGAATATACCTTCATTGATTGTACCTTTGAGATACTTAAGTACTCTCTTAGCTGCATCCATGTGTGGTCTTCTCGGTGAGTGCATGAACTGACTAAGCACTCCGACACTATATGAGATGTCTGCCCTTGTATGAGTAGCATATATCAAGCTACCTACGAAGCTTTGATACTCTTTAATGTCTTCAATTTTGTCACCTTCATAAAAACTAAGTTTATGATTCATCTCCAAAGGTGTACATGCAAGTTTAGTGTTCTACATTTTGAACTTGAGAAGAAGATTCTGAATGTATCTCCTCTGAGTCAAATACATTCCTTCATCTGTGTATATTACCTACATACCTAGGAAATATGTGAGCTCCTCTTGCATGTGTCTCTTGATCCTTTGAATGCCATTTAGATCATCACCTGTCACAATAGTATCATTTGCATATACACATAGATAGATAACCTCATCATGATCCCTTTTGATGAACAGAGAAGGATGTGAGTTGCTTGGTCTGAACCCTTGATCTTGAAGGTATGTAACCAACCTATAATTCCAAGCTCTAGGAGCTTGTTTCAATCCATACAATGCTTTCTTAAGTCTGCAAACATGAGATGGATGATTAGGGTTTTCAAAACCTGGTGGTTGTGACATGTATACCTCTTCACTTATCGAACCATTTAAGAATGCATTTTTCACATCAAGATGGAGGAGTCTCCAATTGCTTGCAGTAGCTACACTTATCAATGTCTTGATTG
This sequence comes from Ceratopteris richardii, assembly GCA_020310875.1. Taxonomy (NCBI): domain Eukaryota; kingdom Viridiplantae; phylum Streptophyta; class Polypodiopsida; order Polypodiales; family Pteridaceae; genus Ceratopteris; species Ceratopteris richardii. The sequence continues at coordinate 146,772,106 of CM035412.1, forward strand.
TAGTCATCTTTGCAACTGGTGAGAATATTTTATCATAGTCTATATCATGAGTTTGAGAGCATTCTTTGGCAACTAATCTTGCCTTGTACCTGTAAACTGATCCATATGAATTTCTTTTAACTTTATACACCCATCTGCAACCAATTACCTTTTGATTCGGTGACATTGGAACCAAATCCCAAGTATCCATCTCCTTCAATGCATCTATTTCTTCTTTCATGGCCTTTTCCCAATTAGGGTTTCTCTTTGCCTCTTCATAGGTTGAGGGTTCCTCTAAAATAGGTCTTTTGCCAAGTAGATTGAATGCTTTGTAACAAATGTGGAATCATATCCATACCTTTCTGGTTGTTTCTTCTCTCTTGCTGATCTTTTAGGTGCTTGTTTGGAGCATTCTCCAACCTCTTGCATCTTTTCTTTGCCTCTTGACTTCCATAGCTTGTAATCCTTTTCTCTTTCATCTTGGTCATCGTTTGTATCACTTCTTGGATCCTGGACCTGTGTATCATGCTTGCTTCCTAATTGATGAGAATCAGAATCAAGATCATATGGTAGAGTTACCTTTTGTTTTTCTTCATCATACCAAGACCTGTGTTCTTCAAACACAACATCTCTACTTGTAGTGAATTACTTGGTTGAAGGATTATAAAACCTGTAACCCATTTGAGTTGAATTGTATCCAATAAACACTGCCTTTGTTGCCCTTTCATCTAGCTTACCTCTTATTTGTGATGGTACATGAACATAAGCCAAACATCCAAGACTAGGTTTTCTTCCATGGCATGCTTCATAAGGATTCATACCTTGAAGTGATTTGGATGGTGGTCTATTGACAAGGTACACAACAGTTGAAATAGCTTCTGCCCATAGATAATTTGCCAACTTCTTCTCTTCAAGCATTGTTCTGGCTGATCCAACCAATTTCTTGTTTCTCCTCTCGGCGATTCCATTTAGTTGAGGAGAGTACCTGGTAGTCACTTCCCTTTTGATACCTTTATCCTGCAAGAACTCATCAAACTCTTTGGAGAATTATTCTACCCCTCCATCATATCTGAGCTTTTTTAGTGATCTACCTGTATGATTCTCCACATGTGCTATATACTTTTTGAAACAATCAAGCACTTCATTCTTACTCTTGATAAACTATCAAACAGTCCATCTACTATGGTCGTCAATAAATGAGACATAATACCTTGATCCTGCCAATGAAGGTTCTTGACTTGGTCCCCATACATCTGTATGCACTAAGTCCAATAAGTTGTTGTGGATGTAGTCTTTGTGGTTGAATGGTTGTCTTTGTGCATTCCCAATTTGACATGCATCACACTTGTTGATCATGTGTTGCTTTGATATGTTCGGTAGTCCTAGAACACTTTGATCCCTGCATATATCCTTCAAGGTTCTTTCATTCACATGAGCAAGTATCTTATGCCACACTTCAAGCTCACTTAGGGTTTGAGACCCAAAAGTGAATAGAGCTATGTTCCTGGCTTCTCCTACTTCAGAAGTAAAGAGCCTACCATGCTTCTCACCTCTGGCTATCTTCTTGAAGCCTTGACATGGATCTTCCACAAAAGCTCCATGTTGGGTGAACCTAACTTGCAAGCCTTTTTCAACTATTTGGCCTACACTTATTAGGTTTTTAGTGATAGTGGGTACATAGAGAACCTTACTCAGAATGTTTGTCCTGCCATTGGAAGCTTTGAAATTACTAATCTTCTTCACATTGTGCTTTGTGTCATCCCCTATTTGTACTTCATGTCTATGCTTTGAACTTTCCAAATCAGATAGAAGAGCAATGTTGCCTGCAACATGATTTGAACATCTTGAATCTATGTAGAACAAATGATCATCTTCTTTACCTTCTTTGTGGCTTAGATTCATGAGAACCAATGAGTCTTCATGTGGTTAATCTTTTGAATAATTGTTGTAGTCCCTTCTATTATAGCCTCTATTGTTATTGTTGAAGTTGTGTCCACCATTGTCTCTATTGCTGCCATATCCACCTCTTCCACTTCCTTTCTGGGTCTTCCCATTGAACCAACAATTGTGAGCGGTGTGGTTGGTCTTATCGCATATGGCACAAGGTTGAACATTCTAACCTTTGGTTTTGTCTTGCTTTGGTCCTTTCTTCTTCCCTTTCCACTTGCTCTTGCTTGCGAAGTTGGCTTGAGAATTCTCTTCTTCATCTTCTTCCTTCTTCTCGCCTTTCTGCTTCTTATCCTTCTTATTTTCATATAGAACACTAGTTGAATTACCATGATAGGAGTTACCTTCCTTTATGCTATTGTTGGCTTCTTGATTGAAGCGTTGTCCAAGAAAGATGTTGAAGTCTGGAGTCTGCACATCCATGATGAGATCATATGCCGTCATGAAGGATTGCCATTGCTTATCACTTTGAATCCCATTGAGAATTTGCCTCATGATAGCCTCTTCTTCAATCAGCTCTCCAATGGATGCTAACGGATCAGCAACCTCCTTGACCTTGGTAACAAACTACATGATGGTTTGTTTAGGTTTCTTCTCCATTTGGTTGAACTCGTTCCAAAGATGATTCTTTCTTGCTTTGGTACTAGCAGAAAAGAAAGTCTTGAGGGCATCCCAAGTCTCTTGAGATGTCTTTCATCTTCTAATATGTGGTAATAGAAAGTTAGAGATAGAGTTTAGTATGTATGACCTTTCTTGAGCATCCCTTGCACACCAAAGTGTGAGCTTATCTATCTCCTCTTGTGTAGGTCCTTCTTTGGATCTTGGAATAGACATAGCTTCATCACCTGCTACAATTCTATAAAGATTTCTACCTTGCAAATAGGCCTCCATTCTAATTTGCTAAGCCGTGTAGTTGTGTCGATCAAGCTTCTCGATCATTGAGGGAAATCCATCACCCATCTTGATCTAGCACTGATACCACTGAAAAAAAACTTGAAGAAGCTTGTAGGAGGTAGAAAAGTGCGTTTCGAAGCGATGAAGTTTGGTCAAGCCAATCGGCACAAGACCAGCCCTTGAGCTTATGGAGACTCAAATAGACCTTATAAGTGCAAAGAAATGCACTATGTACTTTGGAGCATCAAGGATAAAGAGTCAATACAAAACAGATAGGTTCGCGGGTCAACTACCTCAAAAAACTTACTATTTATGGAAGAGACAATGAACTTCAAATGCTCATATCGATCAGTGTGATTACAATTAGAAAAAATCCTTTCATGGGAGTGATAAAAATAGGGTTGATTGTATATAATGCACAAAATTATAAGGAATAAGAAAAATATGCTATAGGAATGAATCAGACACTCAACGGTGGTACTCCTAATTTTCACGAATACATAGAGATTGACACCGAGACAGAAAAACTAAGATTTCTCCCAATCGACTAAACCAAATGCTATAAAAATTTATAAGCATAAAACTAGACACTAATATCTTTCCAATGAGCCATCTTTCACTCAATTTGGAGCTTTATACAGAGAGCAACAACCTCTACAAGATTAATGTTGGTGAAGAAGATGATGCAGAAAATTGAAGGAGCAAGACAATGATGATCACAAGTGTATGTATATTGCTTCCATGTATTGTACAAGTGATTTCAAGTCTTTATATAAACTCTAGAAGTTCTCCATGACTTTTACAAGTGGAATTTGAGTTCAAATGAAGGTGTGAATGGTTGTTGGAGGGAATCAATTCACTTTCCTACAATCTAGGAAAAGTGAAGATTTAGTTTGATCTAATTTTAGTTGATTGATTGCTTGAATGAATGCAACTCAACCACCACAAATTCGTGGGATTTGGTCTCTATCTTTCTACTTTTACACGTGTAAAGTTCAAAGCTTTTACAATGGTAAAAGATCCATGAAAAAATCTTTTAAAAAAATACAATAAGTGATCATAAGAAAAAGAATTCTCCAACGGATAATCTTTTGATGCGATAGCCTTTGATGTAGATCAAATCCACCTCAAGCATAGTGTAAGCTTGATGTTCCAACAATAACGTGATAGGATTAGATTCTTGAATGTTTTGACTTCTTCACCACAATGATAGTGTTGTCGTAGTCCAAGACATGATGGAATCCTTCGCACATTGATTGCATTGATTGATAGCGATAAGGATGAAAATTCCATTCTAGATCCGTGAATGTAAAGCCCAAGTCACATTTTCATGAACATTCTCATAAAATGTGATAGTGAATGAACAACTATATTTAGTATTTCTTGGCTGAACTCCAAGAGAATGATGAATTGTCAAATGTGTAGTTTATTGGACTTGTAATTGGACCAGGAATGTAGTTCTCCTAAACTCCAATCTTAGAGCATCCATCGTGGTGCTAACATTTAGTATCTGTCTCTCAAACTTGCACACCATCCTATTTTTTCTTGAACTTTCTGATGTTGGCACAATGGTGTTGTCCTCGTCATCTTTTATCAATTCTCGATCTCATTTAATTGTGGTTGTCAAATTCCACCACCATCTTCTACTTGGACTCAACAATAGGTATTGTGGTCGCATCATGAGAGGTGTGTCATTGAGCCACTCTAGCAACCCCCTCTTGGTGTTCACCTTGAGTGAACTAATTCCTTGGTCTGGCTCTAAGGTGCTACATAGGAGCATGGAATTGGTCCCTGACAGTGCCTTTATGAAGATGTTTTCTATGTTGTGGTTATATGCACAACACTCTTTTTTCACCATAGCATCTTTCAATAACTCTCCCAGGTAGTGGGATTGGATCTCAAGATACTTTGTGCATGCATGAGAAATTGGGTTCTTAAATAACGCCACATAAATTTGATTATAGCATTTAAGCTCCATGAGTTATTTGCATCGAACACCTTGTCTCCAAAAGATCCACTTTAGCCAGAAAATCTTGCATGTTGGCAACGCAAGTTGCCTTGTATTTGGATTCTATCAAGGACAATGACACCATAGGCTCCCTATTGCATTAGGAGAATGTTCCTAAATTGAATGAGAAACAATATCTAGAAACCAATTTCGTGAAACCTATATCTCTAGACTAATTTGAATAAAAAAACGTGATAAATTTCATATCTGATGACATGTAGATATTGCCAAAGTCTATTGTTCCTTTGACATATCTCAGCATATGTTCTAGCTTTTCAATGGTTCTCCCTTGCCTGATTTGAGAGCGTGCTCAACACGTCGACCACAAAGCTAATGTTTGGTCAAATGTTACACATATATACTAAATTTCTAATCAACTTCTTATAGCCCTTTACCATTGCAATTGTCAAAGTGTCTTTCGAGGATAACTTAACATCAATCTCCATGGGTTTAGATGTAGGTCTACACTCAACCATCCCAATCTTCATAATTTCTTGAGCATACTTTTGCTAGGAAATGAAAAAATGCTGTGGCTTTTGCCAAACCTCAATTCCAGATAATAATGCATGAGATCCAATTTTTTCATTTCAAGCTCAACATTTGAAGCTTTTCAGGTACTCTTTATCATGTCATTTGACTCACATGTAATAAGAAGATCATCCACATTCAATATGACAATCACATACTTGCCATCATGTTCATATGTATATGGATTTGAATCTACAAGACTTCATTGGATGTTTAGATTTTGAAAAAGTTTGTCTATCCTCTGGTATCATAGTTTGGGAGCTCGTTTGTATCCATGCAGAGCCTTATTTAATAGTCATACTTTTCATTTTGAATGGGGGACCTTAAATTTCAATGGTCATTCCACATATACTTCCTCCTTCATGTCTCCATTTAGAAACATCAATTTAACATCCAATCGGTACATTTTCCACTTGCATTGAGCAACTAGAACTAAAATTGTACAGATGGTGGTCATCCTTGAACTTGGTGCAAACAAATATTTGAAGTTGAATTCTTCCATTTGTCTAAATCCGTGTGCAAATTCTAGCCTTGAATTCATCTACACTCCACCATACCCATACTTCATTTTCTAGATCCACTTAATGTCGACTACTTTCTTCCTAAGTGGTCTATCCACTAGTTCCTAAGGATCGTTGCGGATAGTGCATACCTCCATGTGCAAACCTTGTTGGAGAAAGTTGGTTCTGCATGTTTGGAATCTTGTTCTGGTTTGACATCTCATATTTATTATTCAATATGCTATGGGATTTTGATCCTTGGGTGTATGCTGGATTAGAGTGGGAACCCCATCAACGAAGTTGGTCACCAATGCATGAAGTGCATCTGCATTTCTAAGCTTTCAAGCTCGATCCAACTGTGCATCTAGAGGGATAGTCATGGTGGGATTTGCAATTCTTGGTATCCCAATTAGTTCTGGGTTTGTTCCCAAAACATTCTATAGAAGCTCATAAAAGTCTAGGATTGATGTAAGCTTAAACTTCCACAATGTGTAGTTTGTACCATCTAATTTTACTTAGGTTAAAGTAGATGTATGAATATGTAGTATTTGCTATCAAGAATTAGCCACACTAGAGGATGAACCTCCACTAGTGAAGTTTTTGATATTCCTTGATACTAAAATATTCAAAGAAGACATCTTTCTTGACTAAACATTTACATACTTCGAAATACAAGCCTCCTTTTTTAAACCTTGATGCTATCAATGCTCTAATACCGTGTAAGAAGTTCTCACATAATAGCATAGTGGAAGATAGCTAGAGACACAGATCTACATAAGAACACAAGAGATAGAGCACAAAACAAAGAATTATCCTTTTAATTTTTTAAGGAACTATAGTACAAAGGGTTTGTCTAACCATGCACTCCAAGACAAGGATCTTAGGTGGTTCCACAGACACTAACACAATTATACACAACTACGATACTACTACATAGTGTATTGTAGACTATAAAAGACTAACACTATCAATTGCACTTGGTTCCAACTTTGTCTCCCCCTTTTATAACTCCTAACATGTTCCAATACCATAAATATGTATGATTAGATTCTTGGACCTTTCAACTTCAGCCCGACATTGATAATGCTGTTGTCAATGCCTAGTGAGAACAGAATTGCTGATGCATTGATTGTGCTGATCGATAGAAGTAGGGATGAAAAGTTCTTTGCTCCACATCTATGAATATAGAGCCCAATTCACATCATCATAAATATACTCATAGAATTTCATAATGTACAAACAACTATATTCAATCTTTCTTGACTAAACACGAGGAGAATGATGAATTGCTCAATGTCCAGTTTGTTGGACCTTGACTTGGAGATGGACTCTAGTTCTCTTGAAATCCAATCCTAGAGCATAGATTGTAATGCTCACATTTGGTATAGGTATCCCAAACGTACGCACCACTGTGTTGTCTTGAAATTTTTGATGTTGACACCCCTCATAATCCTTGTTATCTTTGTTCAAATCTTGAACTCATCTAACCATAGTTGTAAGGTTCCACCACATAGTCCTCTACTTGGACTCAACAGGAGCTATTGTGGTCGCACCATATGAGGCCCATCATTGAGGGACTCTAACAGAGTGATTGAGATAGTTATTTTCCATCAATAAGAATTTCTTATGATAATAGACATTATAAGGTAATTGGTATGTTACTTTTTCATATGAATGTCATTTATTCTATTACCATAGAAATTCTTAAAAAAATTTTAAGTCATCTGAGCTTTTATCTTACCTATAGGAAAACTTGCAAATAGCTGAGGCCAAGGTGTAGAGAGATATTGATAGATCCAAAGATCAAACTTAAAGAAAGGATATTCTAAAATCTTCAATCATGAGAGAAAAGTTTTTTTATCAAGTACCGAGTCATTCTACATATTATCTATAGGAAAGTGTGCTAATCTTCTATTAAGGTATTTTGGACATTGGAAGATAGTAAGGTGCATACTGATCAGTAGTCCTCCACAATGCGGAAACCATTCAATGTTTCATGTTAGTAAGCTTAGAAAACTAAATTCTATGGAGGATAATATAATCAAAGGTACTATTTTTTTTGCATGGACATGAGAGTTTGGATCACTCTCTAGATGGATACTAAATATGAGAAAATTATGGTTGAGAAATCATGTCTTCTTGAAGTTTCTAATGGCTTGAAGGGATTTGTGCTTGTAAACACTACTTAGGAATTGGAAGTTCACGCTCACAAGTATTTTTCCTCATTGATTATTGAGGAAAATGATCTTTAGAATGGAGTGATGATGCTAGAAATATATTAATATTTAGTGTAAGAAAGAAGGGAGAGAAGGCCAATGCTCATAGCTTAGGGCTAAAAGATTCTTTGATAAGAGTGTGCATGATGTGCACATGTCTAGACTACAACACTCTAGAGACTACATATCTTGGAAGCAAGGGGAAGAGAAGGATGGGAAGAGACTTGTAGACATATCATTCTATTTGGCCTCTTATAAAGTAAGCATGCATGATGCATTGAAGCACACTAGATCTTATCTATTTTGAGGCAAGGGGATATGAAATATGGGAAGAGAGCTGCACACATTATGGTAATATCAAGTTTTTTTCCTCTATGTTGAAGACTTCATTGCATGCTCTCAATACACTGGATCGAAATAGATAACAACCTCTTGATGTTGGACACTATTTTTTAGCCTACTACAAATCACAAAACACAAGAAAGAGATTCTACCAAATAGACCTCCATCTTAAAGACAAACTCTGGTTACTAGGATAAGATTTAGAGAGCTTATGTACAAAGAAAAAGGATGTTTTTTTATTAATGAGGTTGTTTGTAAGACATGTTATGCTTAAAGAGGTCATACGGTGAATTATGATTCTATACAAATAATTTCTAGTCTAGATACACAATCTATAAGTTATCTATACAATGGTTTAATCCATTGATTTATACAATGCCTATATTTAGATTGATAGGATAATTCTAAGACACAAGCACAAAAAATTTACTCATATGGAGAATTATGTCTTTACATAAATTATTTTTGGACTAGGTACACTAGAACATATCTCTATCTTGGTCCACTTAACTATTAGAGTGAAGCAAGAATGCTCACAATTACATGTGTTGTTTGGCATGCATGCGGATAGGGATTTTTTGTTACATCGAGGGGATCGGGGATAATTGAGCATATTTAACAAGGAAATGGATCCCAATATTATCATATATTGATCATGAAATTGTCTTGATTTTGACTTGGGAGAGATGAAACACCATTATGTATTTGTAGTGCATGATGGATTACTCTTCAACATTTGTAAAACTAAAATTAGCCTTCATTGTAGTGGATAAAGAATTCAAGTTTCACAATTATTGGTGGATATAGGATCATCAAATATACAAACACATAATTGTGACTAGTATTTAATGGGCCAATATTTTTTATGAGTAGCACAACTTAGATTGAACATACCATGTGGATTGTTTGGCGTACTTGATAGGATGTGTTAATAAACTCAATGTTAGGAACCTGAAACAAAGCTTTGGACTTTTAATACTCTAATAACTCATCACTTGGTTGACATAATAGACTTTGTTGCACTAATGATGGAGAAGGATGAATGGACCTTGGTGTGAATTATCTCTCAAACGATTAGATCCAAGAATTAAATATCTAGGGGACCATGAAAGCATAATCAATGATTTGGGGACCATCACTTGGTTGACACAATAGACATTGTTGCAATAATGATTGGAGAAAGATGAATGGGCCATCGGTGTCAATTATCTCTCAAATGATTAGATCCATTTGGGAGATTTGTGCACACTACTGTATACATCATGAACAAAACTTCGACTGTTGTTGTACATCAAGTTACACCTAAAGAGAAGTTTACATGTAAGAAGCCAAGCTTATCATAAATGAAAGTATTTGGATGTATTGCATATGTAAATGTTCTAGATGAGTTGAGGAAAAAGATTGATTTAAAACTAGAGAAATGTATCATCATTGGGTACTACCTTGAGCAAAAAAGATATAAATGCTACAACCTAGTCACAGGAAAGCTGAAGGCAAGCAGAGATGTGGTGTTTGATGAAATGTCAAGCTTCTATGTAGATTCCAAAGAAGGACTTAATCTTGACTCAAATGAAAAAGGAAATGCTAAAAAAGCAACTGTAGAATCTCAAGATTTGATTTGACCTTATGTGTCACCAACAAATAGTTCCAAATCAAATCAATGGAGTGGAAGATTGCGTGGAAATTTCACTCTTGCAAAGTCATCGACTACAATGATGAGGAACTTGGATTGCCCTCTGTGAAGACTCCATGAGTAAGAAATGCACATTCAGATGATACAAGGAGAAGTGACCCATGACCAAGAACATCTCGGAGGATGTGGAATTCAGTGAAACAATTGATGTATGATAGTTACATGGCTCGTCATTGTGTCTACATGACCAAGGTAACACAAGATGTTGAACCTTCTTGTTTTGAAGATGTAACATGAAACGTAGATTGGAAGAAATCTGTGGATGAGGAGATGGTTTCACTTTATGAAAATGAAACGTGGAAGTTGGTTCCATTGCTACAAGGAAGGAAACACATATGTTGCTTAAATATCTAGGGAACTATGAAATCAAAATCAATGATTATTACAATAATGATTGAGGAACTTACTAGATTAGTATCTTTCACATGTAGATTATGGAATATTCTGTTGAGATATCAAGCTCAACATGTGATAATCCAGGATGACACGTATCAGTTTTTTCGTTTCTCAGTGGTCACACCGATATATGTCAGGGATACTTCATTGAGCTTTATTAGATTTATCTACCGAGAGTGATGGCACATTTGTTTCTTGCCAACTCACTCACTCGCAGACATTAGTTTGTTTCTTATGTACTAGTCTTTATATATTGCACTTGTTGTATTCTTGTTTTAGGTCATTCTTGTACATTCCTTTTTATGTAATAGAAGAAGAAGAAGATCATTCTTCCTCGCCTCAATCTGAGTGTGTGCTTCTCTTTGATTGTGGGATTGTGTGTGTGAGCTCTCTTCCTTATCTCCTTCCTCGTGACATATTCCTCTTTATTCCTCTAAATATGCTTCATATAGAGTTCTAGATGCATAATTTTAGAAGGGAAGCACTTCATTCCATTGTGCTTTGGAGGCTCTCTTTTTCCATTAATATAGAAAAAGTTTCCAATACTCATTCAAAAAGATATGATTAATCTAGACACTATAATTTTACATAGCACACTCAAGAGTTGGCTAAAAAGATGTTGGAATGTTAAGCTCAAAACGTGAGTCACTTGAATAAATTATGCTTGGGGTGTTTAGTTTTTTCATTTCTAGATTCTAGTTGGAATATCTAATAATGGTGTTTTGTAGGAACTAATGCCAAAGCACTTGGATGGACAACAAATTTTGGATATAATCCTCAATGACATCAAATCAAAGTTGGATGTCAAAATTTCCATATTGGTAGGCCACTGATCTCTCACCATAACACTTTTATTTTCAAATACTATGTTATAATTAACAACTATGGTTCTCTAACACAATAAGTTTTATGGAACTTACAAAGCTAACATAGAGTATAGGCTTTAGAAAAATACACAGATTAACAACATTATTTTATTACCTCAATTACTAGTCATAAGAAAAAGACAAAAAAAGGGATGTAACACAATATAGGAGACAAACACAACAATTTGGATTAATGTTTTGGAAAAAATGCAATATAATTAGGGGGTTGATAGGTTCACCCTCATCTACTCAACTTTCTTGATAGAGAAATGAATTTTTCAACATTGAATGGAGTTTGATATTCTATATCTATAAGAAAATATCCAAACAATGGCCTCACTTGATGTATTTCTAATACAAATTGCTTCTTTGCATACTTCATTGAGGATAGGAACCCAAAAATTAGATGAGAATACTTAATCTATGTGTCAGATGGGTTTGATGGATGTAGAATTTGATCCGAATCCATTGCGGAGTTTTCTTAGGTGATTTACAACAATGATATAACCTTCATCACCATTTGGTTGGACACATTGGGGGCCACTAAGAGTTTCTCCAAGTCGTCAAGCTTGCCTCATGGATGGCTTGTTCCACTTTAACCTTTGTGAACTCACCATTTATGTGATATTAAAAATACTATTTTTCTCTCACAACATTCTCCACATAGTGCTCCATATGTATTACTTCTTCCTCTTTGCTCTATAATAAATGAACTTGCTTTTTTTATTTTTACAAAAATTCTTTGTGCTTGTCTTGATCAGTATTTACATGGATAAGCAACGCCTTTTTCTTCTTTGGCATTCTCTATTGTTGTTTCTTACTTGTGAATGCTTGTGATAGATTCTATATGTTTTGTTTTTTCTTTGCTATCTTGATGTAGAGAATCTTCCCTTGCTCCATTTAATTCCAACATTTGTTGGTCATATCTTGGTTTAATTTGTTGGAACTTTTCTGTTTCTTTCATCAGTGCAATTATATTGTCTTTCTTAAGTTGATACTCCTATGATTTCACCTTGTCTTGCATCATCTTAGTATCTTTTTTGAATTTTCTTTTTTGCTTACACTGCCTTCATCTTCACCTCATATAACTCTTTCTCCTATCTATCTACTTTTTCCCTTAGATTAACATTCCTCCATCACATTTGATGCTTGGTAGAAAACCTTTTTTTGGATCTCTTTTCTATGGAAAAAAGAAATCTAGTCCCAAAATTGATTTAAAGAGATTTTTAGAGATCAAAAAATGTGTGGGAGGTGGAAAGGATGTAGTAAATTGGCATTTTCCATCCAAGGATAGTTGAACTTGGAAGTGGTGATTTTTTTTTAGAGAGTCAAGAAATTTCAAATGTCTAGTGAGTGGGACTTGAACCCAGGCACTCTGCCCCACATTATTCAAGGCATTCCATTGCACCATACCCATTTGGACGGAATTGGTGAATTTTAATGGTGGTCCTACTCCAAATTCTTGATTCATCTCAGTCCTCCATTTTGCTTTTTTGCTTGTTCTTTCTTTGGGATTTCTCTTCTTCTCATTTTTGTGCTTGATAATGATTATCCTCCTCATGCTGATTCTTATTCCTTTCATCTTGTTGCTTCTATTCTTGGTCACCCTATTTAAAATCTTTCAAAATTACTACTTATAAATTTTCTTTCTTGTCTTGCATCTTGTTCTTGATTTGATTCTCAATATAAAAAAAATGTGATCCCAAGATGATAGAGTAGTTATGTGTTCAACTCCTTTTCTAAATATACAAAAAAAATCACTCTAGCTCATTCGAGTGGCTATGGACACTTGTAAACATGATGAATAAGAGATTCATATACTAAAAATCTTACTGTAAATTTAATGCCTCAACAAAGAACCTTCAAATATATCATAGAATGGTGGATTGTTCTTTTCAACTTGTATTCATTGTAGAATGATGCATCAAACATGGATTTCATGGCATTGGTGTCTAGTTTCTTAGATAGAGCATCAATGCCATTACGCGATAGTGTGTGTTGGTGGGATAGTGCAATGGTTTGGGCATTTGTGTTTGCACATGAATTTTCTATCTCTACCAATAGCTCCATGATGCCAGTATATGATGGCATTTGAGCCCAAGGAAAAATGGCAAAGAGAAGGAGGAAATAAGCCCCCAACCACTGCATCATGGAGTAGTTCATCTCCTTTGAGATTATGATCTATAGGAAAACTAGATTGATATTGTTATTGTTATTGTCAATGACTATGCATTCTATGCTTCCTAACATGCAATATTGCACTATTGAAGAATATAGTTTTCAAGAATAGTAAAAGATCGGAATGGTAAATCTATTACAATTATGTGTCCCTTCAGTAGCTTTGATGTGAACCGTTTCCCTATATATGGTCAGTTTTTAACTCTCGAACCATCTAGAGGTTCTTCTCCCATGTAACCACATATACATGATATAATCATATCTGGTGGTACATTGTACTTAGGAATTCACTTATAGCTCTCACTATACTCATTCTCACACTAATCGTCATCTATCTACAAAGAGATCCTCCAATCATCACATGTCTTTGTGCATCGATATCCTTCTTTGCTCTTGTGTGTACTTCTACTCATGCTTCCTCACTCACACACACACACACACACCCAACAATAGTACCATGTTAAACTCCTTTTCAACTTGTTGTTTTTCACGTCTGCCATCACACACATTTTTAAGAGTGGAAATCAGTTTTGGAGCATATAAGTAAAAAGCTTAGCACTTGAAGAACATTTCCACTAGGTGCATTGGGTTTAAGCTCCCTGTCCAATCCATTCATATAGTTAGAATTGTGATTGGAGTTATAGATTGTGAGCCACGTTTCAACTTTTTTAAATCCCTATCTTGCTACTTTTGAGCTCTTTGGTGTAATGGAAATCAACTATGACTTATTTGGCATGCTTCAAGCTAAATTTAAGCTTGATGGGACCAACTATCCAATGTGTTCTTAGATGATGAAGCATGTTCTTGTTGCAAAGAAACTATGGAACATAGTGGTAGATGTTGATAAGAAATCTGATGGTTCTTCTACTATCCAACCTATTTTCATAGACTCAGGTTCTTCTTCAAGTATTGTGACTATGCCGTTTTTCAACTATGCAAGAAAAACTTAGATGGGATGGAAAGGATGCTCAAGCTCATGCATTGATTGCTCTTTTTGTAAAGCAACATATTGTTCCACACATCCAGTCATGCAGTACATCAAAACAAGCTTAGGATGCCCTTACTTCTTTGTATGCCATGCATAATGAAGCATGTGTTGCTTATTGGAGAAAGCAACTTAAAGATGTATGTATGGCTGAAAATGAGTTAGTGGATGTATATGTTACACACAACAAGGATTTGAAAGAGCAATTGGAAAACATTGATGAGATCATTCTAGGTGCATATCTCATTTGTTTCTCAAGATGTTTGGACATGTGTTGTCACATGTCATTATCATTCATCATCACATTCTACATGTATGATTGTTAATGAGGTTGAGTTGGATTGGTTTTTTGACAATGGTGCTTCAAAGCATATTACTTCATGCAAAATAATTTTTGCATCTTTGAAAGATGCGGGCAAAGGAACATGTTGGATGTACAAACAATGCTTGTTGTCCTATTATGGAGTTGGATAATGTACAACTACAAATGAAGGTATTGTTACTTAGAAGAACATGCCCAATATCAAGAAAAATTTGATTTTAGTTCTTACCATTGCTAGTGTGGGACTTCATGTGTATTTTTTTGATAACAAATGTATGGTTCATGATATGAGCAATGGAAATTTTATTGTGATGTCAACAATATTAAAAAATGGTTTGTATTACTTGGATACATATAAGAGAGTTTGCTCAAATGCCTTGCTTACACATACTTCTTCTATGGATGAAACACAGTTATGGCATGCTCATTTGTGTCATTTGACCTTAAATAGTTTGTTTTACTTGTAAAAAAAGGATATGGTTATAATTCTTTTGACACTTGAGCCCATTGAAAAGAATTCATGTGAAGGTTGTACATGCATTGTGCTTCTTTTCCCAATGATGGTACTACACATACTACACAAAATTGCAACTTCTTCATAGTGATTTATGTGGTTTGGTTAAGGATCAATCTTTTGGAAAGCATGTATACTTGGTTATCTTCATTGATGATCAATGCACCTACTTGAGTGTATCCTATGAAAGCAAAGAATGAGGTATTTACTTGATTTAAAATACTTTTAGCGATGAGTGAAAAATTTGTGGCAATAACATTTTGATTCTTTCCATGGATTGTGGTGGTGAATACATGTCAAATGAATTTAATGCTTTTCTTTGTGAAAGATTTATTGCGCACCAATTTACAATGTGATATAGACCTTGACAAAATGTTGTTGCGAAGCACAATAAAATAACACTTTTTGGAATTTCATGATGTATGGTTAAAGAAAAGCATCTTCCAAATAAGTTTTGGATGGAAGTGATCATGTGTGCAAACTATGTATTGAAACATTATCCTACAAAAGCATTGAGATTCATTACACCTTATGAGGCTTGGAATGGGCGGAAGTCAATGGTTGGTCTTATGCACATATTTGCTTGTTTGGCATATGCTCTTGTGCCATCACAACAACATCACAAACCTGATGACAAGGCAAAGAAATGTATATTTTTTGTAGATAATAGTAAGAGTGAAGGTTAAAGATTATACCATTCATTGAAAAAAAAATCTATTGTAAGTCAAGACGTATTTGCTACAAATTCAACTTATCCTTTGCTTTAATGCAAATTTCAGACAGTAATTAGCTCACAAGGTGTGTTTGATACACTCATGTCTTTGTTTCAAAGTGGTGCACTTGACTATGTTGATGTATACCATCCAAATGAGATTCAAAGAACTAAAATTCTTTAGCCAAATATGGTTGAAGATCCCATCCAAGCATTGCCAAAAATGTGCAAAATTTACCACACATGGCTAAATATGAGCATGAAATTCAGCCCAATTCTAATGTATATTTTGATGATTATTACATGAGGAATACACATCTATCAAGGATGTACAATCTATGGAAAAATGGTTATAGAACAAAGACATAGAAACATAGCAAGTTGAGTGATCCTTTACTTGGTAGAAAAAGGTCAAGCTCTCACCATGCATCAAGTGACTTTATGGAGGTATCTCTTATTGCAACTACATGTAAACACTCACTTTTGAAGATGCATGTGATGATCCAAATTGGATGACCACAATGCAATTAGCCGTGGATTCTATTCATAAAAACTGTACATGGAAGTTGTGTGAATTACCAAAAGGTAAGATGTCATTGATACTAAGTGGCTTTACAAGATTAACAAAAATTCAGATCGTAGCATTGACCGTTACAAAGTCAGATTAGTTGCAATAGCTTATGCACAAAAATATGGCATTTATTATGAGGAGAATTTTGCACTTAATTTGCACATAAATACCATTGATTTTGTGATTGCATTGGTTACCCATTTTGGTTGGAAAGTGCATCAGCTGGATATAAAAAAAACTTTGTTGAATGACAATTTCCAAGAAGAGATGTATGCAAAGCAACCTCTTTGATTTTCCATCAAAGGTTAAGAGCATATGATTTTTTGTTTGTGTAAGGCTTTATATCAACTTACACAAGATCCATGTGTATGCTTTGACAATATACATAAGCACTTGATTGCTCTTGGTTTTACATGTCTAATTGAAAGCACACTTTATGTGCACAAAGATGGGAATGATAGCATTCTCTTGACTAGGTCATGTGATGAGGAAATTAGCATGATTATGACTAATTTGTAGAATATTTTTGATGTCACATGTCTTGGTCTTTTGAATTATTATCTTTGCATCTAGTTTGTATTCATTGAGGGGGAAATTGTTGTGCATCAAGCAAAGTATATTAAAAGAATAATTCAACATTTTGGTCTTCAAGATTGCAAGACTATCTCAATGCTAGTGGAAGCATGATTTAGGTTCCCAATTGAGGATGAAAATGATACATTTGATATTTTTCTTTATCAATAATCTATGGGATGCTTGCTATATGCATGTAAGACAAGGAAAGACATATAGTATGCGGTTATCAATTGAGTCGATTTATGCATAGCCCTAGCACGAAACATAAATATGAGTAAAATATGTGTTTACATATCTCAAAGGCATGTTGAGTTTGGGTCTCTTTAATGGTGGAGATGCTTAATTATGCTTGCATGATTTTCTGGATAGTGATTGAGCTGGTTGTTATGATACATGGATATCCACTAGTGGTAATTTCTTTTTCCTTGGAGGATCATGCATATCTTGGTGAGTAAGAAGCAACCTACTGTGAGCACATTGAGTTGTGAAGATAAGTACAAAGTGCTATTCATAGTTACAATAGAGTGTATATGTCTGAGATGCCTATTGATGGATCTATGCATGGAGATTGATGCATCTATGCATATTCTCAATAATAGTTAGAGTGCATTGGAGGATGCAAGAAATCTGGTGTTTCATGGATGAAAAAATCATATTGAAGTTTGTTATCATTATGTCTAAGAGTTTCTTCATATTGGAGATATTGATTTGGTATATGTACCTACACAAGGCAATGTGGAAGGCATATTCACTAAAGCTCTTCCACGAAAAAATTTTGAAGCTTTTCACAAAGCTTTAGGTTTATTACATTGCAGGGGCGGATCTTCCACTCTCTATATCTGTTCACATCATTTTCTCTAGGAGGTTTGTTACACTTATATGTCCCTTAAGTAGCTTTGATGTGAACCATTTCTCTATACATGGGAAATTTTTACTCGAACTAGCTAGAGGTTTTTTACTAATGTAAACACATATACATGATATAATCATATGTGGTGGTACATTGTACTTAGGGATTCACTTATATCTTTCATTATACTCATTCTCATACTACTCATAATCTATCTACAAAGAGCTCTTCCAACCATCGCATGCCTTCATGCATCGATCTCCTTTTCTCTTGTGTGTACGTCAATTTATTCTTCCTCACTCTCACATACACCCAACAAAGTCGGGGTGTACAACTTGCATGGAACGAATTCTTTTAAATGGAAATTATTTGAAAATTTGCTATTGAGTTTCCATGTAGATAGGGGTGACTTCATATATGTGATTGTATTTGATGACACTTGAGGGCAATAGTACAATTGTGGCATTCCTATTATGCCTTAGATAGAGGCCAGGAGAGAGAGAGACACACACATAGAGAGAGAGATACACACACACACATAGAGAGAGAGATAGAGCTCTCTTGTACACAAGTGGATAACAAAGATATATCTTTGCATGTGCACATATAAGATAAAAGTGTGCCTTGGATTTAGTGAATGGATGTGGTCCTTTTATACAACCAAATAAACCTCTTTGGATAATGAAAATGAGATAAGGATTTTAGCTAGTATTATTGTCGCAGATCGAGGTGTTCACACAAGCTCATAGGCAACAACTGTTTCATCTTTGTAAAGGATATAATGCAAATCCACATGTATTCATCGTTCAAATATTTTGAGATGATATATTTTGAGAACATCATTGCACTTTACAAAATAAACATGTATTTTTTGGCTTATGCACTATCATTTTAGATAGAAAAACTCATTGCTACTACATGCTACAACTTTGAACCATTTATTTCTTGCCTAAGGATCACATCATTTAGGTTCTTCAAAATGATTGAGCCATTCGGTCTTATTGTTTGTATCTAAAAAGTGATGAAGAAATGCACTTCGATTTTTTTGGCTCTTAATTGTATTTTGGTGTTGAAATACAAAATCAAAATCATTGTGTTTAAAAATATTGGCTTTGATCCATTATTCATAAAATTTCTTTTTTGTTTCTTATAGAGACTTTAATAATAGTGTATTAATATGCCAATCCTCTTTTCAAGACAAAATCTTTAGTATTTTTTCCTCTAATCTTTCTTACATGAGGATATTTTTTGCTATAGAAATCTTGAAACTTGGTATTGTGGACTCCATCCTTGTAATCACTTCTAGGCTATACTTGGGGATGTAAGGGTCATGTGACCTTACCCCCATATTCATGTATGTGTGTGTGTATCTGTTTATAGAGAATTGCCTCACGAAGATCATTATATGGGTTTTGGGGCTCCCATGCATGTGTGCATGTGTCTTCTCGCCTCTCTCTCCCTCCATATCCTCCTTTAGAAAATACCTTCATTGGTATCAAAGTCAGGTTGAAGGTTGGTGTGCAAGGAGCTTTCATGGAAGCTTAGGGTAGAGGAGGTGAATGTGCAGGTCGGCACCTCTTGATAGCCCTTGTTAGTTTGGTCATAACTCCAACTAGGAAGCTCGGATTTGTGAGATTTAAATTTGTATGCATAGCTAAGATAGAGGACTACAAATTTCCATGGTAGAAAAATCTAATTTGAAGTTTTAGTTTGCCAAAAATTTAAAAAACTTGGACATATATAAAAGATGAATCTACAATCACTTGGACAACAGGTTAGTTTTTTGGCTATAACATGAGTTTTAGAGACTGCATCGAAGAAATTCAACTTGCGCATATAAAGTTACACAATCTAATTCGAACTTTTAGTTCGCTAAAAATTCAAAGAACTCAGACATATATAGAAGATGAATCTATAATCACTTGGACAACAAGTTAGTTTTTTGGCTATAACCTGAGTTTTAGAGATCACATTGAAGCAATTCAACTTGCTATGTATAAATTGAGAAAAGAAATATAGTTTTGTAGAAGAACATAGTCCAGATTTTGAGTGTTAGTCCATAAAAAATGTAGGATACAGAGCAACAATGTTGCATTTGAAGGTGAAATTGACAATGGATGTTTGTTTTGTGTATATCTTGAGCTATACACCTCTGATTGAGGAGTTGTAAGTATTTTTATGTATCCAAGAAAGAGATCTTTAATTTTCCTGGAAGTCTTAAACAAATATTAATGTTTGGATCATAAAAAATGCAATATATGGACTATCATAATTTTCCTATGCAATGCTAAAGATAGTTGAAGATTGGAATTATCTTCAAATCCCTTTTGAGCTCTTGGTTTAGAGCTTCATTGGTGCAAAGATAGTTGGGAGAAGTGTATGAGCACTTATCCTTTGCTCTTGGTTTCCATTTTTTCGTGTATGATCACTGTGGTAGCTCCTCCATATGAGAGTAGAACATGATCTTATCAAGTATTTGGCATATGAGATGGCATTGTGATTTACCTTTCATGTTTATGTCATCACGAGTTTGATCATAGTATTGTCAATGCATGTATAGTGGCATTGTGGTCTATATCTTGTTTAGGCCACTTGGATACGACTTAGCTTGCCAATTGCACACAATTTATATGAGTTAATTTTGGATCTTGGTTAGTACTTGTATTCTTGTTTTTTTGCATATACACGATCCAGTTGGAGCCTCAAATATATATCATTTTATCACCTATGTTGGCTTTGCATTGAGCTATATTATCATTGGTCATTATATATGATGGCCATTATGGTTTGACATTGTTGATGCAAGGCAATCAACAATTGAAGTTTTGATGAAGAATTGAAGTCAAGGACTGAAGAAAAGATCAAGTTATGAAGGATGAAGGAATTGCATATCCAGGAGATGAAGATGTGTACACATATGTACATTAATTTAGAGTTAGCTCATTTATCCTTTTGAGTAGTTATGAGCTTGTAAATTTTTGACTATATATACAAGGAAAAATGTCGGGGCAAATATGAGAGAGTGTGTAAGAACAAGATTTGAGGAGAATTAGATGTCATTAGACACTTTAGAAGTGAGTAAGATCTCTCTCATCACTCAGATGTAAATTTTTCAAAAATGAAGAAATGTTGCGCCCGATTTTCTGAGTATTCTCCTTTTGAGCTTGATCATTTCAAAAATTCTTTTGTAGGTGTCTAATTCCATAGTTAATGAGTCTATGGTTAAAGCTTGAGAGCCTCAGCCTGTGAGAATTATGAGTAGGAACATTCATATGTGAGAAAGTGTCAAGTGTCTTCTAAAATAGGCGCAATTCTGATAGTCAAAGAAATGGTCAGTTCTTAGTGCACAATATAAAGTTTTGCACAAATGAGGAGTAAAAATCTAAGTTGGAAGGTAAGCCATCTATGGCTAAAAGCATTTGCATAAACGGATTCTAGATTGAGAGAACCAAGCTTTAGAAGTTGTAGGTGTCAAAGTCGACTGTAAAGAACTATAGTTTTTGTAAAGAACTTGTTTAGATCATTTCTCAAGTTCTACTGAGTGTTTTGGAATGATTTGACTTGGAGGATATGCGCAAACTATAGATGACAAGTTGTACAAAGTTTTTATAAAAAACTTTACACGTTTGATAAGTCAATGAGTGAGTTATGTGCAGCAGACTTTCTGTGTAGTCATCTTCTTCATAGTTTGTTGAAAATTTTTAGAAGTTGAGTATTGATCCTCCAAATTGGTGAAAGTTTTGAGTTACTTTTGTTGTAGAGGTGCTCTAACTTCAAGAGTAGCTTGTTCTTTTGGAGATTAACACTTTCCATGAGTGGTAGCAGAGCAGGAAGCATCAAAACTGAAGAAAGGAGGACTCCGACTGCTACAACTGTAAAGAATTCAACACTTGAAGGTTCAAAAGGTGAAAGCTTGAAAGCAAAGCTTGAGAAGGAGACCATAAGTTATCAAGAAGGTCAAAAGGAACTTTGTTCGAAGTAAAGATAACCTTATTCCTCATAAAGTTTGAAGAATTCAATACATAGGTGAAGAAAGGATGGGAGATTCTCTTCAGATAGAGGAGTTGGATAGTGAGAACTATCCAGCATGGTCAATGAGGATGGAAGCTCATCTTATGAGAAAAGATTTGATAGGTTATATTACAGGTGAAGAAGAAAAGCCTGAGTTTAGAGATCCTAGTGTTCCAACTAGGGATGAATGATTAGATTTGAAGACTTGGATGAAGAGAGATGCTCAAGCTAGGAGCATTATCTATATGGGAGTCAATGATTACATATTACCTCACATTAGAGGTCTTGAAAGTGCAAGTGATACATAAAATGCTTTGGAGGAGCATTTCCAAAATACCACAAAGTCAAGGAAGGCTTCCTTATGGGCAGAGTTTACCACATTTAAGAAGAAGGCCTCTCAATCCATCTCAGATTATGTAACAAGGATGAAGGACATTGCAGATGCATTAGGAGCAGTTGATGAAGATATTGAGGAAGATAAATTGGTAAGGCAAATCCTTACAGGTTTGAGAGGTGATGACAAATGGAAGCCATTCATTTTGTTTACTGAATTATCACTAGGTCATTTTACTCCTAATTTAAATCAGTTGCTAGGACACATGCTTACCTTTGAGAAGGATGTCAAAGGTGAAAGTGATAAAAGTGCAGGTCAAGCAATGTATTCAAAGGATAAGAAGAAGAATATCAAAGGGAAGCAACAAGCAAATGAAGATGAAGGTACAACTAGCCAAGCTAACTTCCTAAGAGGAAGAGGAGGTGGCAAAGGTAGAGGAAGAGGCAGAAGTAATAAAGATGGAGTCAAAGCTTGCTGGATTTGTGGTAAGACAAATCACTTAGCTAATGATTGTTGGCATAATACTCAGAATAATGGTGGATATAATCAGAACTTTAATTCAAGAGGAAGAGGTGGCAGAAATCAAAGAGGTAATTTCAAAGGTAGAGGTAGTAGAGGCTACTTTGGAAGAAATGCAGGTAGAGGATTCCAAAGCCAACAATACAACAATACTTACTACAACTATGCTTCAGATGAGAAGGAGGATTCAACATTGATAATGAATGCAACTTGTGAAAGGCAAGTGAAGATCAAAGAGTCTTCTACATTGACTCAGGGTGTAGCGATCACCTAAGTGGCAACATAGCTTTGATGACTGATTTGGAGAATAAGGTAAGTAATCATGTAGTTCAAACAGGTGACAATACAAAGCATAATGTGAAGTCAATTGGATCAGTGAAGGCCAAGGATGGAAGTACTCTCTTGAGTAAGTTTTTGTATGTTCCTACAATTCCTAAGAATCTGATAAGTGTAGGACAAATTGTTGAAGAAGGTTATGAAGTTAGGTTCACTAATGAAGGAGTGTTTGTGGAAGACCCTAGCAATGGGTATAAACAAATTGTTTCAGGGAAGAAAGAAGGAAGATTGTTCACATTGAAGATTCAAGGTAATGTTGGTCATGCCTTGTTCACTTATGGAGGTCATAAGATCTCTGAGTTAGATCTTTGGCACAAAAGGCTTGGACATTTTAATGAAAGAGGTATCAAAGATATGGTTAACAATGGTTCAGTGTTTGGATTGCCTAATGTTGCAGGTCAACATATGACATACAGATGTGAGGCATGTCAATTAGGTAAGGCTCATAAGCAATCTTATTCCAAGCATGGTTTTTGTATTTAGAGAAGCTTGAATTGGTACACACAGATGTGTGGGGACCATCAAAGGATTTCAATATCAATGGTTCAAGGTATTATGTGATTTATGTTGATGATGCTACCAGATGGATCACTATCTATGTGATCAAAGATAAGTCAAAGGTATTCAATACATTCAAACATTGTCATGTGTATGCAGAGAGAATTATAGGTCATAAGTTGAAGAGACTAAGGTCAGATGGAGGGGGAGAGTATTTCTCTAATGAGTTCAGTGATTACTTGTGGAATGCAGGTATAAAAAGGGAAACTACTTGCAGGTACTCTCCTCAACAAAATGGTGTAGCAGAAAGGAGGAATAGAACTCTTGTTGAGTTTGCAAGATCCATGATGAAGGAGAAAAATTGCCCAAATTATTTGTGGGCTGAGGCTGTATATACAACCACATATTTGGTTAATAGATTACCATGTAAAGCTTTGCAGGGTATGACACCATATGAGGCATGGTGGGGTAAGAGACCTACTCTAGATCATTGCAAAGTATTTGGATGTTTGGCATATGCATATGTGCCATCTCAGTTAAGGCACAAATTGGAACCTAAAGCTGAAAAGTATGTGTTCATTGGATATGATGATAAGTAGATGGGATGTAGGTTGTGGAGTCCATCCACAAAACAATTCCTTGTGTCAAAGGATGTTACATTTGATGAGCAAGGTACTTGGTATGCAGGTACAATTAATATTTATGCAGGTGATGAAGAAGTTGTGAATCAAAAGAAAGGTAAATCAAAGGTTCAGATATTTGATGAAGAGGAGAACAATGAAGTACAGATTGAAGTTGAAGAAGTGCCAAGGTTTGATCCAGAATGTGATGAACCAGAAACCTCAAGAAGTGGAGAACTCAGAAGGTCATCAAGACACAAATGGCAACCTACAAGGTATAGCTATGACACTTCTTTTTTGGCTACCAAAGATTATGCTTATATGATAAAGGCAGATGAAGACCCTTCTACATATGAAGAGGCAAAAGGTAAGGAAAATTGGGAGAAAGCTATGCAGGAAGAGTATGATGCATTGATGGAGAATCAGACATGGGATTTGGTTCCTAAACCAAATAGTCAGAAGATCATTGGATGCAAATGGATCTACAAGACAAAGAGGTTTGCAGATGGAAGTGTATCTAGATATAAAGCTAGACTTGTTGTGAAAGGTTTTGCTCAGACATATGGTATAGATTATGATGAGACCTACTGTGGAAAAGATGACAACCATCAGTACACTCATAGCTATTGTTGCATGTAAAGGTTGGAAATTATGTCAATTAGATGTGAAGAATGATTTTTTAAATGGTTACATTTCAGATGATGTTTTCATGGAGCAACCAGGAGGATTCAGAAATGAAAGGTATCCAAATCATGTATGTAAGCTCAAGAGAGCTTTGTATGGTTTGAAGCAAGCCCCAAGGGCATGGATTTATAGACTTGTGAAGTTCTTGAAAGAACTTGGTTTCCAAGTATCTAAAGCAGATAGTAGCTTGCTTGTTAAAGCAAGTGATGATGGGTTCATTTACATGTGTATATATGTTGATGATATAATTCTTACAGGTACAGATGAGAAAGGTATTCAAAGCCTAAAGAAGCAAATGGAGAAAGAGTTCAAGATTAGTGACTTGGGAGACTTGTCATATTTCTTGGGAATGGAGATATCATACACTCAACATGGAGTGTATGTAACTCAAGAAAGGTATTTGAAAAACTTGTTGATCAAGTTTAAAATGGATGATTGCAGGGTAGCACCTACTCCAATGGAGGTGAATCATAAATTGAGCAGATATGGAGGAGAAGAGTTCAAGGACATGAAGCTATATCAAAGTTTGGTTGGTAGTCTGATCTATGCTACATTAACTAGGCCTGACTTGTCATATGCAGTAGGAGTATTATCTCAATTCATGCATTGTCCTAGGAAAGAACATTGGGTTGCAGGACAAAGAGTGTTGAGGTACATTAAGGGTACACTCAAAGAAGGTTTGTATTATGGTTTTACATCAGATACAAACATCAAGATATATAGTGATATAGATTGGGCAGGTAATCTTGATGATAGGAGATCAACATATGGATACTTGTGTTATGTGGGAGATAAGTTAATCTCTTGGTGTTCAAAGAAGCAACACACAGTTGCTTTATCATCCATAGAGGCTGATTACAAAGGTATGGTTGAAGTTGCAAAGGAAGTGATATGGCTTAAGACTCTTATGAAGAGTTTTGACATCATTCATAGTATACCCACTATTCATGGAGATAACATGAGTTCATTGTATTTAGCTGCTAACCCTGTTTTTCATGCCATGACTAAACATATTGAGATTCAATATCATTTCCTAAGAGAGAAGGTGATGGATTAGGAAATTGAAGTTATAGATACTTCAACAAAAGATCAGATAGCTGATATGCTAACCAAAAGCTTGGATGGACCAAAGCTACAGAGATTCAAAGACATGAAAGGAATAAAGAAGTTAGATCAATTAATGATTGAGGGGGAGCTGTTGGTGCAAGGCAATCAACAATTGAAGTTTTGATGAAGAATTGAAGTCAAGGACTGAAGAAAAGATCAAGTTATGAAGCATGAAGGAAGTGCATATCCAGGAAATGAAGATGTGTACACATATGTACATTAATTTAGAGTTAGCTCATTTATACTTTTGAGTAGTTATGAGCTTGTAAATATTTGACTATATATACAAGGAAAAATGTCGGGGCAAATATGAGAGAGTGTGTAAGAACAAGATTTGAGGAGAATAGATGTCATTAGACACTTTAGAAGTGAGTAAGATCTCTCTCATCACTCAGATGTAAATTTTTCAGAAATGAAGAAATGTTGCACCTGATCTTTATGAGTATTCTCCTTCTGTGCTTGATCATTTCAAAAATCCTTTTGTAAGTGTCTAATTCCATAGTTAATGAGTCTATGGTTAAAGTTTGAGAGCTTAATTGTAAACATGCTGTGAGAATTATGAGTAGGAACATTCATATGTGAGAAAGTGTCAAGTATCTTCTAAAACAGGCGCAAGTCTGATAGTCAAAGAAATGGTCAGTTCTCAGTGCACAGTATAAAGTTTTGCACAAAGGAGGAGTCAAAATCTAAGTTGGAAGGTAAGCCATCTATGGCTAAAAGCATTTGCATAAATAGATTCTAGATTGAGAGAACCAAGCTTTAGAAGTTGCAGGTGTCAAAGTCGATTGTAAAGAACTACAGTTTTAGACATAGGTGACTTGTTTAGATCATTTCTGAAGATCTACTGAGTCTTTTGGAGCGATTTAACTTGGAGGAGCTGTGCAAACTAACGACACCATGTACAAAGTTTTATAAAAAACTTTACACGTTTGATAAGTCAATGAGTGAGTTATGTGCAGCAGACTTTCTGTGTAGTCATCTTCTTCATAGTTTGTTGAAAATTTTTAGAAGTTGAGTATTGATCCTCCAAATTGGTGAAAGTTTTGAGTTACTCTTGTTATAGAGGTGCTCTAACTTCAATAGTAGCTTGTTCTTTTGGAGATTAACACTGTCCATCAGACATTGGTGGATGGTATATTCCCACATGGTTATTTTGGTTCAGAGTCCATTTTAAAGAGAAGATGTTGCCAAAATTTTATTGGTTGTTGTGCTAGAAGAGTACTTTAGTAGATCCTTTATGCTTGTGTGATAGCATTGGATAATTGCTTATCTCCATTGACTTGGATTTGGTCATAGGTTATTCATGAAAAGTTGGATCATCTTGTAGGATTCATTCTTGAGAAGGAGGTGTATCGCCATTGTAGTTGCATGTATTACCATTAATTTTTGGCATGTGTATTTGCCATTATCTTTGATTGGATCATTGACATCTACTGATAGGTACTCATTGTCCTTTTGTTATTGATTATCTTGTTTTGATTGCTCCGTTTACAAGTGATACTCTATCAAATTTTTTCCACGATCCTTTCAGATCTACTTGTTCAGTTTGGAGACTTGGTGGGCAAGCTTATACTCATGGTTTTATATGCATGCTAGATGCATGGTTATGTGACAAGTGGTTTACATGGTTTCTTCTCCAGTGAGACATTTGTGATGTGAGTTATTCATAGGGATATGCAAGTGCGATCCTATTTGTGATAGAGTATTATTTCTAGTCTCTTGTTACATTGCTAGTCTCTTGGATTGCCAGCATGGTATCTTCTCAGTTTGATGGTACTGACTTTTTGAGATGGAAAGCTCAGACATGGCATACATTGGTTCATGCCAGGTTACACATGTATGTGCATAGAGATGCACAAAGGCCTTGTGACATGCCTGACCATGTATGGATGGATATGGATGCATTGGCCAGCTCCACTATCTGGTTACAGCTTGTGGATTCTATATATGAGTTTGTGATGTATGAGGAGACAAATAGTGCATTATGGCAGAAACTACATGATATGTATGTGAGTCCATTGACTCATGTGAGACATAGATTACATCGATAGCTTTGTTTTTGGCACTATCGTCATGAGGTCCATACTTGATGATGTTGCTTTAGGTGGATGCGACGACGATATCAGAGATATGCACGTGATGTAGGTCAAGTAGTGGTTTTAAGAGAGTCTATGGTAATTGATTATGTCACTTTTAGAGATATCACTTTCTCAAATGATTCATCTCATGATTTGTCTTGTTCATTGGATAGCACATATATGGATTGGTTGCTTGATGTATTAGCCAATTTTCATGTTACTCCATATCATGAGTGATTTTGTCAATTCTCATGTGAGAATCATGGACTTGTGCACATGCATGATGGTATGACATATGCCAATGAGGGAGTAGGAAATGTATGCCTTATGATACCTAGTGGAGCATCACTTATACTCAGACATGTATGTTATGTGCATTCATTTCCTATGAGATTTCAATTATCTAGTTATAGGAGAGTAGATGTTATGCATTCCTCGGTGAGCATCCTTTTCAATTGCAGTTGGGGTAGCTTATGCTTGTTAGAGGTGCTAGGATTGGGCACATATATCCACTATAGATACTTTATGTGAGAGATAGTCTCTTCTCAGTGGGAGTTCAACCTTATGTGCGGTATGAGACTCGTCATGTCTCATTTTGTCTAGCTACTCATAGATCTATTGACACTCATGATGCACATGTATGTCACGATTCAAATGCTCAAATGGATGCACATGTAGAGCATGTT
Source organism: Ceratopteris richardii (assembly GCA_020310875.1). NCBI lineage: Eukaryota > Viridiplantae > Streptophyta > Polypodiopsida > Polypodiales > Pteridaceae > Ceratopteris > Ceratopteris richardii. The sequence continues at coordinate 146,801,056 of CM035412.1, forward strand.
TTGGATGCTCATGATGCTTATATAGAGCTCATTGATCACATACATGCTCACATGGATCACACTTTGGATGATCATTTGGATGCTTTAGAGCATGATATGGATGCTCATCCAGATCATTATGATGATACTCAGTTAGAGTATGATCATCAATTTGACCTTGGTACTTATATTATGCAGTTAGCTCATGTGGAGCATCATGATACACTTGGTGTGATAGAGCAAGATAGATCGTATGATACATAGTGTAAGGTAGAGCATATTTGCACAACTAGATACATCCTTGGTTGATAGGATGGCTGATTTGGATGTTGAGGAGTCAGTAGTTATGCAGTCATTCTTGGATTTTCTCATGCTAGATGTTGCCATAGATATGTTAAGACATGTTGGTCTTTTTTATGGTGCTTTGGATTGTTAGAGTTAGATGTCTGTGGAAGCACACGAACAGCAGGAGGAAGAAGAAGAAGCTTGGAGCACAACACACAATACTGAATGTATTACTAGAGAATGTACAAAGATAAGTGGCCCATTAGGTCAATAGGCATATATACAAGCCGAGGGAAAAAAACCTCCCAGAGAGGGAAAAAAGTGCCCTAGCGGTCCTAGAGTGTTCACACACATCACTACCTAAATATATCAACAAATCCTCCCTGGGAGTGATGCGATGAACAAGGAGTTGGCACTCATGTATAAGGAAGTGCCAAGCTATGTGGAAATCACTTGACAAAAGAAAGTAAGCCCAAAGCTTTGTGGAAAGCTTCAAACTTCTCCCTAGGCAGATCCTTCATGAAAAGATATGCAATGTTCTCCTGTGTGGGAACATATGCCAAGCTAATCTCCTAACAGAGAACCTCTCCATGACATAATGATAATGCACCTCAATGTGCTTAGTGCGAGCATGGAAAACAGGGTTCCTCGCAACTGCCAATGCGCTCTAACTGTCAATGAATATGGTGGTGGCAGAAGACTAACCAACGCCCAAATCAGCCATAAGGCGTCTAAGCCACACGCACTCAACAGTGGCTGTGGAGGCTGCCCTATACTCAGCCTCACAATTGGAAGTGGCCACAATAGGCTGCTTCTTGCTCAACCAAGATATACATGAGCTACCAAGCATGAAGTAAAAACCACTAGTGGACACACGAGTGTCATAGCAACCAGCCCAATCAGGTCAGAAAAAGCATGCAAATATGGCAGTAGTGATCCCCCCTTGGGATAAAAAAACCCAAGTAGCCGAGTACCACTCAAGTAGCAAAAGACGCGCTTAACCGCTTGCCAATGCTTGACTCTTGGGCAATGCATAAACCTGCTCATCTATGAGACAACAAACTGAATATCTGGCCGAGTAATGCATAAGTAAATCAGGCACCCAATAGACTGCTGATAGAGAACATCATCAAATGCATCTCCAACATCATGAAGACTCAATCATAAACCTATCTCCATAGGAGTGGCAATAGGTTTACATTCTTCAAGGACAAAACATTGCAATAATGTGTCAATATATTTTGTTTGACACAAAGCCATTCCACCATCAACATGCATAAACTGAATGCCCAAATAATGATGCGAATGCCCCAAATTAGACATCTCAAATGAGGCATGCAAATCAACCTTAAAATCAGCAATATGCCTCTCATGAGGACCAGTGAGCAGCATGTCATCAACATAAACCACAATGATCAGAAGTACATCATTAGCACGCTTAACATATAAGGTGCTTTCAGTTGGATTGTTCTCAAAACCATGTGCAATCAGATAGGCATGTATCTTTTAATACCAAGCACATGTTGCTCGCTTTAAACCATATAATGCCTTCTTTAACCTGCACACCTGGTTTTCATGCCCTTTCTACACAAAGCCACGGGGTTGAAAAACATACACTTCTTCATGCAAGTCACCATTCAAAAATGCTGTTTTAATGTCCAACTGATGTACATTTCAACCATGATGAGCTGCAAGTGCACAGATGCTACGAACAGTAGTCATTTGACAAGTAGGAGCAAAGGTTTCATCAAAATCAATGCGTCTTTCCTATGCATAACCCTTTGCAACAAGCCTAGCCTTATACCTATCAACTGTACCATCACGTTTAAGATTCAACTTGTATACCCACTTAGTGCCAATGGCCTTCTTGCCAAGAGGCAAGTCACATAAAGACCCAGTACCATTCTTCATTATTGCATCATATTTAGATTGCATAGAATCCATCCAATTTTCTAAATTTTATGCTTCATCAAACGAAATAGGCTCAGTCTCATCACAGAGACTAGATGAAACCATTAGCAATTTGATTCAAAAGAGGCAATATGAGAGCCTGATCAAGTACGATATGACAGAGGTGCATCTAATTTGCTATCATGCAAGGTCTACACCACCCATTTTGGCATAGTTCTTGCCTGCTCAATATCAGCTCTCTCATCAATAAGTGCATCATGTAAATTTGCATCAAAAATGGAATGATCTACATCATCACATGAAACCTGCAAAGGTTGAGAAGTTGCCTCATTAGGACCAGCACTAGACTCTCCACCTGTAAAAAGAGGTAGCAAAGTATCATACATGTCTTTGGAGCTAACAGATGTCTCCTTAGTACATGAAAGTAATGGCTGAATAGCATCTTCCACAAAAACAACATCACAACTAACCAAAATGCATTTAGTCTATGGATGATATAGACGATAGCCTTTACTTTCAAAACTATACCCAACAAAAATACATTTTACTGCTTTATCATCCAATTTTCTGCGATGTTGTTCGGGCACTAATGCATATGCCAAACAACCAAAAACATGCAGATGAGCAACAGATGGCTTGCGTTCATGCCAAGCCTCATATGGAGTGATAGACTACAACACTTTAGTGGGACATCTATTAAGTACATATGTTGCACACATGACAACCTCAAGCTAGAAACTATGTGGTAAAGCCTGACTCTTGACCATACACCTCGCCATCTCCATGAGTGACCTGTTCTTTCATTCAACAACTCCATTCTGTTGAGGTGTACACGGCACTATACACTAGTGTTTTATCCCACGTTCAGCCAGAAATGCATTAAAATCAGAAGACATATATTCCCCCTCTCGATCAGAATGGAGGGTGCCCATTTTACATGTTGACAAATTTTCAGCCAAAACCAAAAACTGTTTGAAGCACATGAACACTTCAAACTTTGCCTTCAATGGATATACCCATGCATGCTTGGAAAAATCATCGATGAAAGTCACGAAGTAAAGATAATTCCCAAAAGAAGGTGCCTGCATAGGACCACAGACATCACTATGTACAAGCTACAATTTCTTAGTAGCCCAAACTGAACCATCTTTTGGAAAGGACGAATGCTGCATTTTGCCCAAAATACAGCCTTCACAAACATGTTTTCTAGGTGCCTCAAGTTTGGGCAAAGAGAACACCATTTCAGATTTCTGCAAGGGTAGCAAACTAGCAAAATTCAGATGACCAAAGCGTGCATGCCAAAGCTTTGCATCTGACATAGCCTGAGAATCATGTACTGCACATGCCGAATCATTTACAGATCTTTCATAGTCTATGAGCTTATACAACCCACGACATAAAATGCCAGAAGCAATAATCACCTCCCCATTTGATAGATCATGAATTGTACACCTATCATCAACAAATTTCACAACCAAGCCAATCTTGGCTAATGCAGAAACTGATAACAGATTTTTCTTGATCCCTATAGGGGCCGGCTTGAGTGAAGAGAAGAAACTGTGCTGCGAAGTAATATGTTTGGTCGCCCCACTGTCAAAGTACCAAACATCTGAGTCTACCGCAGACATGCACTGCTCATGAGAAGATGGGTCAAGACTGCAAATAGTAGTAAACGCCCATTCTTCTTCCTGCACAAGATTAGCTGACTCTGTTTTTGGTGTAGAGGCCTCTGCAACAACCATTCCAGCCTCTTTCTTCTTTGCCTCTTTAGCAACCAGTTTTGGAGAGTTCTTTATGATATGATCATTTCCTTTATAGCACTTGTAAAAATATTTCTACTTTTTTTTATTTCTTTTCATCTTTGTCTTCCCTCTTCAATTGTGCAGAATTAGCAAATTTTTGCTTACTAGCTGAAGAGCTCCATTTTCCTTTGCCCTTCTGACTAGTCAAGAAAGCTTGATCGGCAATATGCATAATGGACCCGTTTTGCCTGGACTGATCCTCTTGCAATAAAACAAAGACTAACTCCTCAAAAGACAAGGCATTTGGATTGCCTTTCATCATCAATTGAAGAGTAGAAGCAAAACTTTGATATGAATCAGGAAGACCATTCAGAACACTCTGCATAAGTGAGCTATCTGGTATAACCTCATCAGCAGAAATCAATTGTTCCTTCACGTCTTTGATCTTTGTTAGAAAACTGTCCATAGAATCACCTTCATTCATGTGCTCACTCTCCAACTGTTTTCGGAGGTAAGCAACACGAGCCTCATTCCTAGCTTGGTACAATGTGGTAAGTCTATCCCAAGCATCCTTAGCTATTCTGCAAGAGTGAATGAGAGAAATAATGGCACGTTTGACAGACAAAGCTATTAATCCATGTGCCTGGGCATCTCTGCCATCCCAACAAATTTTCTCTGCAGTAGGTGCAGCAAAAACCACAACACAAACAGGAATATGCAGAATATCATCATCTTCAACACCTTCTTATCATCTTCAGTACCTGCAGTTGTAACAGTTGCACGTGTGATAGGACATTTTTCAACACCCTGCACAATGTTCCACAGTCCTCTTGCAACCAATACATGTCACATCATATAAGCTCATAATGGGTAGTTGGTACCATCCAACTTATCCTCAACAGCCAACATATGGAATACATCATTGCTTTCAACCATGGTCGGTGACTAAAATACCTTGATGCAAAAAAATGACTGTATCTCAAAAAGTTGAACAGAACTGCCAAGACAAATTCTCCTAGACCTGTAGCAGACTTTGAGATGTTTATACTAGCGAACTGAAACTGGTATATACCTTTGGCACAAAAAGACAAAATAGCCTACACAAGCGCTGTGATAATGCATTCGGAGGACGAAACGAGCTTAGATCGCGATTCTGAGACTGCAACCGAAGAGGTGTCGATGACGCCCTAGATGAAGCGACGACCTGCTCTGATACCAATTGTTGGAGTTAGACGTCTAACTCCAACATGGATGCCTTGGATACAGACATGGTTGACATTCTTAGGTTAGCCAAGATAGCACACATTTTTCCAACATTCAAAAGTCTGATGTACAAGTTATTATGCTTGAGACCAAACATTGCAGATGCTATTGGAGCATTTGTAATTGGAGTTGTCAGTTGTTCAATGATTGACATAGGCATAGAGTGAGTGGAAGCTTTGCAAGAACTTCATCAGTTCTCGCATCAATGAGATGTGAGCTATCGATATGAGTCTAGAGCAGTTTCAGGTGCATGGATACACCTTGTTTGAGGCAATTGGTGTAGGTTGATAAGTATGGGTTGGGGTCGGGACTCTTCCTATACATTCTTGTATAGTCCTACATCATTCTTCGTATGTGTTTCCACTTATGGTCACATTAACCCTTAAGTGGAAGATTGTTGGGGATGTAAGGGTCATGTGACCTTACCCCCATATTCATGTATATATGTATATATATATACATATATATATATATATATATATATATATACATATATATATATATATATATATATGTGTGTGTGTGTGTGTGTGTGTATCATTCATAGAGAATTGCCTCATAGAGATCATTATGTGGGTTTCAAGGCTCCCAAACATGTGTGCATGTCTCTCCTCTCCTCTCTCTCCCTCCATCTCCTCCTTGATCCTCTTGTTCAGCCCACCAAAGCCCTTCAATAGACTATTTTGAATGAAGCGCAATCCATTTATATTGTATTTAGGCTCTTATTAATATGTTGATCCTCTTTTAAGGACACAATTTTAGTATTCAATCCTCTACACTTTCTTCTAAGAGGAAATCATTTGCTATAGAAATCTTCAAACTTGGTACTATGAACTCCATCAAGATGATCACTTCTAGGTTATAGCATATCTTGAACAAAATGCAATCCATTTATAGATCGTGTGATATGTTTATAATTCGATTGGAAGATATTGGTCCACTTTACTAGATAAATCTATATAGTTTTCTTAAGCATGTTTAAAATAACCATATTAGTGCTCTCTACTAATCTATCGGATATATTATGACAAGAAAAAAATTTATGGTGTTTGAATTTATAATGTTGTACAATAAAATTGATCAACTTGTTGATGAAGTAAATGTGGTGGCCTAAAACGATTCTCTAGAGGAAGGTCAAAATATGAAATCAACTCATTGATGAGATGTTAGTATATTTTTATGTATGTGACCACATTTAGGAGTATTGAGATATGTTTACCACTTTTTTAGAGCTTTATGTATAACCCATAACCCTAACGAGCCATATAACCCATAGCCCTAACCAATTACGTATCTTTTTATATAACTCATAATCTTAATGGGATTCTTACCTTTGTACATTCCACATTCAATAATACTAATCATGTTTTGCTCCCTACCTTCTTCCTCCTAGTGCTTTTTTTAATGCATTTTTGTTCCTTGAATTCCAATAATTTGTATTAGAGTTGGCTTGTATATAAACCATTACATCAATGGGCTACTTATCTTTATGCATTCCACCAACTTGTATGTAACCCATGACAATAATGGACTAGTTATCTTTTTACATCCCACACTTAGTAATACATTGCATATTATGATATTTAATTTTTTTCTTTCTTATACTATTTGTATGTGTTCCCACTATCCAAACTCCAACAATTGGTATCAAAGTATGCCATTTCTTCTTGTGCTCGCTCACTTTCTTGGATTGCTACAAAATTTGGTGAGCATGCTAAAGTTTATATATACTACAAGAAATGTTGCAATTTTTTCCTTATTTTTGTTTGGGTTTCTTACAAGGACAAGCACCCAAAAGTCTATCAAGGGTCTAATAGAGCTCCATAGGGCACTCTTCAAGTTTTTGGCGAAACAATAATTATTTTGCATCATGGAAGCTTTAATAGAATGGAAAAGGTGCACACGCACAAGGCTTTATTGCTTTCTCTATCAAGCATGCCAATATCCCTTGTATTCCTTCATGTAAACCAACTAAATATGCTTGGGATAGTCTTGCCACAATGTATCGTGAAAGAGATGAGGTTCCTAATGCAAACCTTCAAAAATAATTGGAGAGTGAGAATATGAACGAAGGTGAATTTATGGAATTTTTTTCTTCAAAAGGCCAAAGAATTGACAAAGTAATTGATTGTTGTAGTCAAAAGCATTTATTATATAGATAGTTCAATTGTGCAAACTTTTCTCAATGGGCTTTGTAGTTCTTATAAGAGTTTTTTTTAATCTTCGAAAGGTGGTAAAAAGAACTTCAAATTTCTTAACATTTGATGAGTTATTTTTTGTTTTTTCACAAAAAGAAAAATAAATGAAAAAATAGGTCCATTATGCGTGCTTTAGATCAATTTTAGGAGTTGAAGGCCATGTTAGATGCAAAACGTGGGCATACATGTTTTGGTCATTATAATTTCCCTAGTTTTCTATGCTTGCCGACATTTGATATGGTGTCCTCTTTTCCTCAACTTGATACACCATTTAAACATGTATTATAGGGCTATATTTGGGACAAGATGCAATCTTTTTCCTTTTCTAAGATGTTACAATGAGATTTGAGAAAAAGTTGAAAAATTTTCATAGTAATATCTATGATCCTATGCAAAAAGAATCTTTTGATAGTCACCCACACTTCATGAATTTTAGATGAATTTTCTAGAAATGCATGGGTTGGAACTTAAGGTCAAGCACAAGCATGGAGGCATATCAAAAAAGTAGACACACAAGAAGAAGGAGCAAGTAGGGCGCTCCAAGAAGTGTATGTCAAATTTTTAGAAGAAACCTCTACAAAAACAATGATTTTGATCACACAAATCATTGTAAATACCATTTCACCTTTTTGTAGCTCCATTTTGCTCAATCCAAGGAGTCCTCAAGCTTGAGGAGTGTTAGAAGTATCATCCTATCAATTTTCATAATTTTTAGACTCTGTTTAAGCCCTAGAACCTAATTTTTAACTAGTCTAGACACTGGGTCTCGACAGGGCCAAAACTACTCAAAAAACTATAAAAAGAGCTAGAGAGCTCATTTTTGGGGTTAGATTGTTAGAGAGTAAGCTTGTTGTAGATTTGAGCTTTTGTAAGAGAACTCTTTTGTAATCGAAGCTTTTCATTGTTCCTCTCTTTGCTCTTACCATGTGCGCATGTGTGTGTATGTGTGCATGCTTGTGTGCTTTCACTCACGCACTTGTGCCTTCACTCGCTCATGGTCTTCATACCAGGCCTCACATCTCCATGGATTGACAAGTAAAGGAGGTGGTGCTTACGCTTGAGCTACACCAAATTTTGGCACCGTTGCCAGGGAGAGAGCTTCGAGGACGAGCGTTGTGATGGTAAGATCGTAGATTTGTGACATTGGAAGGTAAAAAATAGTTCTTTTTTATTATTTTTTTGATTTTTCTTCTTCATCTTCATCATCATCACCATCTCCATCTTCTTCCATCTTCATCTTCATTGAAATTTTTTGTTTTTCACTCCATTTTCCACATTTTCACCTCATTTTTCATTCGTGGGTGTGTAAGAAGGAGAGAGGGAGAGGCAAAGTGCTTGTGTGTGTGCAAGTTTCTGTGACTTCCATGACCCTATGCTTGATGCGTAGGCCTCAGCGCTGAAATTTGAAGTTCTTGCCAAAAATCTCACAGAATCGCGATTGTGTGATGAAAATTGCGATTTTGTGAAAATTTCAAAATTTTGAAAATCGTGATTCTCTATTTCCTGTGTAAAAGCTTTCTGAAAAGAACACGATTCTAAGGTCATTCTCAGAATCGCGATTCTTTGATTATGCTCAAAATTGCGATTCTCTAAGTTTCTCAAAAACATGATTCTCTGGTCACCCTCAGAAGCATGATTTTTTGGCAATTCTCAAAAACACGATTTTCAATCAAAATCATGATTTTCAGTTCAAAAACACGATTCTGAGCAAAAGCACGATTCTGAGCAAAAACACGATTTTCTGTCAAAATCTTGATTTTCATATCAAAAACACGATTTTGAGAAAACACGATTTTCAATCAAAATCGTGATTTTCTGGTCATTCTCAAAATCGCCATTTTCAGGCCAAAATCACGATTTAGACAAAACACGATTTTCAGTCAAAATTGCAATTTTTTTATCATTCTAAAAATCGTGATTTTCACAAAAACACGATTTTTTGTTAGAATCGCCTTTTTCATGATTCTCACTCAAAATCGTGTTTTTTAGGATTCTCATTCAAAATCACGTTTTTCATGATTCTCACTCAAAATCGTGTTTTTCATAATTTTTAGCCAAAATCGCATTTTTCACAATTCTCAATCAAAATCGCATTTTTCACGATTCTTTGTCAAAATTGCATTTTTCACGATTTTCAATCAAAATTGCATTTTTTTGGGGATTGCTCAAGATCGCGATTCTCACTCAAAATCGTGATTTCCAAGGTTGTTCAAGATCGCGATTTTCACTCAAAATCGCGATTTTCTCATAAGATCTTGTTTCCATGTTTTGATCCTTAGGAGCCTGATTTGACATAACTTTTTCATCAAAAGTCCATTTTTTGATCTCTATAGCTCGTTGGAAAGCTCGTTTCGAATAATGCGTTGATCAGATAGACTAATTTGAAGTTGACCCTCAATTGGGACTAGAAAACCAAGGGGACTCCAAAGGATTTCGAGCAATATAAAGAGTAACTTTGGGACCATAAGACAAAGCTTATGAACCTGAGATCTGGTAGACACCTAAGCAAGGATAGACAAAGCGTTAGATCTTCTGAGGCAAGTGTCAACCATATAGCTAAGTCTTGGGCACAACAACTAAGTGGTTATCCTTACGTACTAAGCTTTGACACAAGTGACTCAGAAATGTCTTTAGCATGGGGAAACCTGCATGTGGCTCAGGCACTGCCTATCTACAAACACCAGAACGTCCATATAAGACACAGTTGGAATATATTCGGACCAACCGATTAGGTGCTCGCATCTATGAGGATGGTCTGAGGCGATTAGTGGTCCAACTCAAAAATCCAGATCAACCCTTTGAACTTGAACACGCAATGTTCAAGTTCGAAGAGGGTTCATAAATTGATAAGGAAGGAACCATGTATGTGGTCACCAACTTACGAAACAGGACTGATGAGTTTGGAAATATCATTCTAGAGAATAAGATAGGAGACCTAGAGCAAGGAGATATAGGAAGGGAACCCAAGAATCCTAGAGGTAAGTTAGTTTTGATCAGAGTGTTCACTCTAGAGTGGGTTCCGCAAGACAACAAAAGAATAGAACTATTTTTGAGTCAAGAAATGGAGGAAGCCTTTTGGAGATTCAAGCTAGATCAACCTAGCCCAATAGTCACAATCTATGAGTTCAAGGATCCTGAGATGCCAGACGAAGTTGCCTATCTATATCACACTTTGGAGAGAATGTTCTTGGTAGCAGAGCATGATAGACATGCATACACTTGGCAGGGTGAATTGATTTTCCCTCCACCAAGATCTAATATGTCACATGGCCTCCAAGGAGTAGGATCATCCAAGGCTCATGAAAACTAGAAGGAAAGCACTAGAGAGAGACCTGAGGTACGCTTTACACACAATGTGGGTAGAGACAGATCAAGACTGGAAGGTGAAAGACATGAAAGAGAGACATCAAGCACATAGGCATCAAAGAACCAAACATGATTTTCCATTGCCTCGACCTTGCGAGCACCCAAGAACCCTTAGACCCTCTCAAGTGGTCAATGCGATGAAGAACTATTTTGACGGAACAAGAGATCCTTATGATCATGTGGCCGAGTTCAAACAAGTTTTAAGAGCTGAACAGGTTGAGGACTTGTTCACCCTATTTGAGGCATTTGGTTTGACTCTCATGGGCACTGCCTTAGCTTGGTTCCAAACCCTGAACAGTTGCAATTATCGAAACATAGGTCAACTGCTAAAAGAATTCATTATAGAATTCTCCAAGAGTGGCATCACGCATGACACATCATCCTTGATTCAAAACTTCAAGAAGACACCCCAAGAAACAGTGCGACTTGCAGGAAGACGGTTCAGACAATACTTAGAAGGATGCCCTATTCCAGAGTTATCCACAACGGCCAAACAAGTGGCCTTGTTTCTAGATTGCTTACTGAGCACAAAGTTGAGATCATACTTGAAAGAGCCTAGAACCATAGAAGAGTGTGTGCGGATGTGCATTGACATGGAAGATAACTTGGGTGAGGAGTTAGAATTGCCCAAACTCTATAAGGACTCTGATAGTTCTACTAGTCATACTTCCAGAACCTCCACTGAGATAGAGGAGATAGCTGATCAGGTTGCCAAGGACCTAGGAGTTCAGAATAGACAGACACCAAGGGTCACCTCATTGAAGCGATGTTACAACTGTGGAGGAGACCATATGGTTAATGTTTGTCCGATGATGGCTCAACCCCAAGGAAACTTGAATGCTCCATATTGCACAATTGAGAGAAAATACACGAACCACATCACGTCTCAAGATTGTGCCCACAATAGGCAGGCTGTTAGAAAAAATTATCAACAACCTTACCAACAAGGTATGTATCAGAACCAATACGAATAGCCATATTATAGACCACAACAACAATATGTGGCACAATATAGGCCACAACCAGTCCTAGGAAACCAACCTCCAGCTCTTGCCAATGTGATTCCAGTTAAAGATGCAATGGTAGAGGAGAACCCTAATAGAGCATTGGTGCCCGTGACCCCTTTGGTCTTAGAAAATGACCATCATGTTCATAATTTTGACTACTCCTATGAAGATAGTCCACAAGCTTATTACACAGAGTCACATGAGCATAGTGAGACTTATCCTTATACCTATGGAACAAAATTGGGAGCCCAAATACTCCAATGTCATGTATATGAGTCCTAACCCTAGGCCCTAATTGAGACAAATGAGACCACAGGCCCCTAGTGTGACCATTTCATTCGTGAATGTCCCCACCCACCGTCTCTGCGTCAAGGAGAGGCTATCACAATACAAGCCTTTTGTCTTGAGTGTGGCAAAGAACATCTTCCGAGAGATTTCCCTAGAAACCCCTCTAGTGCGTCCAAGGTTACACCAATTAATGTGGTAGGCTTAATGGTGGATTCAAGTTCAAGTAGCACTAATGTGGCTCCTGCACAGGCAATTACTAGGGCACAAGCATTAAAACAAGATAAACCAGTTGAACAATCAGATTCAAGTGAATTAGGAGAGCCTAGTGAGAGGAACACAAGGACATGGAAGGATACCAGAGAGAAAGCCAATCACAAGTGGAATAGAAAGCTGTCTAAACTAGAAGAAATCCTTAGAGACGCAAAAAGAAAAATAGAAGATAGCCTCTCAAAACCCCTCGCATGCTGAACTCCATTCACACCACCTCATCCCAAACCACCACACATTGTAAATAGACCACAACCAAGGTCTGTTCTTGCAGATCCAACCCTAGAAGGCTTGGATATGATGTTCAAGGCCTACTAAGCTCGACTTCAAGAAGGGCCAATAGTTGCAAACCTAGACAAGAGTTACCCTAGAGCATATTTAGAGATTGAACGACAAAAATGTGCATGAAAATGGCAGAATTAGCTCAGGCTCTGCTTGAGACCACTCAAATGTTCAATCAGACAAAAACTATGTCAAACCAGATTTGCATTTTTGGGGCTTACTAGAAAGATTAGAGCAGTTGGTAAACAAGCCCTAGGTTTCTTTACCTCCACAAGCTCAACCAGTAGTTGAAAGAGAAAGTTCACCACTAATGGGAGTTTATGTTCCTAATTCCACGGATGTTGGAATACCTCTTTCAATTCAAGAGTCTCTCAAGAGTTCTTGTGGGAAATACAAGAAGAGAAATGGGCCAAGGAGAAGGATAATCCCCCTCCTATTCCTAAAATTGATGATCTACATGATCAATTTCCCCAAGAAATTCCATCTATTTATGGAGTCCAAGTAGAACAACAAGAAGATGAAAGATTAGATTTTGAATCTAATTCTTTACAAGAGTTGCCACAATTCACAGGCCCATGGGAATCTAAGTCTCTTCATATCAGAGCTCCCACAATATTGGTAAGACATGAAGACTCAGTGGTTCCAAGGAATACTGACGTCCTGAAGAACACTAAGGTTCAGTGCCATCTCATTGTAGAAGAGCTGCTCAAAGTAAAACCACAGCTATGGAAACATGTGGCGAATCAAGTTCCAGAACTTGATTCCAATGTGTCAAAAGCAAGCTCTAAACAAAAAGTCCTAGAGATACCTCTAGACAAAATAGGAGACATGAGTGAAGGTGAAGAGGGTAATACTTATCTTCCAATCACCTACCAAGGTTACACAACCCAAGCGATCATAGATTTAGGCGCAGGTGTTGCAATTGCAACCACCTCCTTGTGGAAGCAATGGGGCAAACCTGCATTAAGATCAACTAGAATGAAGCTTAAAATGGCCGATGGCCATGTTGAAAGACCTCTAGGATTGCTAGAAGGGATAACTCTAACCACATGTGGTGTAGAGTTTGAACACACCTTTTTTTTTAATGTAAAGGAAGTTCGGCAATAGCCTACTCTCCCGGACTTGAATTAAATAAAGAAAAGTACAAGAGAAGGGGACTAGTGCCCACGGGACCCCCCAAATCCCACAAACCAGGGGAAGCTTTTACAGAGCTTAGATGACATTACAAAGAAGGTTAATTACCCTCTCATCACCCTCATGTGGGGCCCACTTGGGTTTAAGCTTGTTATCGATCAAAAGGAGTACTTGATGATGCCTAAAGGGGGGGGATTTTTTACAGTTGACAATCCTTTTGCCAAGGAGGAACAGCGATTTCTCAATTGACCACTCCTTGGGGGAGTCACCGAAGTTGAAAGCGCATCTTTCCCGCCAGATTTTCCATAGAACCTCCCCTCTGATGGCGTTCCAGAGAGTCGCGGAGCAGCCGATCGCTTCTCCCAGCAGGGCTTGCTGCCAACTGAGACGTTTTTGAAGTCTAATTCTCTTTCCAACCACCTGCCAGAGTCTGTTGGAGTTGGGGCAGGTAAAGAAGATGTGTGAAACATCTTCGATAGACCGGTGGCAGCGTTTGCACCAGGGAGGGATCCCACAAATTTTGCTAGCCTTAAGGTTGGTCCAGATTCCGTGATGAAGAATTTGCCATAAGAGGACAGACTTTTTGATTTCTACGAGGGGGTGCCAGATAGCCATGAACTTCATGTCCCACCGAAGCCGCGTCCATGACAGGCACCACTTTTTGTTGAGGTTAACCTGATAGTCGATCGTTTCTTTGATGTTCGGGATTTTTGATAGACTATTCCCATTGTGCCATTTGAGACCAAGCGAGCTTGGCATGTCGTGTCCCATGATAAGGCGAACTTTGTGTCGGTCCCAGGCGAGAAATCTGCTTTGCAAAGTGTTCCATTCTTCATGCGAAATGTTTGAACACACCTTTGCTATATGTGACTTTGGAAAAAATAATGTTTATGAGATGATCCTAGGAAGACCCTTCCTACGAAAACTGCAAATAGTGCAAGATTGGGGAACCAACTCCTTGTACTTGCAGTACTTAGGGGTTCCAACCAAAGTCAATATGAAGGATTATACGTTTAGAGATGTACCACCCCTACAGTGGAATCCTATCCACAAAGCACAAGAAGATTCAATCTCTGTGCATTCTGGACGTTCTTTTGATCCATCTTAGATGCATGAAGATACTCATTTGTGGATGTGTAAGGTCGCAGAGGAAGAGGAGAAACGCCTTAAAGCAAGAGAATAAGGAACTTCTCAAGGAGATAGACGAGTTAGAGACCTAGCCTACACACCGATGATCTTTCCAGATGGGGAATTTGAGCCTCATGGTTGGGCAGAAATCTTAGCCACCATGGGCATTGCTGTTAATGAAGAATAGTGGACACCTCATTATGATGAGGAGGGTTATGATATTTCTATGTTCATGTGTCAACCCTTGCTAGAAGAATGTGATCCTAGTGATGTCATAGAAGAAGAGGAGAATGAAGATGATCTAGAGTCCATTGTGATGGATAGTTGTTTTAACTCAAAAAAGCACTATTTAGAAGATGTTGGAGTGTTTAACCAAAAAGAAGAAGAACATATCACAAGCATTAAAATGATAAATTCAAAGGATGGAAGTGAGGGTAGTTGAAAGAAAAAGAAAAGAAAAGCAGTGAAACAAGAAGAGGAGGAGTCATTGTTTGAAGTACCAAAAAACTTCAAGAAATATGAAGTTGAAGACCGAAAAATTTTGGTACGAATGCCTAAGAGAGAGGCCACCACAAGAGAATCATATGATAATAAAGAAAAGACCAAGAAAATTATAGTCACTAAAACGAAGAACATTGTACATACATAGGAGAAGACCTAAGTGCAGAAGAAGAAGTAGAACTTGTAGCTTTATTAAGGGAATATAGGGGAGTGTTTGCATGGCACTATAGAGACTTGAAGGGAGTAGATCCAAAAATTTTCTCTCATACGATCCCCATGACTACTGACGCGAGGCCCACCAAATAGAAGCCCTACACATACAATGATACATATGCAGCCAAAATAAAAGAAGAAATTGATAGGTTGATTGAAGCTAGATTTATCTATGAGATTGAGCATATTGAATGGGTATCCCCCATTGTAGTGGTGCCCAAAAAGAATGGAAAGTTTCGAGTGTGTATTAACCTTAAAAAAGTTAATGACGCTACTATTAGAGATAGCTATCGGCTTCCAATCACTGAACATTTATAGGAGCGTGTTGTAGGCAAGGAAGTTTATAGCTTTCTTGATGGAATTTCAGGTTACAATCAAGTAGCCATTGCCCCTGAAGATCAACACAAAACAGCCTTTGCCATAGAATGGGGAATCTTTGCATTTCGTGTGATGCCATTTGGTCTCACCAATGTAGCTGCAACATTCCAAAGGCTCATGTGTCATGTCTTCAAAGAGTTCTTGCAAAAGAGCTTAGATTTATATGTGGACGATTTATGTGCTCATTCCCAAGCAAGAAGATACCACATCCCTGAGCTTAGACAAATCTTCAACAAGTGTAGAGAATATCGAGTGTTTGTGAGCCCAAAAAAGTGTGTATTCATGGTGCGTCAGGGTAAGATCTTAGGTCACATTGTTTCTAAGAATGGAATATCATGACATGAGGATAAAGTAAGAGCCATAGCATATCTTTCGAGGCCAAGGAATGTTAAAGAGGTACAAACCTTTATGGGCCATTGTGGATATTACTGCAGATTTATCCACATGTATGCAATCATAACCAAACCTCTTTATGCCTTATCGAAAAATTTTGAGTGGAACAACGAATGCAAAAATTCCTTCAATGAGTTCAAGAGACGTTTGTGCACAACACCAATACTAACCACTCTTGATTGGAATAAACCATTCCATGTCCATGTAGATGCATCCAATCATGCAATAGGATGTGTGCTAGGACAACCCACATGTGAAGGAAATCTAGGTTTTCCTTTAACATATGCTAGCAGACAGCTCAATGCAGCAAATTGAAACTACACAACGACTGAAAGAGAAGGCTTAGGCATGGTATATGCTATGAAGAAGTTTAGACACTATCTATTGGCCATCAAGTTCAAGTTTTTCACTGATCATCAAGCTTTATTATATTTGGTCAATAAACCTTGCAATACAAGATGCTTAGTAAGATGGTTCCTCTTACTAATGGAATATGAATTTGAAGTTGTTGTTAGGAAAGGTAGGACCCACCTCAAGGCGGATCACCTTTCTCGCATAACTTCAAGAGAGTCACCACAAGGAGTGTCTGATGAATTACCTAATGCTTATCTGTTCAATTTAGAAGTTATTCCTAAATGGGCAAATAAGTTGGTACCTATCCTAACCTTCGAACCTGCAAATAAGAATGTGAAAACGAATCAAGAGGAAATTGTACAATCACAAAATTATCAAATATTGGGAGGCAGTATGTACAAACAAGACACAGGGGGTGTACTAGCTTGTTGTGTAGAGGACGATGAACATAGCAGTTGGTTAAAGCAAGTGCATGAAGGATTGCTAGGAAATCACTATTGTAAACAATGAAGAGTGCAAAATCTGAAACATTTAGGAGTGTATTGGCCTAACATGGACAAATAAATACATGAATTGATTAAGAATTGTCCAATATGTCAAGAGAGACCCCCAGTGGAGCATGCCACTCTTTATCACGTGTCGTTAATTCCATATTGGAGTGCTCCATTGGTAGAATATATGAGATCAGGAACACTACCCTATGAGGCTAGCCTAGCAAGAAAATGAAGCATGGAGCAAGAGGCTCAGGACTATGCTTTAGTCGGAGACAAAATATACCGAAAAGGCAAAAATGGTTACCTAAGATTGAAAAATTGGACTATTTGAAAGTCTTAGAAACTACACACAGTGGTGTTGTAGGTAGACATTTAGGTCCCGACCGAGTAATTAATACTATTCTATTCTTAGGACTTTGGTGGCCCACTCTTCATATGGATGCACATACCTATGTGAAGAAATGCGACACATGCCAACGTGCACAATATCCAATTAGAAAAGATGAGATGCCTTTGAGGCCAATGATGGGAGGACGCGCATTCTCGAAGTGGGGTATAGACTTCATAGGTCCTATCAACCCCCCAACTAGAAACTCCCATGCAGAGTACATTATTGTAGCCACATATTACCTTACCAAGTGGGTAGAAGTAAAAGCCACAACAAAGAATGATGCTCACACGACAGCTAAGTTCTTATTCGAGAATGTGTTCATAAGATATGGGTTACCAATAGAGTTAGTAAGTGATAGAGGTACTCATTTCTTGAATGAAGTAATTGAGAATCTCCTTCAAGAATTCATGGTGATACATAAGAAGTCTGCCCCCTATCATCTACAAGCTAACAACCAAGTTGAGAGCACAAATAAGATCCTATGTAATGTATTGACAAAACTAGTCAATAATAAATGCTCTGATTGGTACAAACAACTTTATCATGATGTTTGGGCTTATCGAGTAGCCTACAAAACAGTACTCAATGCCACCTCATTTCAGATGGTCTTCGGACACAATGTTGTGCTACCATTGGACTTCCTAATACTAGCTTTAAAGGTAGCAAAAGAGCGTGAGTGGAATGGACACGAATTGTGATCCAGGATCTTTGATTTAGAATGCTTAGGTGAGATGAGGCTACGAGTGACAACAGGTATCTATGCTGCAAAGAAAAGGCAAAAGGCATACTTCGATGTAGACATCAAAGATAAGGGACTCAAAGAGGGAGATCTAGTGTTGGTTTATACACTAAAGCAGCATGCCCATAAGTTGGAAAAAAGAGGATATGGACCTATGATCATAAATAGAATTTCCAAGACTCAACACTGCTAAGAAGCGAAAAGAAGAAGAGATAAGGGTTAGAGAAGAAGCATAGGTAGAGGCTCGAGAGCGCATTAGGTGAAATAAGTTAAGGCAACTAGGCCTAGATGTCAACCTGAAAGCCCTAAAATATCACATGGACATGTGCCAAACTCGGGCATAATTACTTCTTAAATAATTGATCGATCGATGTCCCTTTGTGACCTTAGAGGTAGTGCACAGAGAGAATTTAAGGACTATGAGAGCATTGATTGACTCAGGTGCAACAACTAGTGCAGTTAGACTTTCCTACTGCCAAGACTTGCAGTTGAACATCAATCCCATAGAAGCCTATCTCATAGGATTGGGAGGTGTGGAAACCCGTTGTTTGGGCGAGGTAGAGCTTCCCATCTACCTTCAAGATGTTCCAATGACTGTCAAAATGCTAGTGTGTGAAGATGACAATATCACTGAACCTCTTGTATTGGGTCAAGATTGGATCTATGTCCATGCAGTCAACTTAAACGTAAGAAGTCAACTTCTTCAAGTTTGGGTATAGGAACAATGCATTACAATAGAATTAGAGAATTGCATGCACACAAATCCAGATGTCACACTTTCTCCTAGTTCTTCTAGGATTAATATTGGCACAAAAGATGTTGAATGTGTCAAAAGCTCTATGTTCTAGAAGAACTCAATCATGGAAGAACAGGCTCAAATGCAAGTAGACTCCTCCTCTTGTGCAAAGATGAATGCTATCACAATAGCTCAAGCAAAATGCAAAGTATGCATTAATGTAGGGCCACATTACACGGCCATGCATAGACACATTTGAGAGTCCCAGGCACAAGAGCACATTGATATATGTCAACTACTTTTATTGTTTCTAACGCCTTTCTTCTTGTTTTGTGCCATTGTTCCAAAAAAAAAGAGGGAGAGAGAGAGAGAAACTGTTCCTAGGTTTGGCTCATGGATCATGAATGAGTCATGCTTAGTTGAAGGTGGAACTGTTGATGACTAGGCATTTATCAGTTTTGATAGAAGTGTGTCTCGGCTAGTAGATGATATTATTACTACCTTATCTAGGAGATGTCAAGAACTTGGCATGAACACAGCATCCACAACTATTGTTTCCCCTTGCCATGGTAGGAGGGAAGAGCTTGAAGGTCTGTAACTTGAGTGATGCTTAACTATTGTATGTACGAGAGCATCCAAGGAGATATTTGAAAGGGGTAGTTTTGGTACCCGGCAAATCCTTGTATGCATACTGGATAGAAAATCTTTCTTATGGAGAGCTAAAGAGAATATGTGAAACTAACTTGGTGTAGTTACCCAATGTTGTTTTTCAAGGAATATAAAGAAATTCCATTCTCACTATTTGGCAAATGTTGCTTTGAAGAGAGGAGACAGGACCAGGCACTCAAAAAATTTCATTAGTGGACCATCAACACGGACATTCATCAACAACAAAAGACTAGGTGATGGTCCATCACAATTCCGAGTGTACAACACGAAGAGATAAACATCGATTGACCATTCACCATGGTAATAATCCTTACTTTGGCAACACCATCACCATGATAGGTTAGGAAACCTCTTTGTCAGCATATCCTTGAGCACCTAGCTCAAGACCCACAATTTTTTTGCACCATACATTTTGAAATGCATTCCCCAAGTAAGCATGTATAGGGCTACATTACAAGGACGTGCACAAGGCACATACTTTCTTCAACCCATGCACTAACACACTTACCCATCATTCACTATGGATTATGCGTACTTGGCATGACTACTATGAACATCACCTTTGGACGATCTAGAGGACATCACGGGGACAACATCACTACCTAGGAAGCAATTCGAAGCTAGCAGTTGCTCCAAATGAACCTTGACAACCTCTTTTGAGTAACTAGTAGTTTGTGGAAGCTCATAACAATAGATTCTTGCTGGAATCCAAGGAAGTAGCACATACAAAGGAACCAAGACTTAAAACAGCTAGCAGTGACAAATGAAGAATCGGACAATCGACCATGCTACATTTGGATAAACAGATCTTGTTCATACTGGATGGACACAACCTCTCAGAGCACTACATGGAACAACCACTACAACAAGGGCTTGTCAGGGATGATAGACTCAAGAGGGGGGAGTGTTGGAACTCAAGGTCAAGCATAAGCATGGAGGCACATTAGAAAAGTGGACACACAAGAAGAAAGAGCAAGTAGGGCGCTCCAAGAAGTGTATGTCAGATTTTTAGAAGAAACCTCTACAAAAACAGTGAATTTGATCACTCAAATCATTGTAAATATCATTTCATCTTTTTGTAACTCCATTTTGTTCAATCCGAGGAGTCCTCTAGCTTGAGGAGTGTTAGAAGTATCATCCTAACATTTTTCATAATTTTTAGACTTTGTTTGAGCCCTCAAATAAGCCCTGGAACCTAATTTTTAACTAGGCCAGACACTAGGTTTGGACAGGCCCAAAACTACTCAAAAAACTATAAAAAGAGCTAGAGAGCTCATTTTTGGGGTTAGATTGTTAGAGAGTGAGCTTGTTGTAGATTTGAGCTTTTGTAAGAGAACTCTTTTGTAATCAAAGCTTTCCATTGTTCCTCTCTTTGCTCTTACCATGTGCGTGTGTGTGTGTGTGTGTGCATGCTTGTGTGCTTTCACTCATGCACTTGTGCCTTCACTCGCTCATGGTCTTCATACCAGTCCTCATGTCTCTGCAGATTGACAAGTAAAGGAGGTAGACCTTACGCTTGAGCTACAGCATGGGTCTACCGATTGAAGTCAAAGTTAATTTTTTATTTGCTTCAAAGAGTTCTTGTTTATGACTGAATTTTATGTTAATACGGAAAATGGGAACCCTCCATTTTTATTGGGGTGTATATTTCTTTTGATTTTGGTAATTTTGTCTGAAAATGGGATAAAGCACCGATGTAAAATTCCATACACATTGTTGGACTTCAAGGACTAGAGAAGCATATGAACAACACAAGGAAGAAGAAGAAGCTTGGACAACAACACAACACTGATTATATTAACAAGTGAATATACAAAGATAAGTGACTTGTTAGGGTTATAGGCTTATATACAAGCTGGGAAAAAAAACCTCCTAAAAAAGGAAAAAAGTTCCTCAATGTTCCTAAGTGTGTTCACACACCTAAATACCAAAATATATTAAAAAAAACCCCTCTGAGAGTGATGTGGTGAATAAGAAGTTGGAACTCATGTTTAAGGGAGTGCCAAACTATGTAGAATGAAATAAAACCTAGAAATTAAAGTAGACCCAAAGCTTTGTGAAAAGCTTCAAACTTCTCCCTAGGCAGAGCCTTTGTCAAAAGGTTTGCAATATTACATTATGTGGGCACATAGGCCAAATTCATATGTTCAACAGAGAGTCTCTCCTTGACATAATAATAGTGCAGCTCAATGTGCTTTTTACGAGCATGGAATATAGGGTTCCTTGCAACTACCAATACACTCTAACTATTAGTAAATATGTTGGTCATAGAAGATTGGCCAACACCTAGATCGGCCAAATAGCATCAAAGCTGATTTTTTACATGGCTCAAATATATATAGGAGTTATAATAAAAGGAATATTAAAAAAAAATAGGGGATCGAATTTTCATGTCTTAATGGTAGCTCCAAGGGTCTTGTTATGTAACACTCTCCCTCTCATGGTGTTTTTCATTTCTAACAGAGCTTATGGCTTTAGTCATAAGGAGAAATGTAGACACATGTAGAAATAATTATCATCTAAGAAGAAACTAATGAACCAAAACTCACAAGTTTGTTTCTTCTCTAATCTTATAATCTAATTAGTTCATGATATCCCAATGGTGATTGATAGCATTTTCTTTACCATAGGCATTGTAGCACTTATGTCTCATCTTTCGATATATTTCAAATGCATACAAGTTCCTAAGTTACCTTTCGTTGAAATCTCTTCATTGTGCTTTTGTAGGTTTGGTTGTGCCTTGTTTCTTCTTGTGAATTATTTGTACTTCTTCTAATTTTGTTTCTCTCTTCTTGTTCTACCATTGTTTTGCCTTTCCCAATAGTCTTCCTCTCCTGATTGTTCATGGGTGTCACATCATGTATGTTGTGTAGGTCATATGCTCTCTTTCATTTATTTTAGAGGACCATTTAACCATTAGCCTTTTCCATTAATCACCATGATAGGATCAGTTGAAGCAAATTGGTAAAACAATTCAATTCATTAGATAGGCATCATATCATTGGTTAGCTTCAAAAATATTTCTAAATTCTGCTCACAAAAACTCAATAAAAATGCTCCTTTCAAAGCTTGTAAATAATGATTCGGAAGGATTATGCAACAACAAAAGTATGTCATGAGGGTTGGATGGGTGGACATAATTTATAAACAAAATCATAGTAGTGTAGTCCTCTCTAATATCTTGAAAAGCCCAAAAATGCTTCTCTTGCATAAATGCTTTGATGCAAGCGAGAAATGAAAAAAATTATTCATCACTTTGACTGCTAGATTAAGTATGTTCCATAATTTCTTGAGATGAATTCATTGGTCTTGAGCATGTAATTTTAAGATGGAAGATTTGTTCTTAGTGGATTTCTCAAAATAATAAAATTTAACCACCTTTTACAATTGCCAAACTATTCAACCAAAAAGACTTGATTTTGTGGAAGGACAATATTAAGGCTTAATTATACACAAACTAATTGTATGAAGTTGTAGATGCCACAAAACCCAAACCTCGACAAGGATAGTGATCCCTCTGTATGGAATGTTAAGGATAAAAAAACCCTAAGAAAACTACTGATCGCTTGCAATGAGTTAAAGAAAGATCATATTACTTCTCGCAAAACTTCTTACAAAATTTGGAAGATACTTCAATATTTGTATGAAGATAAGACTCCCCAAAAAATCTACACCCTAGAATCAGAATTTCATAACTTAGCTATTAAGCCCCATGATCCTTCCCTAAGGTCATTGCTATGTTTGAAGATTTTCCATGTAAACTCACATTGTGTGACCAAAAAGCATCAAGTAAAGATATGACTATTAGGCTTATAAGAAAAATTCCTAATTCATATGAGACATTTTTAATGAACCTTTACAATCTAGGTCAAGTCTTGGCTCAGGAGGAAGTACAAAAACTTTTGCTTCTCCACAACTCATATGAAAAGTCATCAACATCTCAAGAAGAGGCTAGGAAAGCTAAGGGACCCTTCAACAAGCCTAAGAACTCTAGTCATTTGTCTAACAATAATTCTAAGAAGGGTTCTAATAACTCTTCAAACAAGAATTTTACATGCAATTATTTGGGAAATCAAGGCATATTGAGAGAATTTTCTATAAGAAAAATAATAACTCTAAAACATCTACATCCAAAGATCAAGCTAAGTCTTTTATGCCTAGGTCACAACATCTCAATAGAAGGTGATTCTTTAATCACTTCTAGCTTATCAAAAGAATGGATATTTGATAGTGGAGCTACCTCCCACATGTGCAAGGATCATGAGTCATTTCAAGGGCTAAAAGACCAAAAAGATGAAGTATGATTAGGAAAAACAAGAGTCTTCTAATCAAACATAGTTTTTGTGCTAAACCTTTGCATGAATCTCGTGTCAATCAAAGCTATAACAGATCATCACAAATATTTTCTCTTTGGAAACACATCAATGAAGGTGATTGACCTTAGCACTCAGGACATAATAGCCTAAGGCATTGAGTATAAAGGCTTATACAAGATATCTTGATTTCTCACCAAGGAATAAATTTCTCTTATTTTGCACCAGAGATATGGCCATACATCCTACTTAACCAAGATTTTAGCATCTCAGTTGATTAAGGGTTTACTAAAAACCAATCAAATGCAAGATGTATGCCAAGCTTGCACTCAAGCAAAGTAGCACAAGGATCTTGTTCCAAAAGAGGCTTTCACCCAAGCAAGGAATCCTCTAGCCTTAGTCCACATGGATCTCTGTGGATCAATGGATACTCCATCATTAAGTGGATCATTCTACTTCTTTTGCTTAGTAGATGATAATACTAGATATATATGAGTCTATTTTTGTAGGTTTAAAGTAGATACATTTTCCAAGTTCAAAGAGTGGTTCTAACAAGTTGTGAATAAAAAAAACATTTTCTTAGTTCAAAGAGTGGGTCTACTAAGTTAAGAGCAAGGCATTCAATTCAGTAAAGATTATTAGATCTGATGGAGGTGGTAAGTTCATTAATCATGACTTTGATAATGTGTTGAAGCAAAAAGGCATCAAAAGACAAGTCACTCAGCCTCATACTACATCCCAAAATGGAGTCAATGAAAGGAAGATCTACATTTTCATGGAGATAGCACACACTATGCTTTAGAACAAAGCACTGCCATTCAGATTTTGGGCCAAAGCTTTACACACCACAATACACATCATCAAAAGAAGCTTCATAAGTGACCGACATAACAAGATACCATTTGAAAAATACTGAGGATGAAAGCCCAATGTTAACTACTTTAGAGTTTTTGGAAGTGAAGCATTTGTACATGTGCCTAAGGAAGATTGATACAAATTATCATCTAATTCTATGAAGCATCTATTCATTGGATATAGTGAATAATCTAAGCCATACAAATTGTATGATCTAGAAAACCACTCCATCACTATTACAAAAGATGTAATCCTTGATGAATCTTCAAAGTATTGAACTAAAGTTAAAAGCTCAAGTTTGATTCCACCCATCTACTCTTTAGGGGGGACACACTCATATTTAAGCAAAGTTTAGAAGCAAGTACTTCTTAATAGCCGAGGAGATCTCAAAGGCTCCTTGAAAAGTAGCAATGAGAACAAAATCACTATGTCAATTATGCACTTATGCACTAGTTGGAACGAATTCTAGAGCCTTCAAACTTCAAATAAACTTAAGGCCAATCAAAATTGGGAGAAGCTATGCAGATCGAGATGCATGCAATTGAAAAGGACAAAACATGGACACTTGTACCAAAGCCTTCTAATCATCAAGTTATATGAGTTACGTGGCCATATAAATCAAGTACAAACTAGATGGAACTTTGGAAAAGTAC
This sequence comes from Ceratopteris richardii, assembly GCA_020310875.1. Classification (NCBI taxonomy): domain Eukaryota; kingdom Viridiplantae; phylum Streptophyta; class Polypodiopsida; order Polypodiales; family Pteridaceae; genus Ceratopteris; species Ceratopteris richardii. The sequence goes on from CM035412.1 coordinate 146,826,595, forward strand.
AAAGCAAGACTAGTACCTAAATGATATAAACAAAAGCAAGGCATTGACTATGAAGAAACCTTTTCACCCACTGCAAAGTTCATAATGATTAGAGTCATTCTTGGCTTAAGTGCACACTTCAAATGATCCATTTACCAATTAGATTTAAAAATTTGATAGTTTAGTGTATTTATTTGTAAGCTCCAAGAGAACTTTCTCCATCAGATCGCCATATAGAGTTTCCTCAATGGCAGTCTACTCGAAAGAGTATATGTGGAACAACCAGAAGGTTTCCAAATCAAAGGAAACAAAGATCATATCTACAAACTTCACAAAGCACTTTATGCTCTTAAGCAAGCTCTTAGAGCCTAGTATGAGAATATATACAAGTTGACAAAGGATTCCAAAGAAGCATTTCCAATGCTACGAGGATGCTTCAATTGATTAGTTTTATAGTAAAATTTACATTAATTCTACATTACAAGTCCATAGATATTTGACTTTTGACAAAAAGTACCTTTGAGTCGACTTCAATAAGGAACATTCCTTTGTAGCTTTCGCATTGTCATCTTGAAAAGTATCATGTGTCTTTTGAATTTCCTTGTGAAATGTGCCCAAAACACCAAATTTGGTGGTAAAATCTTGGTGTGGATGCTTTAAGTTATGAAACTTGAGTTACAAACCAGCATGATGCACCTACAAAGTAGTAAATTGGTTTTGCCATTCTTCATGTTTCTAGTTCATTTCTTCTAACTTCTTTTTTACTATTTCACTTTGTTCCTTGATTCCTAGGGTTTCCATTCTCATTGCTTCTAGATCCTCTTTATTCTCTACCGTAATGAGATGCATATCTTTTTCACCTTGCATCGTCATTTTTATGGAGGAATTCAATTGGTTGACTTCAGCTTGTAGCCATGTTGCCATAGGAATAGATGGAAGCGATTATGTTCTAGTCTTCCTTTCATATAGAACGTGAATTAATTTAACCAATGCTTTTTTTAATTTCATTTTTTAAAAAGTATTCAATTACATTATTATCGATGGTTGTAATGGTAGCAAGACCCTAGGATATAGGAGATGTCATTTATACATTAGTGTCGAGATACATTTTTGCCATTGGGATTGAGTAGACAAGTGGGATTTTCATAGAGATAGGTATGAAGGGGCTATGAGGTGGTGTGGGAGAAGGTCAATATGTTAACAACAACTTTAGTAGAGGGGAGTAAAACCACATTAGGTCAATGTGAAATCTTATTCAACTCCTTTAAATGATCCTCATCATCGAACTCAATAGCTATAGGGGAATTGGTAGGGAAATCCTCATGATTGTTCTCTTTCAAAACAAATGAGAAAGGATTCTCTTACTTTATTGCTTCTTCATCAAAGAATCTTCAAACTTCATCAACTTTATGTGTTTATGACCGATTGAGCTTACAAGTAAAAATGAATTTGTGAATCCAAATCAACTTTTCCATGCAAGTGATGACAATTGCTTATAATTGTTGCATGAATATCTACATTTGTGACTATAAATCTACATCTACATGAATATCTACATTTATAACCACTCATGATTAAGGATTTCATGCATCCATGAAAGTCTATAGAATTAATCTTAGTTTTGGAAAATGCTTACATTAATGAAGCGAATTGAACAAAGAGGGAAAAATAAATTGGTCAATAAGTAGTGACAAAAAGCACTTGACCCACCTACAAATCAACAAGAGAGGAAGTATTATTGACTCCATGGAAACCATCATCATGGTGAAGAGGCTACACAAAGGTGATAATTAAAAATGAAAGAACTACTTGTTAAGTACATGCTACACACATAACAATCTCAACCCAAAAGCTATGTAGTAGAGCTTGAATTATGAAGTTCATAACACCTTGCCATTTCCATGAGAGACTATTATTCCTCTCAAAAACTTTGTTGAGGTGTGTATGACATTGTACATTGATGTTTTATCCCATGCTCGACTAGAAATGCATTAACTTAGAAGATATATGTCCCCCTCCATCAGCATTGAGGGTGCCCATTTTACATGTTGAAAAATTTCAAGCCATAATCAGGAATTGTTTAAAGCACATAAACACTTTGGACTTTTCTCATAGGATCACCAACATCACTATGAACACGCTACCATTTATGTGCAACTCTAACTGAACCATCTTTGGGGAAGGAAGGATGCTCAATTTTATCCAAAATACAACCCTCATAAGCATGCTTAGAAGGTGCCTCAAGTTTGGGCAAAGAGGATACCATTTTTTATTTCTATAGGCAAATCAAACTAGAAAAAATCATATGACCAAAGTATGCATGCCAAGGTTTTACATATGAAATGGCCTTAGAATCATGAATTACTACTAGATAAGCTCCATTTACCTTTTCCCTTCTGACCAGCTAAGAAAGCTTGATTTGCAATATGCATAATTAACCTATTTTTTTGCCTAGAGTGATCTTCTTACATCAAAATAGAAATTAACTCCTCAAAGGTTAAAGCATTTAGATTACTTTTCATCAACAACTAAATAATAGCCGTAAAACTTTGATAAGGATCTCGAAGACCATTAGCAACTCTGCACAAGTGAACCATCTGGCAAGATTTCATTAACAAAGATCAACTACTCTTTCAAATCCTTGATCTTTTTCAAAAAAGTGTCCATTGAATCTCCATTCATATGCTCACTCTCCAAGTATTTTTAAAAATAAGAAACACGAGCCTATTTCTTGTCTAGTATAGTGTTGCAAGAATATCCCAAGCATCTTTTGTTGTTTTGCAAGAGCTAATGTGAGGGATAATGGCATGTTTGATAGACAAAGTTATCAATGCATTTGCATATGCACCTTTGCCATCCCAATAAATTTGCTCTGCAGTAGATCCAACAAGAACCAAAGCAGAACCAAAAATTGAAGATCATCATCGTCAATGTCAGCCTTCAATCACTATATTTGTAGGGGTTGAAGGATGTTTTTCAATACCATGCATAATATTCCACAAGATTTTTTCTACCAATACATGACACATCATGTATGCCCACAATGGGTAATTATAACTATCCAGTTTATCCTCAATGGCCAATGTATGGAATACATCATTGCTATCAACCATGGCCAGTGGCAAGAATAATAAATTAATGTAGAAAATTAACTAGATCTCAAAAATTTGAATAGAAATACCCAATCAAGCTCTACTAGAACTATAGAAAACTTGAGGTGCTTGTACTAGCAAACCAAAAAATGTATCTATGTTTGGCACAAAGGGATGAAATCTCATGCACAATCACTATGATAATGCATTCAAAGGTCAAAAACAAGATTAAATCAAAATTTTGATGCCACAAAGTGAAGCTATTTTGAACTCCTAATCACCTTGTGCTTACTAATTTTTGTGTAATTATGAGACTATGATCGGGTGGGTGTTGAAGATGCCCTAAAGAAAGTGGCAACCTACTTTGATACTAATTATTGGAGTTCGAGGAGTCTAGAAGCACATGAACAAAAAGGAAGAACAATAAGCATGGAGAAAAACATAGAAATTCTTGTATTACCAAAAGAATGTACAAATATACATGACCCATTAGGGTTATATGCATATATACAAGCCATGAGAAAAAAAACCCTAAAGAGGGAAAAACGTACCACAAAATCCTAAGTGTGTTCACACACATCATTATTGAAATATATCAACATTAACTAGGTTGGCTTGGATGATACTCTATCTAATTTTGATGAAATTGAAAAATTTTCTTGGACTAAAGGTAATGGTTTTAGTGTGAGAATTTCACAAAGACTATTTGATGGAGAAATTTTATGCTAAGAACTGCACAAATAGCTATGTGTGAATTCTTTACTAACTTCATATATGAGAATCCCTAATCCTTCTTCACGAGCATTTCAAAGTTCAAACAAGTTCCAACAAGGTAAATTGGTTGTGCTCCATAATAAGAAATTTAGAAGAGGAGAGTAAAAATGAATATGGGATATCCAAATTCCAAGGAATGCCATTAATCAAGGTAAGAGAAGAATACATGGTGAGAAATATTAGGCAAATTGAAGATTGCATGGAATTCAATGACCTCATGATGGAACCAATGATCTTTAAGATTTCTATACCAAAATTGGAAAAACTTCTTAAATCACAAAACAAGTAATATATTTTTTTACGGAAGCCTTTGGCTCAATACTAGTAGGATTTTTTTAAATAAAGAGGAAGTTTAATCATAGCCTAGTCTCCTCGGCTTGAATTAATAAAAGAAAACAGTAATACACTCGAAGGGCAAAGTGCCCATGGGATCCCCCATATCCCACAAAGTAGGGGAAGGATTGGACACGGCCTTGAAATGATGAGTCCATTGATTTATGGAGCAAGTTACACAACAAAACACTAAGTTCTAGTGCAAGTTATAGAGGTGGTTGATGAGTTTCATAACCCACGTGGGCAACCCATTTACATATGATTTTTTCCTTCTCCATGATGAAGATCCTATGGTGTTTGAAGGGAGTTTTGCAATTGTGTATTCTTCTACCAAGTACAGCAAGAAACTTAACAATCGACCATTATTTTGGAGTTTCATTGAAATTGGTGGCACATATTTCTTCCAAATCTTCCATAGAGCTTCCCCTCTAATGGCTCTATGGAATCGTTCTAGCCTAGTATCAAGCATTGACTATCCAACCCTTCAATGATATAGAAGCTCTTATGGATGAATTAAAAACTGAATTTTCCAAAAGTGGTGTAAAACATACTCTTCATTTCTCACTTATAACTCAAAATAGGTGATCCATGAATCAATTAAAGTAGCAACAAGAAGGTAAAATAGATAGATGTCTTACTTGCAAGGAACCGTCAAAGCAAATACTCATCTCCTTGTGTTAGATGTTCTCAATAGTTTCTAGTCAAGGTCCCTTCTATAAATAAAAATACTAGCTAGCATAAACATATGTATCAAGGAATGCATGGATTTGGAAAAAAAATCTAGATATAGACCTAACATTGTCTATATCAAGTGATAGAAGTGAGTTTTCTACATATTGTATTTTTTGTTGATCCTCCATACATGAGATTTTATAATTATTAGACATGTAACGAATCTTGGAACAAGGAAGATATCATAGACATCAAACATATCTAGAAAGAATTTAACCACTTGAGAGATGTCAAAACTTCAGTGGAGAACATCCAATCCATCTATCCAACAAATGACTATTAAAACTTATAAGGGGAAGAAGAACCATGCAATTCTATTTGATAGAAAAAAATGCACTCATCACTCAACGGTTAAGCACTACTTAATAGATCAAACCAAAGACCAAATCACTCATCAAGACTAGTTTATCCTCCTAAGCAAGTGCATAAGGAACCATTTCATGAACAATATGAAGGATCCTACTATGCACAACCTAGGAAAATATACAACCTGTGATAGCAAAATGATGTAATAAAGACTTAACACAAAAATGCCAGCATCACCAGATGTTATGCCATTAAATCATGACAAAGATAACACAAAAAGATCTAGATTTCCAATAAAACCATCTATACTCGTGGAACATATGGAAGTACATATGTGAAAGAGCATCTGAAAACCTGTTCCAAATATAGATCCTATCTTGAGAAAACAAGGTCAACTTCAACATCATTCTTCTTATTATGATTACAAAAAATATAATTTGACGTACATCAATCAAGGCTCAGATTTACAAAGTCTTAGGCCAAAAAGTGGGTCAAATTAGAGAGTCATGCTATAGTGTAGTGAAGATCGCTATAAAAAGGATTATCATGAATCACCTAGACATCTACGTAAGTTCCATATCAAGTTTTCTAAAGAGCAAGAAGTGATGATATCTTTACATATTATCTTCACAACCCAAATGAAACTTCCAATTGAGCCATCCATCTAAATGTAGTCGAAACAGTAGAAGTATTTTGATGCTATATGGAGGAACCACCTCTAACTAAGTAGTTATAAGGGATCAATATAAAGAAAAAGGTGAGAAACTAGAAGAGGAAAAGTGAGAGGTTGAAAAAGAATCAATAGATCCAAAGAAACCAACAATAAAAGAAAGGTCCATGGAAAAATAAAATAGAACATACAAAACACAAGTAGAATAGGAAGAGGAAAAAAATTGAGTAATGCTATCCACCAAAGACATATTGAGAGAACCCATTATAAAAACACCAACAAGAATCCAATCAAACATCAAAAGAAAAGAACAAGGTAGAATGAAGAATAGATCTATATTAGTATCCCTTTTGCTTGAGATTCTGTAGATTTTAATTAATGGAATCAAGAAGGGCCCAAACACAATTGAATATGAATGATATTTCCCCAATGGAGAGTTAGAAAAAGAAAGATTGATGATCTATAAGAAATTGATCTGATGTAGCACAAGAATTACTACAAAAGCTCAACTATAAGCATATAAGGACTAGATTCATAAAACAAGACTGTTGGAGATTCACTTGTAACTTAGAACATCCCAAATTTTTTTACCAATCAAGGATGCTACATAAGGATAGAGTGGAGGATAGTGAAACTTTATTAATCATATCTAATATGGATGACAATCAGCCACAATACTTCTAAAAAAAGTGCAAGAGCCAAGGTGGACCAAGAATCATACATGGACCAAGATCAAGTGCCAATGGACATCCCATCATTATATGGTACTTCTCCACTATGCTTTGAGCAAAGCATCTACATTTTGAGCTTTAGGGATCTATATAACTACATTGGACCATATGAAACTACTTTAAAACTCTTGATAGCTCCTTTCCTCATATCAAAGGATAAATCACTAGTCCAAACCCATGGAAGTACACATGAACTATTACAATTGTAATTCAGTGCACCTTGACTTCGGAGAAGTTACTCAGAGTGAAGTTAAAATCAGATTTATGGCCAAAAAAGGTCAATAAAATGGTAAAACACCAATAAAAATAACTTAATATGGTTGGATTTTGAAGATCGGAAATGCACAGAAAGAACATGAGCGAGCATAACATAGTGTATCAATAAGCCAAATGTACAAACAGAAGTATACCTTTAAGTTTCTTAGTGTATATAAAAGCCAAGGAAAAAGACCTCCTAAAGCGGAAAAAAAGTACACTGGCAATCCTAAGTGTATTCACACAGACGACTATTGAAATATAGTAACAAATATGATAAATTAGGTTTGAAATTAAAGTAAGTTCCTATTGAAAAAGTAGGAGATTATAATGAAGGAGATGAATGAAATACGTGTCTCCATATCAAGTTTAATAAGCACTTAAACCAGGACATTTTTTGCAATAATGAAAGAGTGTCTATTGCAACCAAAGCTTTTTGGAGAAATGGTGAGTACCAACTCTACGTTTCACTTGGCTTATGTGAAAGCTAAGCTTTGAAAGCCATATCTAAAATAGAGTTTGAGTACACTCTAACAATTTCCAATAGTAATAAGGCCGACAATTATAAATTGATCTAGGAAGAACATTTAATGAAACAATTAGAGATTTTTCAAGATAGGGAGAGTGACTCTTGTATGTGTAAAACCATGGGACTACCATCGAGTTCAATCTATTCAATCATGCTCATAGAGATAATCTGCCAATTGAGTGCAATGTCATCTACCAAGATGAGCATGATTATGAAATAGAAAAGGAATAAGAAGAAGAATACACACTAGATGAAGATGCACACTTGTGCAATTTTGAAGAAACCAAGAGAGAACAGGGTAGGTTAGCTATTAGTGACAAGAGTCAAAGAAGTCTATAAAAATCCATATAGGATACGGTTTACATGAAAATATTATTCAATCAAGAAGCATTTGAGCCATTTGGTTGGTCACACCTCCTCATAACCCTATCTATGAATGGAAAAGCATGATTAAATATTGTGATGCAATAACTATGATCATAAAGATCTTCAAATGATTATAATTTTGGAAGAAGTAGAGATAGATGCATATCTAAGGTGAGAGAAATGAAGAATCTGTTATGATGGACCTTCAAATCTCTTTGACATAAGGGTGGAAAAGGATTATAAAAACGAATTAACCAAACAACATATCTAGAAAATAATGCTTAGCTTTAATAAACAAGAATGAATAATGAAAAGAGAAATGAAGGAAAAAGAATATGAGATATATTAAGGAAAATTTGAAGCACAAAACTTCAAGACAAACAATTAACCAAACAACATATCTAGAACAAAGAGCCTAGTTTTAATAAAGAGGAATGAATAATGAAAAGAAAAATGAAGTAAAAAGAAGATGAGATATGTTATGGAAAGTCTAGAGAAAACAATTCAAGAAGAACAAGATTGGAGAATGGAAATTCATGAATCAAATGCCAAAATGAGAAGTGACCTTGAGAGAAGCATTGACATATTTTGGTAGTGATATGCATGAATACAGTTAGGACTATTGGGGCACGTTTTTCCTCCTTAGGAGGTTTTCTACCCACCTTGTATATATGCCTATAACCCTATTGGCCAAATAATCTTATCTTGTATATTTAATTTAGTAGTACAACCTCTATGTTGTGCTCTAAGTTTCTTCTTCTTCCATGTAAAGTAGGTCATCCCTTTCTTTAGTTTAGTACAAAACAGCTTCATTGTGTTGATTTGAGCTTGTTTTGGCATCCAAACACACTATTGCAATGGCTATGCAGGAAATTTTGTCTTATGCAACAAAGATATATATAGTTTTTGTTCCCCAGTACAAGTATATTAAAGTCTACTATAGGCCGCTCGATTGGATTATTTTGGTTCTTTTTGAAAAACTATCAATTTTCTGTATCAAGTCGTAGTCATGGTTGAAAGCAATGATAAATTATGTTGGATGTTGAGAATAAGTTGGATGGTTCTAATTATCTAATGTGGGCATACATGATCCATCATGTATTGGTAGCAAAAAGCCTATGGAATATTGTTTTAATTTGTTGAAATACATCCTCCTACACTTGCAAATATAGTGATAGCAAGCAATGCAGGTGGTGTTGAAGATGAAGATCTTCAATTTCATGATCATGTTGCAATTCTTATTCTACCTACTATAGAGAAACTTTGTTGGGATGGAAGAGATGTGCAAGCATACATGTTGATAGCATTGTCTATCAAACACAATATCATCCCTCATATTTGCTCACATAGAATAGGCAAAGATGCATGGGATACCCTTACCACACTATACTAAGCAAGGAATGAAGCTCATATTTCGTACCTTCGAAAAAAATTGGAAAATGATTATATGAATGAAGGATATTCAATGGACACTTTTTTGACAAAGATCAAGGATTTCAAAGAGTAGTTGATTTTTGTCGATGAAATCTTGCTAGATGGTTCACTTGTGAAAATTTTTCTTAAATGTCTTCCAAATTCTTATCAAAGTCTTACTTCTACTCTTCAGTTGATGATGAATGGCAATCCAAATGCCTTAAATCTTTGAAGACTAAGACTCTATTTTGTTACAAGAATATCATTATAGAAAAAACATGTCAATCATGCATGTTGCAAGTCAAGCTTACTTAGCTAGTCAGAAGGCCAAAGATGAATAGAGATCATCTACTAGTAAGTAGAAATCTACGAATACTTCATAGTCAAAGAAGGAAGAAAAAGATGAAAAGAAACAAAAAAATAGAAACAAATTTGAAAGTATTGTAAGGCAAATGATCATGTCATTACTCAAGACCAAACATTGCAATTGCTATTGAAGCATTTGCATTTGGAGTTGTCAGTTGTTTGATGATTGGCATAGGTATAAAGCAAGTGGGAGCTTTGTAGGAACTTCATCAATTCTTGCACCACCAAACTATGAGCTTGACTCTTGTTGATATGAGTTTAGAGCAATTTTGAGGTGCACGGATACACGTTTGAGGTAATGGTGTAGGTTGATTAGTATGGGTTGAGATCCAGAATCTTCTTGTACATTATTATATATTCCTACATCATTATTTATATGTGTTTTCACTTATGGTCAACCCTTAAGCAGGATAATGTTAGAGATGTAAGGGTCATGTAAACTTACCCCTACATTCATAACCATATATCATTTATAGAGTGTTGCCTCAGAAGACGACTATGTAGGTTTCAAGGATCCAATGCATGCATGCACATCTCTTCCCTTGTCTCTCTCCCTCCATATCCTCCTTTTTCCTCTTTTTCAGCCCTCCAAAGGCCATCATTATCAATCTTTACTGGGTTTATATGATGTATATCATTCTATTTCTGATGAATATTTATATGGTGACCTTATTGATGAAAGAGTTGGCATTCAAGAGGCAAAAACTATGCCTAAATGGTTGGTGCAAACTTTGGGAGATAGAAAGTTGGATGCATCTTTGTCATATTGTACTCATTTACTCATAATGCTTATTTTGCATCAAAACATTATGGCTAACTATAGACTGTGTTATGAGAACGAGCCTATTCTTTTGATGAAGCATAAAACTCAAAATGTAAATGTTTCTATCAATCAAAATAGGATGTTATTATGATATATGGTTCTTGGTCTTTATGTGATTTGTCTCTAATCAAAAGGCCATTGACACAAAATGGGTATACAAGTTGAAATATTAGCATGATGAAACAATTGATAGGCATAAGCCTGGCTTGCTGCCAAAGGTTATGCTCAAAGGACGGACATTGATTTTGATGAGACCTTTGCTCCCACAAATGACAATTTTTTACGGCAATTCTGCACTTGCAACTCATCATGATTGGAATGTGCATCAATTAGACAATAAAACAATATTATTGAATGTTGATTTACATGAAGAAGTATTTGTTTTTTAGCCCCATGGTTTTATGCAAAAATGGAAAGTATCAAGGTCGAAAGGTATTGTATGGATTGAGGTAATCACCATGTGCTTGGCATGAGAAGATACATGCCTATTTGCAAGCACAGGGATTTGAGAAGAGTCCAAAAGAGAACATCTTATATGTTAAGCATGTAGATGATGTACTTCTAATCATTGTTATTTACATTGATTAGATATTGCTCATGGGTCCTAAAGAGAAGCATATTGTTGAATTTAACATTGATATGCATGCCTCATTTAAGATGATAGATTTGGGGTAGTTGCATCATTATTTGGGCATTTATGCAAGTGATGGGGGAATAGCATTGGTCACATTTTGGCCTTGAAGATTGCAAACCTTTTGCCAATCCCATAGAGATCGATTTATGATTCTCTGCATGATGTTGGAGATGAATTTGATGTTGTCCTTTATCAACAATGTCTTGGATGTTTGATTTTCTTATGCATAACCTATCCTAATACTCAGTTTGCTGTCTCCGAGATGAGCAGGTTTATGCACAGCATAGGCGTGAAGCATTGGTAAGTGATTAAAGTACATCTTTCACTACTTGAGTGGTACTTAGCTACTTGGATTGTGTTATTCTAAGAGGGGATCATTATTTCCTATATTCATATGTTTTTTCTTAATCATATTGGGTTGGTTTTTATGACAATCTTGTATCCACTAGTAGTTATCATATTGGGTTGGTTTTTATGACAATCTTGTATCCACTAGTAGTTTTTGCTTCATGCATCGTAGCTCATGCATATCTTGGTTGAGCAAGAATCGACCTACTATGGCCACTTCTAGTTCTCAGGCTAAGTATAGGGCAACTTCCATAGCTATTGTTGAGTGTTTCTCAATCAAATATCTTTTGGCTGATTCGACTGTTGGTTAGTCTTGTGGCACCACCATCTTTAGTGATAATGAGAGTGCATTGGCAATTGCAAGGAACCCTATGTTCCATGCTCACACAAAGCACATTCAGGTGCACTACCATATGTCAGGGAGAAATTCTCTGTTGCAAATATCAATTTGGCTTATGTGTCCATATGTGAAAATGTTGGAGACCTTTTCACAAAGGCTCTGCCTAGGGAGAAGTTTAAAGTTTTTTGCAAAGTTTTGGACTTACTTGTTTTTGTGGATTGATTGCATTCCACATAGCTCAGACTTCCTTATCCATGAGTGCCAGGTAATTGTTCACCACATCACTCCCACAAAGAATTTGTTTATTGTTTTGATAATGATATGTGTAAACACACTTAGGACTATTGTGGCACTTTTTACCTCTTTAGAAGGTTTTTTTCCTCGATCTTGTATATACACCTATAACCCTAATGG
>CM035412.1:146841199-146881199 GCA_020310875.1 Ceratopteris richardii
CATCTATTTATGGAGACCAAGTAAAGCAACAAGAAGAAGAAATGTTAGAATTTGAATCCAATTCTTTACAAGAGTTGCCATAGTTCACAGGCCCATGGGAATTTGAATCTCTCTAGATCCGAGCCCCCACAATATTGATCAGAAACAAAGACTCGATGGTTCCAAGAAACATTGAAGTCGTGAAGAACACTAAGGTGCAGTGTCATCTCACTTTAGAAGATCTGCTCAAAGTAAAACCTGAGCTATGGAAACATGTGGCGAATCAGGTTCCAGAACTTGATTTCAAAATGCCAAAGGCATGCTCTAAGCAGAAAGTACCAGAGATACCTCTAGACAAAATAGGGGACATGAGTGAAGGTGAAGAAGGTAATACTTATCTCCCGATCACCTACCAAGGTTACACAACCAAAGTGATCGTAGATTCAGGTGTTGGTATTGGTGTTGCTATTGCGACCACCTCCTTGTGGAAGCAATGGGATAAACCCGCATTAAGACCAACTAGAATGAAGCTTCCGATGGAAGACAGCCATGTCGAAAGACCCTCAGGATTGCTAGAAGGGATAACTCTAACCACTTGTGGTGTAGAGTTTTAACACACCTTTGCTATATGTGACTTTGGTCAAAGTAATGCCTATGAAATGATCCTAGGAAGACCCTTCCTACGACAACTGCAAATTGTACAAGATTGGGGAACCAATTCCTTATACTTGCAGCACTTGGGGGTAACAACCAAGGTCAATTTAAAGGATTACACCTTCATAGATGTACCACCCCTATAGTGGAATCCTATCAACAAGGCGCAAGAAGATTCAATCTCACTGCATTCTGAAAGTTCACCTGATCCATCCTGGATGCATGAAGATACTCATTTGTGGATGTGCAAGGTTGCAGAGAAAGAGGAAAAATGCCAAAAAGCGAGAGAAGCAGAAACTTCTCAAGGAGAGAGACAGATTAAAGACCCAGCCTATACACCAATGATCTTTCCAGATGAGGAATTTGAGCCTCATGGTTGGGCAAAAATCTTAGCCACTATGGACATTGTTGTCAATGAAGAACAATGGACACCTCATTGTGATGAGGATGGTTATGATATTTCAATGTTCATGTGTCGGCCCTTACTAGAAGAATGTGACCCTAGTGACTTCATAGAAGAAGAAGAGAACGAGGACGATCTAGACTCCATTGTGATGGATAGTTGCTTTAACTTGGAAAAGCACTATCTAGAAGATGTAGGAGTATTTTCCCAAAAAGAAGAGGAACCTCTCACAAGCATCAAAACCGTAAGTTCAAAGGATGGAAGTGAGGGTGGTCAAAAGAAGACGAAAAGAAAAGTAGTGAAACAAGAGGAGGAGGAATCATTGTTTGAAGTACCAGAGAATTTCAAGAAATATGAAGTTGAAGACCAAAAGGTTTTGGTACGAATGCCTAAGAGAGAGGCCATCGCAGGAGAAGTGTATTATAACAAAATAAAGACCAAAAAATTCATACTCACCATTCAAGAGAATGAAGAGAGATGTACGTACATAGGAGATGACCTAAGTAAAGAAGAGGAAGCAGAGTTGGTAGTTTTATTAAGGGAATATAGGAACGTGTTTGCTTGGACCTATAAAGACATGAAGGGGGTAGATCAGAAAATATGCTCTCATATGATTCCCATGATAGCTGATGCAAAGCCCACCAAACATAAGCCCTACACATATAATGACACTTATGCAACCAAAATAAAAGAACAAATTGATAGACTGATTGAAGCTAGATTTATCTATGAGATTGAGCATACTAAATGGGTGTCCCCCATTGTAGTGGTGCCCAAGAAGAACGGGAAGTTATGAGTGTGTATTAACCTCAAAAAAGTTAATGCCGCTACAATTAGAGATGGCTATCCGCTTCCAATCACCGAACATTTATTGGAGCGTGTGGTAGGCAAGGAAGTGTATAGCTTCCTTGATAGATTTTCAGGCTACAACCAAGTAGTCATTGCCCCAGAAGATCAACACAAAACGGCCTTTGCCACAGAGTGGGGAATCTTTGCACTTCGTGTGATGCCATTTGGACTTACCAATGCACCTGCAACATTCCAAAGGCTCATGTGTCATGTCTTCAAAGAGTTCTTGCGAAAGAGCTTAGAAGTATATGTGGACAATTTATGTGCTCATTCCCAAGAAAGAAGATGTCACATCCCTGAGCTCATATAGATCTTCAACAAGTGTAGAGAATATCGAGTTTGTTTGAACCCAAAGAAGTGTGTGTTCATGGTACGACAAGGTAAAATCTTAGGTCATATTGTTTCTAAGAACGGAATATCTACATGAGAAAATAAAGTGAGAGCCATAGCGGAGTTGGTGAGGCCAAGGAATGTTAAAGAGGTACAAGCCTTCATGGGCCATTGTGGATATTATCGAAGGTTTATTCATATGTATGCAATTATAGCTATGCCTCTTTATGCCTTCTTGACAAATTTCGAGTGGAGTGATGAACGTGAAAACTCCTTCAATGAGTTGAAGAGACGTTTGTGCACAGCACCAATATTGGCCGCTCCTTATTGGACTAAACCATTCCATGTCCATGTAGATGCATCCAATCATGCAATAAGATGTGTGCTAGCACAACCCACAGGTAAAGGCAATCTAGATTTGCCTATAGCATATGCAAGCAGACAACTCAACGCAGTAGAACAAAAGTATACAACAACCAAAAGAGAAGGCTTAGGCATGGTATATGCAGTGAAGAAGTTTAGACACTACTTATTGGCCAACAAGTTCAAGTTTTTCACTGAGCATCAAGCTTTATTATACTTGGTCAATAACCCTTGCAATACAGGATGCTTAATAAGATGGTTCCTCTTACTAATGGAATATGACTTTGAAGTTGTTGTCAAGAAAGGTAGGACCCACCTC
The DNA here is from genome assembly GCA_020310875.1 of Ceratopteris richardii. Classification (NCBI taxonomy): domain Eukaryota; kingdom Viridiplantae; phylum Streptophyta; class Polypodiopsida; order Polypodiales; family Pteridaceae; genus Ceratopteris; species Ceratopteris richardii. The sequence continues at coordinate 146,844,097 of CM035412.1, forward strand.
AGAGCAGATCACCTTTATCGCATCACTTCATGAGAATCACTGCAAGGAGTGTCAGATGACCTACCTGATGCTTATCTGTTCAATTTAGAAGTCGTTCCCAAATGGGCAAATAAGTTAATACCAGTCCTAACCTTTGGGCCCGCAAATAAGAATGTGAAAACAAATAAGGATGAAATTGTAAGATCACAAAACTATCAAATATTGGCAGGAAGCATGTATAAACAAGATACAGAAGGTGTTCTATCTTGTTCTGTTGAGGACGATGAACATAGTAGTTGTTTGCAACAAGCCCATGAGGGCTTGCTAGGAAATCACTATTCCAAACAACGAACATTGCAAAATCTAAAACGTTTAGGAGCGTATTGGCCTAGCATGGACAAAGAAATACATGAATAGATTAAGAATTGTCCAATGTGCCAAGAGAGACCCCCAGTGGAGCATGCTACCCTTTATCACGTGTCATTAATTCCAGATTGGAGTGCTCCATTAGTAGAATTTATGAAATTAGAACACTACCGAACGAGGCTAGTCTAGCAAGAAGACGAAGCATGGAGCAAGAGGCTCAGTACTATGCCTTAGTTGGAGAAAACCTATACCGAAGAGGAAAAGATGGTTACCTAAGATTGTGCGTTCATTAATCAAACTATTTGAAAATCTTAGAGACTGCACACAGCGGTGCCACCGGTGGACACTTCGGGCCTAATCAAGTAATCAAGACCATCCTATTCTCAGGACTTGGGTGGCCCACTCTTCATATGGATGCACATACCTATGTGAAGAAATGATGCAAAATATCTGATAAGGAAAGATGAAATTCCTTTGAGGCCAATGATGGGAGGATGTGCATTCTCAAAGTGGAGTATCGACTTTGTCGGTCCTATTAACCCCCCAGCTAGAAACTCCCATTTCGAATACATTATTGTAGCCACAGATTACCTCACAAAGTGGGTAGAAGTCAAAGCCACGACAAAGAATGATGCTCAAACTACATCTAAGTTCTTATTTGAGAATGTGTTCACCAGATACAGACTACCAATAGAGTTCATGAGCGATAGAGGCATACACTTCTTGAATGAAGTCATTGAAAATCTCCTCCAAGAGTTCTTGGTGATACATAAGAAGTTTGCTCCTTATCATCCACAAGCTAATGGACAAGCCGAGAGCACAAACAAGATCCTATGTAATGTATTGACAAAATTGGTAAATAATAAGCGCTCCGATTGGGATAAATAGCTTCATCATGTTGTTTGGGCTTATCGAGTTGCCTACAAAACGGTACTCAATGCCACCCTATTTCAGATGGTTTTTGGACAGAATGTTGTGCTACCATTGGACTTCCTAATCCCAGCTTTAAAAGTAGCACAATAGCATAAGTGGAATGGACACAAGTTATCCTCTAGGATCTTTGATCTAGAATGCTTAAGTGAGACAAGGCTACGAGGAGCTATAGGCATCTATGCTACAAAGAAAAGGCAAAAGGCATACTTCGATGCACACATTAAGGATAAAGGACTGAAAGAGGGAGACCTAGTGTTGGTTTATACACTAAAGCAGCATGCCCATAAATTGGAAAAAAGAGGATACGGACCCATGATTGTTAATAGTATTTCCACTAGTGGTGTAGTTCAATTGGCCACACTAGGAGGTGATATCCTACCAAACTCTATCAATGGATGTCCAGTCAAGCTATATCAAGAACCTCTTACAGAGGATATGCTAATGAGACACAACACTACTAAGAAACGAAAAGAAGAAGAGTTAAGGGTTAGAGAATAAGCATAGTCAGAGGCCAGAGAATGCAGTAGGAGAAATAAGTTAAGGTGATTAGGCCTAGATGTCAATCTTGAGGCCCCAAGATACCACATGGCCATGTGTCAAACATCAAGTGCAATTGCTTCTCGAATAATTGATCGACGTCCCTTTGTGACCATAGAGGTAGGACAAGGGAAGAATGCAAGGACTATGAGAGCATTGATGGACTCAGGTGCAGCAACTAGTGCGGTTAGACTTTCATACTACCAAGATCTACAATTGAACATCCATTCCATTGAAGCCTATCTCATAGGATTGGGAGGTGTGGAAACCCCCTATTTGGGTGAGGTAGAGCTTCCCATCTATCTTCAAGATGTTCCAATGAGAGTCAAAATGCTAGTATGTGAAGATGAGGACCTTACAGAACCACTTGTCTTGGGTCAAGACTGGATCTATGACCATGCAATCAACTTAAACCTTAAAAGACTACTTCTTCAAGTTTGGGTACATGAACAATGCATCACATTAGAATTAGAGAATTGCATGAGCACAAATCCAAGTAGCACGCATTCTCTTTGTTCCTCTAGGCCCAATCTGAGCAAAGAAGATGTTGCAAGTGTCAAGAAATCTATGATCCAGAAGGACTCAATCATGAAAGAACAGTCTCAAAGGAGAGAGGACCCCTCTTCTTTTTCAAAGACTACCGCTGCCACAACAATTCAACCAAAGAGGCAAGTAAAACAGTACACGCACATGGCTACATCAATTAGACAAACCTAGTTAAAGAAGAAAGAAGCTCAGGGCATGAAGCAGATTTCTCTATGAAAAGAAGATCAACCACTAGCTTTGCCACAACCATTCCCATCAAAGCAAGCTAACCATGCTAAAAGAAGAACCAAGAAACGAGGAAAAGCTCAATCTAGAGGTCTCCGATAAATTTGGGTACCAAAGCAATCAATGAATGCCGACCACAATAACGTACAAATTTGGGTGCCTAAGAAATTAGTTGCAGCTCAACAAGGACAATTACACATGTCGGTACCCAAGGCACTCTTACATGCGCAAACACCACTAAACTCCCTCGCAAGAAAAGTCTCAACAAAGAAGCCAAGGAGAAGCAAGGGTCAGAATCAAGCACAAAGAGCCAAAGAAGATCAACTCACCTCTTCAACAATAATAAGAAGACAACCATCAAGGATATGGGTTTGGAAGCCAAAAGCACTAGTAGCACCCAGAGAACCAAAGCGCCAACTGCGAGGGCTACAAAATTTAAGAAACCACTCAAAGAGCAAGAATTCAAAAGTGACATGTACACAACCACACACAGTTCTTAGATGGATCCCTATCACGAGGAAAGATCAATTGTCATTCGGGGATCCAATAGATGCCTCCAACAAAGGCTGCATCAACATCTGCGAAGAACATTGAAAGCCTTGACGTGCAACAACCATGTGCCTTTTGCATAACCTTGTCTTTTGCACCATTCAGATCATGCACTTCCAAAGTATGCATCAATATAGGTCTGCATTACACGATCATGCATAGACACAATTGAGGAAGCACATATGACACATTGGACATGTAAAATATTTCTGATGCTAACATCTTTCTCTTTGCTTTGTAACATTGTTCCAAAAAATTTAAAATAATAATAATAATAATTTAAAAAAAAAAGAGAGACAGAAGAGGACTGTGCGCTTGAAGAATCTCCAACACGAACCATCAACATGGACATCCATCAGCAATGAAACATAAGCCGATGGTCAATCACCATGCTGGAGCATAACATAAAGAGATGAATATCGATGGAACTTTGACCATGGTAAGAATGGCCTACTTCCACACCACTCTAACCATGATAGATTAGGAAACCTCTTCGTCAACATAGCCTTGAGCACCTTGCTCAAGAACCAGTTTCTTGCACCATACTTCTTCCAATGCATTCCCCAAGTATGCATGCATAGGGCCACATTCCAAGGCCGTGCACAAGGCACATATCTTTTTCAACCCATGCACTACTGCACTTGCCCATCAGTCAATATGCGTCAAAAGTACTTGGCATCCTACTAGGAAATTCATATTCAACTATCCAAGGACATCAAGGGTACAACATCAGTACCTATGAAGCAATTCACAGTTGACAACTACTCCCGATCAATCTTGACAACCTCTTTTGAGCAATTAGCAATCTTTGAAAGCACAAAAATACACCATCTCACTCAAATCCAAGGAAGAAGTACCCACAAGGGGACCAACTCTCGCATAGGCCAGTGGAAAATTGAAGAATCAGACCAGGCTACATTTGCAAGATGAACGGCTCCTATTGATACATGGACACTACCTCTCAAAGTACTACATGGAACAACCACTCCAACAAGGATCTATCAAGGAGGACAGACTCGAGAGAGAGGGGGGGGGGGGTGTGTTGACACTCAAGGTCAAGCAAAAACATGGAAGTGCATCAAGGAAGTGGACACATAAGAAGAAGGAGCATGTAGGGAGCTCCATGAAGCACATGTCAAATTTTCAGAAGAAATCCCTATAAAATAGTGATTTTCATCACTAAAAACCATTGTAAATACCATTTCACATTTTTGCAACTCCATTTTGTTCAAGCCAAAGAGTCCTCGAGCTTGAGGAGTATAAGACGTATCATCCTACCAATTTTCATAATTTTTAGACTACGTTTGAGCGCCCAAAATAATCCTTGGAACCTAATTTTTAACTAGGCCGGACACTAGGTCTGGATAGGGCCAAAACCACTCAAAAAATCATAAAAAGTGTTGGAGAGCTTATTTTTGAGGTTAACTTGTTGTAGATTAGAGCTTTTGTAAGAGAGTTCTTTTGTAATCAAAGATCTTCCATTGTTCCTCTCTTTGTTCTTAACTTGTGCGCGTGTGTCTGTACGTGTGTGCATGCTTTTGTGCTTTCACTCATGCACTTGTGCACATCACTTGCTCTTGGTCTTCATACCAGTCCTCATGTCTATGCGGATTGACATTTATGATGTGTGTCTCCTCACGTTGGTACTTGCCATTGTGCTAGAGTGACACCAAGTGGATAGCTTCCATGATGCAATTTGAAAAAAAAATCGCATACCTTCGCCATAAAAGGTAAACACAAAGTGGCTTTTCCCATTGAGTGGGTTATCTAGATTTTCAAAATCATGCCTTTTGGTTTAACCAACACCCTAGAAACTTTCCAAACACTAATGTGTCATCTTTCCAAATAATCTTACAAAAGAATATTAGAGGTTATGTGGATGATCTATGCTCTTATTCAACAATAAGAATAGCATAAATGCTTTATTTAGAAAATATTATAGAGAAATATAAGACATAAATTTTTTCTCAATCTAGAGACATCTGTCTTCTAGATATGATAGAAAATACATCTAGGATTTATATGTTACCATTAATGTCTATATGGAACTTCAAATGGTTTTCGTACACTCTTCTCTCTCTCTCTCTCTCTCTCTCTCTCTCTCTCTCTCTCTCTCTCTCTCTCTCTCTCTCTCTCTCTCTCTCTCTCTCTCTCTCTCTCTCTCTCTCTCTCTCTCTCTCTCTCTCTCTCTCTCTCTCTCTCTCTCTCTCTCTATATATATATATATATATATATATATATATATATATATATATATATATATATATATATATATATATATATATATATAGAGAGAGAGAGAGAGAGAGAGAGAGAAGTCATCTCGTCAACCACACATTGTCTTGTGGTTATCTATTATGAAATTTTATTTTTGTACTCTACTCTAGATATCTAGTTTCCTATGTTTTTATGCAAGTCTATGTCTATAGGCGCAAAAAACATCTATGGTCGTCAAAATATAATTTTTATTGAGTTGAAGCTCCCCGTTATTGGTATCAAAACAATTATATGCATGAATATAAAAGTTATCGATTGTCTATTGATGCACTAATGCAAGAATTATTAGTGTTTCATGTCTCAAGTTATGTGATTCTCATAGATCTTGAGGTAGTCATTGATGCTAGCCAAAATGGGAATAAATGTATAACCCCTACGAACTTTAGTGGTTTAGTCTTGAGTAAGGGATACAAAACAAATGGTATAAGAGATCCATGATTGACTTAAGGTTATAAGATAAAATCTATAGTGATTCAAAAAATGCATAACTATATATATATATATATATGTGTGTGTGTGTGTGTGTGTGTGTGTGTATGTGTGTGTGTGTGTGTGTGTGTTGGAGCTTGAGGTATGAAGAAGCATGCGAACAACACAAGGAAGAAGAAGCAGCTTGAAGCACAATACACAATAGTGAATGTATTACCACTAGATGTACAAAGATAAGTAGCCCATTAGGGTAATAAGCATATATACAAGAGAGGGGGAAAAGACCTCCTAAAGAGGGAAAAAAGTGCCCCAACGGTCCTAGTGTGTTCACACACATCACTACTTAAATATATCAACAAATCGCCCCTGGGAGTGATGCGGTGAACAAGGAGTTGGGACTCATGTATAAGGAAGTGCCAAGATATGTAATCAATCCATAAAAGGAAGTAAGCCCAAAGCTTTGCAGAAAGCTCCAAACTTCTTCCTAGGTAGAGCCTTTGTGAAAAGGTCTGCAATGTTCTCTTGTGTGGGCATATATGCTAAAATCATCTCTCTGACAGAGAACCTCTCCCCAACATAATGATAGTGCACCTCAATGTGCTTAGTGCGAGCATGGAACACAGGGTTCCTCGCAACTTCCAATGCGTTGTGACTATCAGTGAAGATGGTGGTGGCAAAAGATTGACCAACACCCAAATCAGCCGTAAGGCGTTTGAGCCACACACACTCAACACTCGCTGTGAAAGTTTCCCTATACTCAACCTCACAACTAGAAGTGGCCATAGTAGATTGCTTCTTGCTCAACCAAGATACACATGAGCTACCAAGCATGAAGCAAAAGCCACTAGTGGACACACAAGTGTCATAGCGACTAACCCAATCAGAGTCACAAAAAACATGTAAATCTGGCAATAATGATCCCCCCTTGGGATAAAACAATCCAAGTAGTCGGGTACCACTCAAGTAGTAAAAGATGCGCTTAACTGTCTGCCAATGCTTAATACATGGGCAATGCATAAAGCTTCTCATATGTGAGATAGCAAACTGAATGTTTGGCCAAGTAATGCATAAGTAAATCAAGCATCCAATAGTCTGATGATATAGAACAGCATCAAATGCATCACCAAAATCATGAAGACTCAACCATAAACCTGTCTCCATAGGAGTGGCAATGAGTTTACAGTCTTCAAGGCCAAAATGCTGCAATAATGTGTCAATATATTTGGTTTGACACAAAGCTATTCCACCATCAACTTGCATAAAATGAATGCCCAAATAATGATGCAAATTCCCCAAATCTGACATCTCAAATGAGGCATGCAAATCAGCCTTAAAATCAGCAATATGCTTCTCATGAGGACCAGTGACCAGTATGGCATCAACATAGACAACAATGATCAGAAGCATATCATTTGCATGCTTAACATATAAGGTGCTCTCAGTTCGACTGTTCTCAAAACCATGTACAAATCAGGTAGGCATGTATCTTTTCATACCAAGCACCGTAGTGCTTATTTCAAACCATATAATGCCTTTTTCAACTTGCACACTTTGTTTTCATGCCCGTTCTGCACAAAGCCACAAGGCTAAAAAACATACACTTCTTCATGCAAGTCACTGTTCAAAAATAGAGTTTTAATGCCCAAATGATGTACATTCCAACCATGATGAGCTGCAAGTGCACAGATGCTACGAACAATAGTCATTCGACAAGCAGGAGCAAAGGTCTCATCAAAATCAAGGCCTCTTTCCTGAGCACTACCCTTTGCAACAAGCCTAGCCTTATATCTATCAACTATTCCATCAACCTTATGCTTCAGCTTGTATACCCACTTAGTGCCAATGGCCTTCTTGCCAGGAGGCAAGTCACATAAAGACGAGGTACAATTCTTCATTATAGCATCATATTTAGATTGCATAGCAGCTATCCAATTTCCAACATTTTGTGCTTTATCAAACGGAACAGGCTCATTCTCATCACAGAGACTAGAGGCAGTCATAGCATAGCAATCTGATGTAAAAGAAGAACAATGAGAGCTAGAACGACTATGATATGATAGAGGTGCATCTAATTTGTTGTCATGCAAAGTTTGCACTAGCCATTTTGGCATAGTTTTTGCCTCCTTAATATCAATTCTCTCATCAACAAGTGCATCATGTAAATCTACATCAGAAATAGAATGATTTGCATCATTACATGAAACATGAAACCTGTAAAGGCTAAGAAGTTGCCTCATTAGGACTAGCACTAGAATGTCCCCCTGTAAAAAGAGGTAAAGTGTCATACATGCCTTTGGAGCTAATTGATATCTCCTTAGTGCGTGAAAGTAATGGATGAATAGCATCTTCCACAAAAACATCACCGCTAACCAAAATGTGTTTAGTAGGATGATACAAACGATAGCCTTTGCTTTCAAAATTGTATCCAACAAAAATACAGTTTACTGCTTTATCGTCCAATTTCCTATGTTTTTGTTCAGGCACTAATGCATATGCCGAACAACCAAAAACACGCAGGTGAGCAACAAATAGCTTGCGAACATGCCAAGCCTCATATGGAGTGATAGACTGCAATGCTTTAGTGGGAGACCTATTAAGTACATAGGTTGCACACATAATAGCCTCAAGCTAGAAACTATGTAGTAAAGCCTGACTCTTGAGCATACACCTCGCCATCTCCATGAGTGACTTGTTCTTCCATTCAACAACTCCATTCTATTGAGATGTATACGGCATTGTACATTGATGTTTTATCCCACATTGAGCCAGAAATGCATTAAAATTAGAAGACATATACTCCCCCCCTTGATCAGAATGGAGGGTGCCCATTTTACATTCTGATAGATTTTCATCCAGAATCAGAAAATGTTTGAAGCACATAAACACTTCAGACTTTTCTTTCATTGGATACTCCTATGCATGTATGGAAAAATCATCAATGAAAGTCACGAAGTAAAGATAGTTTCCAAAAGAGGGTGTCTGCATAGGACCACATACATCACTCTGAACAAGCTGCAATTTCTAAGTAGCTCAAACTGAACCAGATTTTGGGAACGAGGAACGCTGCATTTTGCAAAATATAGCCTTCATAGACATGTTTATCGGATCACTCAAGTTTAGGCAGAGAGGACACCATTTCAGATTTCTATAGGCATAGCAAATTAGCAAAATTCAGATGACCAAAGCGTGCATGCCAAAGCTTTGCATCAAACAAAGCCTGAGAATCGTGTATTAAACATGTTGAATCATTCACAGATTTTTCATAGTCTATGAGCTTATACAGCCTATGACATAAAATGCCAGAAACAATAATAACATCGCCATTTAGAACATCATGAACTATACATCTGTCATCAACAAATTTTACAACCAAGCCAATCTAGGTTAAAGTTGAAACTAATAACAGATTCTTCTTGATCCGTGGCACAAATAAAGCATCCGACAATGTAAAAGAACTATCATCAACAGTAGTCAAAATGATCTTACCAACTCCCATGACAGGATAAGAGGAGTTGTTGGCACATGTGACAGTATGCCCTGTAGGGGCAGGCTCGAGTGAAGTGAAGAAACTACGATGTGAGGTAATATGTTTGGTTGCCCCACTATCAAAGTTCCAAACATCTGAGTCTACTGCAGACATACACTATTCATGAGAAGATGGGTCATAACTACAAACAGTGGTAAATGCCCATTCTTCATTCTGCACAAGATTAGCAAACTCTGTTTTGGGTATAGAGGCCTTTGCAACAACCATTCCAGCCTCTTTCTTCCTTGCCACTTTAGCAGGTAGTTTTAAACAACTTCTTATGACATTATTATTTCCTTTATAATATTTGTAAAATAATTTCTGCTTTTTTGTTTTCTTACCTCGTCTCTATCATCCTTCTTTGATTATGGAGAATTAGCAAATTGCTTACTAGTAGAAGAGCTCAATTTACTTTTGCCCTTTTGATTAGCCAAGAAAGCTTGATCTACAGCACGCATAATGGAACTGTTCTACCTAGACTGATCTTCATGCAACAAAACAGAGACTAACTCTTCAAATGTTAAGCCATTTGGATTGTGTTTCATCATCAATCGAACAGTAGAAGCAAAACTCTGATATGAATCTGGAAGACCATTCAAAACAGTTTGCACAAATGAGTTGTCAAGCAGGCTTCATCTGCAAAAATCAATTATCCTATGTGGAAATAGATGCACTGAGAGCTTCCCAACTTAGTGTACTCATAGAGATGAGCTAAGAGAAAAACTACTCTTTGGCTCCATCCTTTCTCATTGAATACCTTAAAATGCACTTTCATGCTTCTCTGAATGCACAGACACCCATGCACTTATATGTTTCTACATATTCATGAGAGATGGAAAGATAAGTTGCTTGTATGTATATAAGGTTATAATGCCTTTACATGAAAACATAATGCATGCATCTCTTCATATGCATATTTATGTATATGCATGTATAACATGAATAGATACATGCTAATAATTAAGCACATTTGCATATATGCATCTCTACAAGTTGGCATGCGCATATGAGTGCATATCTATGTGTTTTTTAATGCAAAATTAGATGAGTTAAGAGAAAAATATTTTAGAGAACCCACATTGACTTGGGTGGAGAACCAAACAGAGTACCGAAACAGATACAAAAGGTTTGAATGGGTAGACACTAATAATAAAAACCCATGAAAGATAACTTTTGGAAATACTAGGGTTGGGGAATACAAAACAGATAGCCTAGAAAGGCATGTTACAGATTTCTATAGTGGCGAACTTCATAAAGATTGTCCACATAGTTAAAGTTGGCTTCTCCAAGTTCGATAATGAATTTCATGCTATTAAAAACGCATGATTGAAGATCAGGTGCTCCTCAATGATCTCTTTCGTCCTATTTACCCAAAAATATAGTGTGATCTTGAGGCCTTTTCCTTTTTCAAACACCTTAAAGAATTCCAAAGGCCCATCTCTACATCAATGGAATTTTTGAAGTTTATTTTGAGACACAACATAAGAGCATATCCCCTTCGACCATCCATGAGTGTTCTTCAGCCCATCTTCTCCACTTCTTCAATGAAAAAATCTTCAAATTGCTTGGTGGAAAGATGAGGGGAAACATTGTGTGTCTACAATCTTCCCATAAATCCAACCATAAAGGAGATCAATTTAAAACCATTGTAATGATCCCCTTAAAAATTTTTATGTTTTCTTTCCATCAAGATAACATAGTTAAGTCTAAATGTAATGAGCGTCCATAAGTAGACATCATTGAAAGTGTTTACACCTAGTAGATTTTCCTACTAATGAAAAGTTTTATTATGCTAATAGAATCATTTAACATGTAAGCAAGAGCAATACTTCTACACATGTGAACAAGTGAAAAAGAGATTAATTATAGCCTTCTTGTGTTGGCAAAAAGGGTGCATAAAATAAGCTCTCAAGAATCTATTAAGAATATGTCCACAACATCTCACTTGATGCAAGAGAAGCTAAATGATTGTGGTTTCTTTCACATTATGGAAAAAAAATCAAATATTACCAAATTTGTATTGCCATTGGTCCCAACTCTGATTCATTCACCATTTATTATTAAGCTTAGGAGTAAGTTTGGCCCTGTTCACATAATCAATGATAACTTTGTTCATTAACTTCCACAAAGTTAGAAGGTTCACTAGTCTTGAAAAAAGTTGGCAAGGTAGTCCAAGAGGCTTCAATGCTTGAGGGGTCATTATGTATAGTAGAATTTGCATCATCTGCATATGATTGCAAGAGGTCTTCCCTAGCACCTAGAATTCAAATTCCCTTCAAAGTTCCTTTGGAGTAAGCCTCCTAAAGAAGCCAACCCAAGGCATCCACAATAATACATACTAAAGAGGAGAAGTGTCAGAGCACATCCTTGGCGAATTGATCATAAGAGAGGAATGACCTTAAATAGGCTTTCATTAATTGTAATTTTGCTAGAGTGGATAGTCTTTCCCAAAGCCACAATCAATACAGGATTGGAGAATGAAACTCATGTCAATCCTATCATAAGCCTTGTTGAAGTAATTGTTAAAGTAGATAAATTATATTGGGGAAATAAATATATCCCTGATGAATCTTCCATGAACAAAACATTTCTGTTCTAGTCAAACAATTTGTTTCATATATGGGCTAATCCTAGAAGCAAGATATTTAACAATGATTTTGTAGATAGTATTCAGACAAGTAACCAACCTCCAATTACTAAGAGAGCTTAGATATCCCCTTTCTTGTGGATAATCTTTATAACTCATCGACTCATGAAGGTTAGTAGGTGTTTCTTCTCATCAGAATCATTCCAAATTCTAAGAGTTAGTGGGGGTCAGTTTGGAAGAAAACACCTGAATGAATTCAGCCTAGAGACCATCAAGACTAGAGGTCTTGCCCTTTTTGAGAGTGTGGATGGTAAATAGGATTTCATGCAAATCAATCGTTTGGTCTAATTTTCTTTTTCAGTTGGTCACTAATGGTTTTCCCTCTAGTAGCAAATATAGTGGCAGAAATTTTCCATTGATTAGGAACCAAGATTTGAGAGGAAGCAAAATGTTATGAAAAAATCCACAAATAATTTTGCTTGGATACCTCATGCCATCTTATTATTCCAGCTCAACTCCAAAATAAAAACTTTCTTCTTTTTCCTCCTGAGTTGAAACAAAGAAGAAAAGGACTTGTCGAAAATTTATACCAATAGATCCTGGTTTTATAGTCAACATTTTTATCTTCTATATACTCGAGGATCCTCATTTTATGTTTAAATGACTAGTTTCTTCAAAGTAGCCTTGTTGAACTGCATTAAGCCAAGAGACATGCCATCAAGGATTTCTAAATGTTCTTGTTTGCTTTTTTACTTCTTGGGTATCCATTTTATAACCACAAGGAGGTTAGCACTGATTTTGCAATCAAGGAAAGAATCATTTTTGTCTTATATATGTTTAAGAAAGAGAATCTTGTAGCCATGTGAAACCACCCAATCCTATGGTGTTGAGTATAGCTCTTAATAACACAAGAGATCGGAGTAGTTGGAAACCAAAGTCAAAGGATCAAGTTTGGTAGAGAAATTCCAATTCCGTAAAATATTTTTCCACACAATATCTGTCAAGACATGCTGCCCTAAAGTTTTGATCTCTTTCATTATTGGCCCAAGTAAAACTAGTATGAGGAGATATGCTTTTGAGCAAGTGTCAGTAGCAAACATCTTCCCAATATCCACGTTTGTTAAATTGTTCATTGAAGACCATACTAAAGTCAACAACAATCAAAATGAGTCCCTGAAGACTAGTGATGGAGTTCTAAGCTAATCTTCTTCTAACCAAGGAGTTGACTGCATAGACAAATACAATAGTAAAATAAAACGGTTGGTCAAGTTGGGTAAGCCACCCATTGGTTATCTGCATCCACTTGGTGCACCTCCATCAAACACATAAAGGAGGGGTGGAAACCAATGCAAGCGCCACCAATCGTAGTCTAATGTTTCGTGTTGAACCAAAAGAAATGTGGAAGCAAAACATTTTGATTCCAATAATCATGGGCCCAAAACTTTGACTTCTTGGAGACAAAAGACATGAAGGGAATCATTACAATTCTTTAAAGCCTTATTGATAGCTTGGACTTTTGAGAGGTCCCCCCGAGGGGCGGGGGAGAGAGAGAGAGAGAGAGAGAGGTGCTTATTTTATTTTATTTTCATATTATTTTACTTCCTTTATAATAAGTCTAATTTATTTCATTTGAGAATCTCGTTCCTTTTGAGTTTTAATTGTTTCATGTTGTTATCTCATAATAAGGGTTTAAGGTTTAGTTAAATTGGTTTTAAAGTTATACAAAACGAAAAAAAATCGAAAAACAAGTTTTATTGATTAAAAATAGAAAGTATATAATATGGAGCATAAGCAAAAAGGGGGAAAAAGGATAATTAAAATAAAATTCAGATTTAGAGGAAAATAAAAGAAAAATAATTAGTTACAATGACAATAAATCAAACAAATAGAAAAAAAAATTGAAAAAGGAATTTAATAAAACTTTTATTAAATAATAGGTAAAGAAAGAAAGAAATGATAAATAAGAGCAAATAAAAAGAAATAGAAAATAATAAACATACAAATGTGATTTTTTTTTACATTATTGTACTAATGTTTTCTTTTATGCTTCTCCTACATATCTTTCAAAGAGTTTGGAAAAATGTAGCTTGCTAATTCAAACTAGAAGTTTTATTGATCAAAGTTTGATGATTTGAAAACGCTCCTCATTGCAGAGAGTTGTGTTTGTGCATCGCTATAAGAGGCACTGGTGATTCTCTTGAGCTACTGACGAGCCTCTTAAGCTTCTTTTGGGAGGCTCTTCACACAAATTGGAGCAAATCTTCACGAGTCACCTTGATAGGATTTTAAAAGTTAAATTATTTGTTCATTGACTTGTATCATTGCTAGATGATAGAAGAGTTATCATTATCATGTCATATAAATGCTTTACTTTGTATTTGCTCTTAGTTAAGAAAGTTAAGATTCAAATTGCTTGACATTTACTTTGGATTGAAGCTTTGAAAATGATGGACGTGAATGAAAATTCGAGTAATGAGCCACAACAAGAGAATTCCACTTTACAATGCACCCTATTTCAAGGATGCATCATGAAGAAAGGAACACGCATGCTAACATACAGTTTATTTTCGAATCCTTACGTCCACGAGCAATGCTTCTTCCACTCAAACATATGCACAGTTCTCTTGATTGCGCCTAAAGCACCCTTTGTGCACCACTGCCGTTGGGAGAAAAGTTGGAATTCATCTACCCAACCATAAACCTTTTCAATATAAGTTATGGTAGCCCAAGATCTTGAGACAATTCAACTAGACATGTTCCACTATAGCCAGACTTGGTTAGAGACCAGAGGGAGGAAGTTTCGGATGACTTCTTATCTTGAACATCTGATTGGTGGAGTCAGTTTCGATTGACAAGTCAGTTGGGTTATCAAGGGATCAGACTCTTGGTGTTTAGCACAGTTACCAACGCGGTTGGAAATGTTCGATTTGGACCAATTGAAAATGGAGTTTTCAAGTTTCCAAAAATTTGGAAACGCTAACTAATGAGAAGTTGTTATATATATATATATATATATATATATATATATATATATATATATATATATATATATATATATATATATATATATATATATATATATATATATATATGTATGTATGTATGTATGTATGTATGTATGTATGTATGTATGTATGTATGTATGTATGTATGTATGTATGTATGTATGTATGTGTGTGTGTGTGTGTCATGATTCATATGATATGAAAGACACTTATGCACATGAATTCATTATAATTTATCATCTATATAATTTGCATTTATCATCTGTATAATTTGCATTTATCATCTATATAGTATGGATACATGCATGATGGAAGCAACAATACATATGAAACACAAAGCAACACATGAAACAAACATATGCACATCGCATTGATAAACATTATGTGATATTCACACATTACTAATTTCTAAATACACAATGCTTTTAAGTTGTTTCTCAGTCTAGTTTCAATTTTCATCACTAGTCTCTTTAATCTTATCAAGCATGCACAATGCACTAAGTCTATCACAAGTGACCATGAAACACATGGAGTAAGAATCAGAATCGCAAGACTAAAATTCAGAACATGGTAAAAAATGATCTAAAAACGAACATAAAAAAAAAGTAGATCAAAATGGCGTTCCCGTTTGGAAATGGTCCAAGGAAATGGCAAACCGTTTCCAAACCCCGAAAACGTCATTTCCCATAACTATGGTTTTTAGCCAAGCAAAATTGTTGAGAACAGCAATTAGAAAAAAAGGGGGGAGTCTTTCGTCCCCAAAACTTAAGAACATCTAGATGGGCACATGTAATTAGACTGCTCGACCAAGTTTGAATCAACCACCCAATATGAATTGGGCCACCATCTCATTTGAACCTCTCTCTCTCTCTCTCTCTCTCTCTCTCTCTCTCTCTCTCTCTCTCTCTCTCTCTCTCTCTCTCTCTCTCTCTCTCTCTCTCTCTCTCTCTCTCTCTCTCTCTCTCTCTCTCTCTCTCTCTCTCTCTCTCTCTCTCTCTCTCTCTCTGTGTGTCTGTGTGTGTGTGTGTGTGTGTGTGTGTGAGAGAGAGAGAGAGAGTGAGAAAGAGGCACACACACACCATCAGTTGTCAATCATTTACATTCTTCAAATGCTTGTGTTTGTGACAATCATTAATCTGTGTCTCTAGAGAGCATGTGTACATCGATATCCACATTAAGAAGTGGAAAATAAGACCTCTTTCAAAATAATTTCCTTGGCTTCTGATAAAACCAGATAATCCTGCAGAAAATTGTCACAAATGTCAAACCTTGTACAGATAATTTTCTAATCATAAAAAAAGTGGTTTTGGATATTTTTTGATTGCCCGACAAATGAAGCGATGAAGGGAAAGTGCAAGGTAACTTCTGCAATGCTCATACTAACAGATCTTCAGAACAAAATCAATAAAAATAATCCAAAAAAGATGCAAATATTTAATTGAGAGCCTCCCCTGACCCCTTCTCCATAGCATTGAAAAAATAAAATGAAGAACTGCATAATGAGCCAAGGATCTGAAACATAAAAACTAGCTTTATTTGGCGTCATACTAAACAGTTAAGAGAAACTAATAGCTTCAAGGAGCAGAGCCTATGGTCAGAAACTTCTGATATACTGATGTGAAAAAGTTGAAAATCTTGAAAGCATGTGTAAAACTCAGGTTTCTGATTTCAGTGAGTTAATGTCTGCTGCTACTACACAGCTAAACAAACTCAATAACACCTCTTATTAGCAATATGCCAATGGATCATGAATCAAGGCTCAAGTAGATAACATTGGCTTTAAAATTAACTTGAGCCAAAGGGGTCAAGCCCTTCTAAGTTCTACTGCCATCTGCCTTGGCAGACCCATTCATGAGTTTCATATATGCAAGTGGACAGAACAAAAAAGAGGGATGGAAACTTAAGGATAGGTGCACCTACCTTATGAGCTTAAAACATGATTGTCCTTTTCCTTCCAGTAGCCAACTTGCATGCATGAGGCCATTTTTCACCAATGCAGTTCAATATTCACCTTGATAGCTCACCAATTCATCACAGAAAAACAACATTGTTGACTTCATTTTTGAAACCTGACCAGATTAAAGAGCTTGTTGTTAGCCCTGGCCCCTCACCCCCTCGAACAAAATAGTTGTTATTGGCGACAGATACATTCAAGTCTACAAAAGCAGCTAGGACAGTAAGGACAAAAATCACACACAGGATAACTCTACACATTTTTAAGCAAGGTTCTTATTGAAAATATAACCTGTTCAGTATCTCCTCATAGTTTCATGTCTTTCTCTTCAGTCCTCATTTCAGGGATCTCAACTAAACTTACACAAGTGAAAGCAATTTCAACAAAGAGAAATACCTTGAATAGGTCGGAAAGCATTCTTACAAATGTCTTGAATGCCTAGATACTAGTACTTTAAGAATCCTCTATGGATACAAAACAACCCTAGCCCTCTGCCACAACAACCCAGAAAAACGAAAAATGCAATCCAGAAAAATCATCACGAGACCTCAATTGACCAACTTCAGTCCTTTATTGTCTATCTAGTGAGATTCAGCACTCCATCTGAAACACGCGATATACAAAGTAGAAACAGCAAAAAAAAAAAAAAGGGTACAAGCCCAACCCCAAACTAAAGTTACACTTACAGTTGAAGCCAGTACTTCAGTCTTAGAAGTAGAAAAAAGGAGTCACTGTGCTGGAGATTTCTTCATTTGTTTGAAAGAATAGGACTCGTAGATCTCAACTACAAGCTTTGCATCCCTGCTAACCAGTTCTTGGTAATCTGAGCTACCAATGAGATCTGGCATGTTCTCATGTATGGTACTTAGAGCAGCTTGCTTCAAAGCCTTTGCACCATGTATACTGGCGTATTCAAAATTATACAGAGCGTTCCTGAAGTTCAACTTAGAAATCATGTGTCGTTCACAGACAGATTTCAACTGTTTAACATTATATTTCTCTGCCAAAGCCAACAGATCAACTGCACATTCCTCTAAAGATTCAGGGTAAATTTCTGCTGTGTACAAGTAATGTATGAATAGCTTTAGCACCTCGTATGTGAAGTCCATGATCTTAATACTGTTGGTCCTGCTCTCTTGCATGTTGCTCTCTAACATAGCCTTAAAAACTGTCGATCGACTCATCTGAATAAAAAGTAATGAAAGATCCTTCAATAATAATTAACAATTGATACTTTCCAATCAGCATGCTTAAACTTGGAAACACACCAAAGAGGAACTGGGCCAGAATAACAAAAAATGATTCTTTGATAATAATTAGCAATTGATACCTTCCAATCAGCGCCAGAATAACAAAAAATGATTCTTCGATTATAATTAACAATTGATACCTTCCAATCAGCATGCTTAAACTTGGAAACACAGCAAAGAGGAACAGGGCCAGAACAAAAAAAACTACTCTATACGTGTGTAGAGAGCTGTGCGTGCAAGTTTGTATGCATGTATAGGAGAGATACAGAACGAAAAAAATGTTTTCCCATCACATTACTGAGAGATCTTAGTGGCTCCCTTGAAAACAACAAACATAGTCAGAACTGAAGCTCTCAGATTTAAGAGGATGCAAACAGAGGAAAACTGAAGAGGCCTAGCTATTTGTAAAACATAAACATACTGAAAGTATGTGCATAGTGCATTCATTGCAACGAAACATATAGATTCATGTGTGCGCTTTTAAACAAGTGCAATAGCAGATACACATGCACATGTGTCATGAACATATGTATCCGACATGCATTTGTCATACATACGTACACACATATAATGATATACATAAATCATTTATACATGCATGCATTTTATGTATGCATGAATGTACATGTCTGTGTGTATGTGTGTGCGTGTGTATGTATGTATATATGCAATGTGCTTACATGCATACATACACCTACACACACATTTACATCCATGCATAGGTAAATGCATTCTTGTTTAAATGCATTACATAGCTTTCTTTTAGATAATTTCACCTTTATTGAACTATAAACCAGATATAAACCAACTTGCCTGGTTTTTACATAAGATCAAAACTGATCATGTACATAGTGCCTTGAACCTTCTAATTCAAAGAGTGAATATTGGTAGAAATCAAGTTTGGGACTTCTTTATTGATTGATCCATTCTTAAGTATTAAGCTGTGTCTGCTAAGGTTCATTTGTTGGAAGATCATGTAAACCTATGCATTGTTATTGAGGCCCACCCCACTTCCAACATTTGGTATCAGAGCATAGTTGACATACACCCTTAACAAGATGAGTGATTATAGACTTGAGAATGAAGACAAGCTTGAAGGAATGTCTAATTATCCATTGTGGAGTTTTATAATGATAAATCTGTTAGTATCAAAGGACTTATGGAATGTTCTCAATGGCACTTATCCATGGCCAAGACAAGTCTGAGAAGAAGCTACTTCACCTTCTAGAAGACTTGTTTCTATTTCTACTCAACAAAAGGTTAGTGAAGAAGAAGAGGGAACTACTTCATCATCAGGAGTCCATGCTACTACCAAATTACTTTCTATAGAAGAGCAATCCAGATGGGATTCAAGGGATGCACAAGCACTTTCATATATTGCTATGGAAGTCAAGACGCATATTATACCTCAAATCAGGTCATGTAAAACCTCTCGTCAGACTTCGTTGGAATTAGAGAATCTCTATCAAAGCAAAAACCTTGCTACGAAAGCTCATCTTAGGAGACAGCTAGCCCACACAAGGATGGAAGTTGACGAAGAGATGGTAAACACACTTCTAAACTCACTTCCGTCTACATATCGTGCTTTTGTTACTTCTTTATCTCTCAAGAGATAGAGAACTTCCATTTGAAGAGCTATAGTTCCTGTTACTTCAAGTTGAAGATCAACAAAAGAGTATGGAAGAGAATGATGAAGCCATGTTATCATAATCAAAGGGTAAGATGAAGAAGGAGACCACAAAGAAGGAGAAGAAGAGTCAACAAACTAAGAAGGAAAGTAAGTCTTCTACTCTTGAACCTTCAAGTCCTACCTCTACTACTTCCTCTATACCCAAAGAAAAATTCACTTCTACGTCTACTTCAAAGAAAGGAATTTGCCATTACTATAAGAAACCAAGTCATTTCATTGCAAAATGCAAAACAAGGATTTTTAATAAGAATAAGAAAGCATCATGTAATAGTGTTGGAGATAATTCAAAACCTAAGTCTTCAAAGATGGAATTTTATGCATGTTTTACTAATGAAGATATAGCTTTTGATCGAGCAGCATTAAATGCAATCTCAGATAATCCTTGGATTTTTTACTCTGGAGCTACTAAGCATATGATAAGTTGTAGAAAGGTATTTTCTTCTCTTACTAACCCTTCAAATAGAAGAGTGACCATTGCAAATGGTCATGATTTGGATGTTGTCGGTGTTGAAGAAGTGAACCCTAAGTCAAGAGCACGTGGAAATTTCACGATTTCTAATGTTCTCTATGTACCAAAAATGAAGAAGAATTTGCTCTCTATATCTACTTTCTTGTCAGATGGTCTTGAAGTTATTTTTAAGAAAGATTCATGTAAGATCCTCTCACCTACTGAGAAGCATTGTCTACTTCAAGGTAAAAATAGAAGTGACATGTTTGTGTTATCCAAAGTTAGTCATGCTAATGTTCCTAGATCTTCTACACCTAAGGAGAACATGAAGTTATGGCATGTTAGATTCGGTCATATCACTTACAGAGCTCCCAAGCACATCAACGATCATGGAATGGTGGAGAGTTTGCCTATCTTTGCTTTACCAGATGATGCAGAATCATGTGACAGATGTCTTGAAGGAAAGCTTCAAAAATCACCTTTCAAAAAGCATGGATACATTACGGCTACCAGGAAGTTGTGGCCGATACGTTCAGATGTGAATGGTCATATGAGAACGGATTCTATTCAAGGTTTGAGGTATTTCGTTACTTTCATTGATGATTTCTCAAGATATTCTTGCATTTATGGTGTGAGAAGTGATAGAGGAGGAGAGTACATGTCAAAAGACTAAGTCTTTTCTTGAAGACAAAGGTATCTCTCATCAACTCACTATTGCTTACACTCCATAACAAAATGGTGTTGCAGAGAGAAAGAATAGGACATTTGTTGAGATGATGCATAATACAATGTCATCCAAAAAGCTTTCTCCCAAGTTTTGGTTTGACATAGTACACACAGCTAATCACATTTTGAATGGGTCTTCCATAAAAGCTTTGAAGGTCATTACACCTTATAAAGCTAGCTTATTATGGGAAGAAACCGAATGTGAGTTATTTCAAAGTTTTTGGTTCTTCAGGTTATGTTCACATTGAGAAGAAGGATCGTGGTAAGCTCGATGTAAAAGCCATTAAATTCGTCTTTATTGATTATGCAATTGAAAGCAAAAGATACAGATTCTATGTTCTAGATACAGGTGATATCCTACCCTCACGCAATGTATATATTTCATAAAATCAGATTTTTCATAAGAAGACAGAGATTCCAGATTTCATAAAAGCAAATGATTATGCATTTTTTAGAGGAAATTTGTATTCTTACATTCAGCCATACAAGGAGAGTGATAAACCTTCTCAAACTCTAAAAGATGCACTTCAAAAAGGTGAAGAGAGAGTTCCATTACCAATATCAATACCTAGTCCATCATCAATACCTCTTGATGTTCTGACTTATGAAGTTCGAGAAAGTTCCAGAGTTCCAAGAGAAAGAGATATTGAAGAACCAAAAGAGATTTCACCACTTTTCAAGAATATGCCAAGGTGGTTATATCAAACTTGGAAGTACAATCGTATAAAGAACTTCACAAGATGCACAACATTTTGAGATTCATAACATTTTAGCACTAACTTCAATTGAGAATGAACCAACTAGTGTTCAAGATGCACTACATAGTTCTGCATGGAAGAAAGTTATGCAAGAAGAGATTGATTCTATTCATAAGAATCAAACATGGAAGCTTTGTGAGTTACCAAAAGGTAAGAAAGCTATTGGCGTTAAGTGGATCTTCAAAATCAAGAGAAAAGTAGATGGTACCATTGACAGGTATAAAGCAAGATTGGTTGTCAAAGGTTATGCACAAAAGAAAGGTATTGACTATGATGAGACTTTTGCACCTACATCTAGAATGAGCGTAGTCAGAACTGTACTTTCTCTTGTTGCATTCTTTGGATGGAATGTATACCAATTAGATATCAGAACTGTGTTTCTTAATGGTGATCTTCATGAAGACATCTACATTCAGCAACCAGAAGGTTTTGAAGAGACAAGTAGAGCATTTAGTATGCAAGTTTATCAAAGCTTTGTATGGACTAAAACAAGCACGAAGAGCTTGGTATGAGAAGATATATCTCTATCCTCTATCATTGATTTTGAAAACTCAGATGCAGCTCCTACTCTTTATGTTAACACTAGTGTTGTACTTGGACACTTTAGTGCCCTTGGAGACCTTAGTGTCCTGAAAAAGAGACATTATTTGATGAATTTTTTAGATTACTAGAAGGAGGTGATTGAGCCATGTACACTTCTTTTGATATCCATCCATTTAGGAATGCATTTAGCTTGAATATTTCTAGAAAAATATAGTTTTCATTCAAGGATAGCAAAATGAAGATTTATTCACTAATTTTATTATGTTAATTTCAGTGTTAGCATAGAAATTGCAGTGATGCCAGTTAGTGGTTATTTCTTATTAAAATCATGCTCTCGCAATTTCCATTGTTGCAAATGCAATGAAATCTCTTATTTTATCTATTTCAACACTTTTCTATCCATAATTAGAGATTTGTAATGATTTTTACTAAGTTTATGGCATAAAATTAATCTCATATGTGCCATGAGTGTTATCATCTATGAATTATTTTGCAAAATGATGGTACGAATATGACTCACTTTTTATTATCAAAATACAATTTGATGTTCTTAAAGCTAGAAATATTTCCTTGAAAACCTTAGCAGTTGAATTTCTATGTCATTTCTTCAAGTTAAACAATATTACTGTATTTTTATTCTAAGAAAAGATCATTTGATGAGTAAATATTGCATATGCTACATGATTAAAGCTAATATGTTAGTTTTTTCTATATAAAGTAAATTATAATGTTTATAGAATTATTTTGATTGATATTATATACCTTATATCATGGAGAAGAGTTAATTTTTTAGGATGATTTTTATTCTTGAGAGAGTGGAATATGGTTATTCAATGAAATATTGAGATAGTTAGTGGTATGTGAGATAGGTGTTGGAAATCAATGTCACATCAGTCCAAAATCCTAATAGAGCAAAAACCCTAATTTTGATACTTAGTCATTTTTGGCACAAAATTTGGGTAAAATTTTTATGATCCTATCTTGTAGAGCTTGATAAGAGCTTTCTAATGGTATAGGACATTCACTCATCAAAGATCAGATTTGGGAGAAAACCCTAACCCTAATTTTCTGCCAATTTAGGGTTTTTACCTTGTTGAGCCCATAAAAGTCATGTTGGTCAAAGTCAACTACAGTCAAAGTCGAGGTCAAAGTCAACTGGTTAAAGTCAACAAGGTCAAGGTCAAAGTCAACAAGTGCAAAGTCAAAGTGCTAAAATGCAGGTGTCAAAGTGCACAAGTAGTGCACAATTAATTGTCCACAAAGGGTAACTTGGAGAAAGTGAATTGGAGGTTGCAGAGGTATTTTCTCTAATTCCCCTAAGGTTCAAAGTGTGTTTTAAAGTGTTTTGGAAGGTTCAGGTGAACCTTCCCCTTATGTGCAAAAGTGAAGACTTAAAAGGAAATGTGAAGGTATGTGAAGCGGCAGCGTACGCACAGGTGGAAGCATGCCCCCCCATTAAAATTTTTGGTTTTAGACTAAAGTCACTACAGGACAAAACAATGAGTCGTTGGCTGCCACTTGGTAAGACAATCTTGGGACATCAAAGTGAGCACCAAGATACCATTGCAGTTAGGAGCGTACGTGATCGACACACTCAAATCAAGGCAAGGTCATTCTTGGACCAATCTTAGAGTAAGCAAGAGAAGCATAGGCTAAGTGAAGTAAGAGAGAGAAGTGCAAGAGTCACCAGTGTGCGACGCAGAGAAGTGGAAGTGAAGAGTGCATAGGGAGTGCCTAAGGGATTGTGCAGAGAGTGCTAAGCTAGTCCCCCCAAGTATCTCAAGGTCCCATTGCAGTGGGCGCGTGCCGACAGAAGGTATTCACTCCTCCCCCTTTGTGGAAGCTTGGTGCAAGGTGTGCACAAGGATAAGCTTGATGCAGGTGGAGGTCTGGTGCAGAGGAGGCCGGCGGCAAGAAGACTTTGGGATATTGGGTATTTGTAATTGGGCACTCTGTGGGATTGTGCACAGAGGTATTGGCTTGTCTTGTACTTCAAACATTGTAATTGTCTTACTGTAATCAATCAGCAGAAGCTTCCAGGTGTATTTTCTCTTCTGGTTTCTTCCCTTTTCTCCTACAAACCCTCAAACTCCTTCTTGTCTAAGAATCCACCAACAAAATTTGGCACACACGGTGGGACTTCCAAGGAGATTTGAACTTAGGAGAAACCAAGTGCAAAGCATAGAAGAGATCAAGTGTCGACAAAACCACAGTGCTACTTCATCAAACAAAAGGTAAATATTCTTATCAAGTGTCTCATATTCAGTGGGCTATGAGCTGCTCATGACCGCAACCCGGTCCCAAGTATTGAGGGTCATCTGCAAGCAGACAAGAAGGAAGGTTGTTAGAAGGTCCCCCAGTCCACTATCTTCAACATCATCAGTCAAGAGCATGGCGGGTCAGGTAGACTTGGAACCTTTACTCTCTAGATTAAATATAAAGTTTCCTTCTTTCAAAGGCCTAGCTCAGGAGGATCCGGATGAACACATTAGAAGGTTCTTGGCACTATGTAAGACTAGAGGCCTAATGGGTAGGGAGGATGCCTTTCTGATTCTCTTCCCTGCCACATTAGAGGGATTAGCTGATAAGTGGTTCAGCCAATTTGCTGAAAACCATTTTACCACTTGGATGTGATGAAAGATGCTTTTAAAAATCAGTTCCAGCATGGCAACACTGCGGAGATTATCATAGAAGAGCTAGAAAATTTAAGATTAGGTCCAGGAGAAAAGTTCCCAGAGTTTGTGACTCGAGCCAAAGCACTAATGGCTAAATTGCCAGATCCACCACACGACTTTTTTGTCAAGAAATGGTTGGCTAAGCCCCTACCAGTGGCCACCCAATGCAAAATGAAGGAATTAGTGCTACCTACAACCTCCATACTACCTACAGCCTCCATAGAGGAGTTCATCAGCACAGCCACACGCTTGGAGCAGATAAGGTACCAGTATGGAGCAACCTCTTCTCAACCAACATATGGTACAGAAATGGAGGATCCAGTGATACAGCTAAGGAAAGAGCTGGAGGGCTTAAAAAGAAATAAGCCCTACAAAGAGGAAGAGAATGTTGTTGCTCAGTTCAGAAGGGAGATTGAAGCACTAAAGCTTCAAAAGGAGGAGGAGGCCCAGGCAGAGGAATTGGCTCAGCTGCGACAGGAGTTGCAGGAGCTCAAAGGAGGTGGCATCAAGAGTGGACTTTGGTGTTCCATGTGCAGCAAACAAGGTCACATAGTAAGTGAATGTCCTCTGTTAAGTGTGACTTGTCAATTATGCAAGAAAGTTGGCCACGAGGCCCATGAATGCCAATCAAGAGGAATGCCTGCAACGACATACTGGACACAAGGAGGACCAGGAGGACCCCCAACACTAGCAAATGTGATGGCTGCTGCACGAAATCAAGGTAAAAACTATAATCCTAGACATAGGAATAACTTTGGAAATGGTCCTAGGAGGCCAATCATCTGTTTCAGATGTGGAGAATGTGGGCACTATCAAAGTAGGTGCACCCTACCAGAAAATGCCCCTCCTTGCAGGAACTGCCCGGATGCAAGAGACCATTATACAATTTGTTGTCCTAAGAATCAAGCCTCTTCATCCGGGCCTCATATTCAAATGATTTCAGTGCACAAAGAAGAAGTGCGTGATCTGGTCAATGAGCCATCACCATCTACCAAGGTGGTGCAATTAGAAGAAATAGAATCTTTGACTGTGAAGACAAGAAGCAAGGGGAAGGCTCAAGCAGACATAGGACAAGGGTCAAAGATTAAGGAATGGAATCAAAACAGAGAACCATATGAAGATAAAGTCACCACAAGTGCAGATACAAGTCAAAAAGGAGATCTCATATGCACCAGTGATGCTATTGGGCATGCTTTCAACAGGGCTCATGAGGAGTTTGATAAGTCAACTGGAGCCCAGGCTCTCAAGGAATCAGAGGCTTCAAAACTACTCAAGTCCATGAAAAAGGAGGTTAGTATTTTTGAATTAATAAAGATGGATGGGAAATTCATATCAGAGTTATTGCAGATAATTGATGAAGCTTCCACTACAAGTTTGGTGGCAAAGACTACTGTTTTACATAAAGGAAAAATTGTAGGGGAAGCACCCCTTACAGATTATAAAAGTCCTCGACTGACAGTATCTATCAAAGGTCATGAATTTCAAGGAGTTATTGTGGATGGTTGTTCTGGCATTAACTTGATGCCTGAACACACAATGGAAAAGATTGGACTCCATCCTTCAAGGCCTGCAAATTTCACTGTTACTTTGGCAGATCAGAGCAAAGTAAGGCCCTTGGGAGTGATCCCAAAAGTTCCACTTGAAGTACAAGGTAATCTATTCATTCTGGATTTTGTGGTTTTAAGATTGCCCCAGGTTGAAGGAGGATTTCCCCTCTTAATTGGACGACCATGGCTGAGGCATGCAAGTGTCATTCATGATTGGGGAAAGGACACTATGTGGGTACAAAAGAAAGGGCAAGAGCTGACACAGATTCATTTAGAAGAGGGCCCAGATAATCAAGGAAACACTAGCATGATGCAAACAGTTGGCATATGCATGGAAACAGAATCGAAGGATCAACCCCATATAGATTTCGAGGAAGAAGAGGATATTCTAAATTGGCTCCAAGCAAGCAATTCTTCCTCTTGTTTTGGAATTTTTCTTAATCATTCTTGCACAGCTGAGGGTTATGATGAAGATAAGGAAAAAGTCCGGGTTGATGGATTGGGAGAGCCCATCACAGACCACAAAAGGGGCAGGAAGACACCCCTCAAATATAACTTGGAGGAGGATATGACAACCACAGATAAAGAGGTTACTAAAGCTAAAGGCAAGGTAAAAAATTCTAGTGAAGAATGTTCTTTCCCAATTCAAGAAATCCCTGCAGGCTGGATGCAAGACAAGGAGGAACATATTGAAGTCCAAAATACACCTGCTTATGAAGCAATGCACAAAAAGCTAGTAGAAGAAGACAAGGAAGAAGATGAGCACGAAGATAATATGGTAGAGAGAAATCCTGTCCAAGAAATACAATTAGGCACTCAAGACAATAATCGGCCAGTTTTGGTGGCCACTTGGTTGTGGAACCACCCAGGGCTCCTTGAAAAGGTAAAATCATTCTTGAATCATTATACAGATGTTTTTGCTTGGCATTATAAAGACTTAGAAGGGGTGCCTGCATCTTATGGAGAGCACAGAATCTCTCTGGTTGATGGAGCCAAACCCATAAGAGGGAAGAGTTATAGACTTAATCCAAAATATGCTGAAGCTGTCTATGTGGAAATACAGAAGATGGAGGATGCAGGAATCATCATTCCTGTAGAACACTCAGAGTGGCTCTCACCTATGGTTATAGTACCAAAGAAGAATACTAATAAAATCAGAATTTGTGTTGACTTTAGAGCACTCAACAAGGTGCCCATTCCAGATGGGTTCTCAATGCCTTTTGCAGAGCAGGTCATTGAAGAAGTGGCTGGGCATGCATTATATAGCTTTATGGATGGATTTAGTGGCTATAATCAAATATCAATACACCCAGAGGATCGTGAAAAGACTGCTTTTATCACACCTTGGTGAGCATATGTATATGTAAAAATGCCATTTGGGCTTAGAAATGCTCCATCAACCTTTAACCGAACGGTCAATCTTATTTTTGGCCCCCTATTGTTGGAATCACTTAGAATCTTCATGGATGACTTCTCTTCGTTTTCAGGTTCTCACAAAGAAACTCCTCTAGATTGTTTGGACCATACTCTCTTAGGACATGTGGTGTCGGCTAAAGGTATGGCCCCAGATCCTGACAAAATCATTTCTATATTAAAGTTGCCTAAACCTAAATCCCCTAAAGAGATTCAGAGTTTCTTGGGGCATACTGGATACCATAGAAGATTTATAAAAATGTATGCAGAGATAGCCAGACCACTGGCTAGACTTACAGGTAAGGAAGTACCCTTTAAATGGGAAGAAGAGGAGGAAAAAGCATATCAAACATTGCGGTTAAGGTTAGTGTCTGCTCCTATTTTGATCACACCTGAGTGGTCAAAAATCTTTCATATACATGTAGATGCCAGTGCCTATGCAGTGGGGGCAGTTTTGACCCAACCCAGTGAAGAATTTAAAGTGGACAGACCAATTCAATATGCCAGTAGAATCTTGACCAAGGCTGAAAGGAATTACAGTACTACAGAAAGGGAAGTCCTAGCAATGGTCTTTGCTGTCCAAAAATTTCGTCATTACTTACTGGGAGTAAAATTTATTATTATAACAGATCACCAACCACTAAAATACCTACTCAACAAACCACAAGCCACTGGTAGAATATGGAGGTGGTTATTGTTGTTCCAAGAGTTTGATTTTTATGTAGTCCATAAACCAAGTAAAGAAAATGTTATGGCGGATCACCTATCCAGAATCAATATGATGAATCAAACTAGTGGAATCAATGATGATTTTCCATATGCTCATCTGTTTGCTGTACAAGCTCAAGGTTGGTATTATGATATCAAAAATTTCATTAAAACTGGGTTGTATCCAGAAAAGGCTAGTGCTGTGCAAAAGAAGAGACTGCTAATCAAGAGTAGACCATATACCTTCATTGAAGATAAATTGTATAGACAGGGCAAGGATGACAGGTTTAGGAAGTGTTTGGAAGAAGAAGAAGTGAGGGAAGTCCTTCACTCTGCACATGAAGGAACAGGTGGGGGGCACCTTCCAGGGCATATTATGAGTCAGAGGATACTGGATGTTGGTCTATGGTGGCCTACACTATTTAAGGATGCAGATGAATGGGGAAAGGCATGTGACATTTGCCAGAGGTGTGGACCTAAGCCAACAAAGCAGAGGCATAACCCCTTGGTTGTTTCCACTTCCTGGCAACCATTTGAGAAGTGGGGGCTAGATTTTGTAGGGCCCATCTATCCTCCCGCAATTCCAAAAAGAGAAAAATATCTCTTGATAGCTACAGATTATGCGACAAAGTGGGTTGAAGCTATTGCCTCCCCCGATTGCACTGCCCAAACTGTTGCTGATTTCATTTATAGTAGCACCATTTGCAGGTTTGGATTCCCACTTGAAATTTGTACAGATCAAGGTACCCATTTTGTCAATAAGGTCCTGCAGGAAATTTTCAACAGGTATAGAATTCTACATAGGACCTCTTGTGCTTACTATCCAAGAGCCAATGGACAGGCTGAGTCGACAAATAAGGTTTTAATCTCAATGTTAAGAAAGGAGTGTATGTTACAGCCCACTTCCTGGGGCATTGCTTATCAAGATACCCTATGGGCATACAGGTTAGCCCACAAAGAGGCCACAGGATATTCTCCATTCCAACTAGTTTATGGCATATTGCCCATTGAGCCCTTTGAATTTTTACAGGGATCACCTAAGATAGCATTCATGCAGGGCAATAAGAATTTTGATGTCTCTCAAAGGCTCGGAGCACTACATAAAGTGGAGGAGATTCGTCTACTAGCAACAAAACAATTGATAGAAACTCAGATGAAGAGGAAGGAGACACATGATCGACATCTGTGGAGCAACAACATTGAAGTAGGCATGTTAGTTCTTCTCCATAGACCTCATCTTCATACACAACTGAGAGGAAAATGGCTTCCACATTGGGAAGGACCTTACAGAGTCAAAACAATGCTAAATTGGGGTGCTGTGGAGTTAGGGACGCTGAAAGGAGAGGCCTTGCCACTGGTCAACATATCCAGGCTCAAGGCCTATCATCAACACACTTGAAGAAGTATGGATCACCTGGAACTGCAAAATCTGTCCAGGTTGTACATAGCTTTCTAATCTCCTTTATCTCAGTTTTAGTAGTTTTCTTTAACAATTTCATTCTTGTTCCTGGTGTTTTTAGCAAACCTAGAAGGCATTTCACAACCTCTGCAAACAAAAATCTTTTGGGTATTTTTTGGAAATTTTTCTAGTAATTTTAGCATTTTTTATCCCTTTCCGATGTCATTTTCTTGCCAATTAGGAGGAATAAAAGGAGGCTCTCTGTGGTTTGATGGAAGAAATTGAACTTGGCCTTGTGGAAAATTTCAAGAGAAATTTTTCAGAATTTTTTGCCTATTTTTTGGCAATTTTTTGGATTTTTCCTTCATTTTTCCTCTATTTTTGGGTTATATTTCACACAAAAAAAACACACACACACACACACACACACACAAAACACCCCCCAAGGGCGTTTTTTGCAAAAAAAAAAAAAAAAAAAAAACCACCGACACCACCGACCATCCCACCCCCGCCCCCCGCCCCCCCCCCCCCCCCCGGTTCTAACAGCCCCCCCCCCCCCCACCGACACACCGACCATCCCCCCCTCCTCGCCCCCCCCCATCGACACACTGACCATCCCCCCCCCCAATGGTCTATTCTCACCTTGTCTTACCTTATGTTTAATAAGGTCCCATATGTACCCTCTGTAGCCCTCCAGTTTGATCATTTTAGCCCCCTCCCGACCCCTGATTCCTACTCCCAATCCCTCCCTTTACCAATATGCCCAGCCCCATCCTTACCCCTCCTTGCCCCATCCATCTTCGCACCCTCAGCCCTCCCTTCCCCTTCCTTTCTACCCTCCCATTGCCCCCCTTTTGCTTTTCCATTCTGAAATCCCAATTTTGGTTCTTCTCTGGTGCTTGTTCTCTCCTGCTTTTGGTGGAATTGGTTGCAGCTCAGATGTCCTATTCAAGTTTTTGCAGCTCTATTTTCATGGTGATCAGAGTTTTAGCTATAGCTCTCCGGGACGGAGAGCACATTAGGTGGTGGGCAACTGCTGAGCCCATAAAAGTCATGTTGGTCAAAGTCAACTGCAGTCAAAGTCA
Organism: Ceratopteris richardii; assembly: GCA_020310875.1. NCBI lineage: Eukaryota > Viridiplantae > Streptophyta > Polypodiopsida > Polypodiales > Pteridaceae > Ceratopteris > Ceratopteris richardii. Next base: position 146,875,252 of record CM035412.1, read on the forward strand.
AGGTCAAAGTCAATTGGTTAAAGTCAACAAGGTCAATGTCAAAGTCAACAGGTGCAAAGTCAAAGTGCTAAAATGAAGGTCTCAAAGTGCACAATTAATTGTCCACAAAGGGTAACTTGGAGAAAGTGAGTTGCAAGTTGCAGAGGTATTTTCTCTAATTCCCCTAAGGTTCAAAGTGTGTTTTAAAGTGTTTTGGAAGGTTCAGGTGAACCCCCCCTTATGTGCAAAAGTGAAGACTTAAAAGGAAATGTGAAGGTATGTGAAGCGGCAGCATACGCACAGGTGGAAGTATGCCCCCCTATTAAAATTTTTGGTTTTAAACTAAAGTCACTACAGGACAAAACAGTGAGTCGTTGGCTGCCACTTGGTAAGACAATCTTGGGACATCAAAGTGAGAACCAAGATACCATTGCAGTTAGGAGCGTACGTGATCGACACACTCAAATCAAGGCAAGGCCATTCTTGGACCAATCTTAGAGTAAGCAAGAGAAGCATAGGCTAAGTGAAGTAAGAGAGAGAAGTGCAAGAGTCACCAGTGTGCGACGCAGAGAAGTGGAAGTGAAGAGTGCATAGGGAGTGCCTAAGGGATTGTGCAGAGAGTGCTAAGCTAGTCCCCCCAAGTATCTCAATGTCCCATTGCAGTGGGCGCGTGCCGACAGAAGGTATTCACTCCTCCCCCTTTGTGGAAGCTTGGTGCAAGGTGTGCACAAGGATAAGCTTGATGCAGGTGGAGGTCTAGTGCAGAGGAGGCCGGCGGCAAGAAGACTTTGGGATATTGGGTATTTTGTAATTGGGCACTCTGTGGGATTGTGCACAGAGGTATTGGCTTGTCTTGTACTTCAAACATTGTAATTGTCTTACTGTAATCAATCAGCAGAAGCTTCCAGGTGTATTTTCTCTTCTGGTTTCTTCCCTTTTCTCCTACAAACCCTCAAACTCCTTCTTGTCTAAGAATCCACCAACATACCTCATTTAAGAGCTCTAAGCTTATAGATCATAAAAATATCATCAAGTCATTCATCAGGTGGTCAAAAGGTCTAAAAAGTTTGTCAAAAGTAAGTTTTAGCGATAGCTAAAAACAAAAGCAACAATTTTTAAAAATTAGCGATCAAATCTTGTGATCCTGCTTTTTCATTAAAAATCAGCTTTCAGCAGTGATTAGATTTATTTTTTCGCATGAGGACTTGATGGCCTATATAATCAGGGCTATAGTCACTTGTTGATATCATCCCAACGCCAACACTTGCTGATTTTGGAGGTGATCTAGGTGATGCAAACATGGGGCAGCCATGGTGCACATATGGGCAGCTATGGAGCATCTTTTGAAGCACATTAGGAGCAGCCATGGAGTTCTTCTTGGAGAAGAGTATTCTCACACTCTTGCTTATGGAGAAGACTTGCTTATCAACAGATTGGTGGTGTGGATCATCTATCTACGTGTTGTATTTGAAGATTGTCTTCTACATGAAGATTATGGAGTACTTCAAAGACATTGGATGGAGCTTAACATAAGATTGCATCTCATGTTAACTATTCAGGTACATATTCTCTTTATGCACACAGGTACTACTTGGAGCTTATGGAGGCAGTGGCATCCATATATGGAGGAGTCCTATTCCGCATACATAAAGGCAGTGGCATCCATAAAGGAGAATCAATAGATGCATGCTACATGCATCAGATGAGGTGTTAGAGAAGGTGTTTCCACATGAGTATGAGGATTTTTGTCAGCAACATGTTAGCATTCTATGCTAATTCTGTAAGTATGTGATCTTTCACACACATCTGATTTAGGGTCTTCCATAGCCTAAATTCAAATTAGGGTTGCTGAATATCAGTTTCAAACTGATCTTTCCTCTTTCAGTCACTCATATTCACTCTTCTACAATCTATCGGGTCCTACACCTCATACATATTCAGATTTCTGTCCGTACATCTGAATATTCTTGTAAATTTTGTACATACACTATCCATCTATTTCTGTTCACATAGAGTGGTTGAGATTTTGACTCCCACATTGTAAATTGACATTTGTATATATGATGGTGTGAGTAAGCAGTGGCTTGCGTAACACTTTGAACATGTTGTCTAATCTCTCTCTATCTTTGTCTTATCATTGTTAGATTAAGTATTGTACGTTCATGTTTGTCAAATTTGAAAGATGCTAGAATCTGTGTTGTAGATCCTAGAAACATGTGGGACCTATGAAATTAGTTACAGGCCTACCTAATTTCCAACATTTGGTATCAGATCTCTCAGACTTCCAGGTTACCAACATTTGATTTTAGAGTAGCTTCCAACATTTGACATACGACATACACACTTAATCTAGATGAGTAGAGATTTAAGAATTGGACAATTCAATCACATGTTTATTTATGAGTGTGGAGTATGAAGCTGATGATCTGTTCGAAGCCAAATACTTTTGGAAGTATAAAGATACTTTACAGAAGTATTGCGTGAAGACCAAGACTTGATGAAGAGAAGGCTACTTCAAATTCAAGGAAAAACAATGGCTTGGAGAAGATGAAGCAACAAGATCAACATCAAATCCCACGTATTAGTTTCTACTATCAGATTGTCATTTGCAGGTCACATCTTAGAAGAGAAGTTATGAAGAGATTTGAAGGATTCAAGAAGTGCTTTTAAACACTTTCATTACTTTGAAAGTTAAAGCATTAGCTACATCAAATCAGGTACCTAGAGGTTGTTCTTGACAATTTTGAGAGAAGATCTCTTTCATGGCAAGAAAGCTCATCTAACAAGACAAATTTGGAGATTAGATCAATTTTGTTTTCAACCAATACAAGGTTGGAAGTTTTTTTATCAGATTTTGTACCTAGAGAGGTAATTCAGCATTCAGCCAACTCAAGGAAAAGGTTGGTGAATTCAGTCATATCAGTCAAATTTGAAGCAGAGTATTGATTCAGTATATGAGGAGACGAGGAGATGGTCAAAGCATGTTTTATCTTCTATGTTCACTTCCATTTATATACCATGTTTATTTTATCTCTTACTCTTAACACTAGAGGAAGAGAAAAATTCATTTGAAGAAGTCAAGAGTGCTTGCTACTTCAAGATGAAGAGAACAAAAGGTATGGAAGAGAAGTTTGAAGATGTTGACATCATCAAGTGGAAGAAAGATGCAGAAGAAGAAGGTTTAAGAATTCCAAAGGGAAAGTAAGACTTCTTTTTCTATTATATTTTCCATATACTTTTCCTATTTTTATCCTCTACATCCAAAGACAAGTCTACGAGACCATCTTGTGTGAAGAAGATAGTTTAAAGAAGAAGCAAGTTCTTGTTTTGCATTATACTTGGTCATGCTTTAGTAGATTTTGACAAAGAATTGCATTGAGAGAAAGAAAAGCAGTTGATATCTAAGACAACTTATATGTTTTGACTCATATGTGTATGAGTTATGTTTTAGTTGAAGATTTTGAGCAAACAGCTTATATGTTCCCTCAAAGAATTCTTGGAGTGTCAAATCAGAGCTACTTGGTATATGATAAGTTGCAGAGAAGTACTTTTTCTTTACCCGACTCTTGAGGTAAAAGAGTATTTGTAGGAGATGCTGGAGACTTGGAGTGAGGTTTTCTGTGTTTGGAAAAGTTATTCAGTATATTCAGTATACTAAGAAAATTCAGAATTCTTCAGGAGAAACTTCAGTATTTTCAGAAAACTTCAGAAAATTCAGTATTTTCAAAAAAAAATCAATTTTGGAGTTCTCAAGGTGAGAGTTTGTCCACTTGTGTTGCAGATTCTTGGGAAGGATTTAGTTGAAGAAAAGTTTTACAACTTTATGTAAGAAGTATGAACACTTAAGAGACATTCAGGTAGCAAATCAAACATTCAGTCATGAAGGTTTGATGAGAGCACATTCTACACAAGTATTTTGTTAAAGAGATCATAGATCTTATATAATCTTGTATGATCTTGAGTATTTTTGAGTCAGATATCTATCCTTTGTTTGTCAAGTTCTTAACATAGGAAGAAGTAAGTCAAAGATTCAGATTCTATCAGATTAGTGTTGCAGAGAAATAGAAGAAGATACTTATGTTGCAGAAGATTATGAATCCTAAAGTGCTTTCAGCAAGGTTTTTGTTACCATGTAATAGATCACCTATCCTTATTCTAGAGTATGGGAAGTTGAGGAATGGCAGGGAAAGCTATTGGCATGTGCACTGCTAATAAAAAGGGTTCAAATTATTTGTTTCAGACATAGGTATTATTGTTATGAAAGCAATGCTAAATCACTGAAGATCAGATTTATTGAAAGAAGGAAGATGTTCCAGATTTCATAAAGTCTGATATACTTTGAAGAATTCTGGATACTAGTGTTAAATCATCCAGGGGGGTGATGAAACATGAAGACTTATTTTCAGCCATATGTGAAAGAATGCAGAGTCATACCTACAGATATTCCTATATTTCCTTTGTCAGATTCTCTTTATGTTCCAGCTTTTGAAAAAGAAGGAAGAAAGAGAATGTTTGGAGAAAGTTCTTGTTAGGTGATCCTGTTCGGGAGAAAGTTCCAGAGTTCTATTGCAGAGAAACTTGATATTTCAGAGAGGTATGTTACTTATGAGGTGCGCACATATATGATTATACTAGACTTTGAAGGAAAGAGGTATGAAGGACTTACAGATAGAACAAAGGTGAAGACAAGATGACATCATAGATATGAAACTTTGGTGAGACTCATAAGAGTTGAAGTACAGTCAGAGATGAACCAGCTAGTGTTCACAATACACTAAGTTGTGAGTTGTTAGTCACAAGTCCCAGGATTCAATTCTTGATTCTGTTTAGTGTATTTACATGAAACAGCAGAAGTAAGTTGAGAAACCTTTCTTAAGGTAAATACAAATATGTGGATCCTAGTGTATGCTTACAAGTTTGAGAAGACATAAGATAGAAGATTCAGAGTCAATTCATGCTACATATGTTGTCAAGCAGTGATTGCTTGATGTATGCTAATACTATTGGATATTTAATTTGCATATTTTCTCAGGTATTAAGGTTCATATTCAGCAAATTCAGATTTTTGAAGTTTGAAGAAGTTCAAATTCAGTCTTGAAGAAGACTTTTGAAGATAAAGTTTGAAGGTCAATTTTGAAGAACAAGTTTGAAGCTTATGTCAGTTTGCATATGAATGAAGTTGCATATCCAGTTCAGTTTGTACCAATATGACATTGCAAGGGGGATTGTTGGAAATCAATGTCACATCAGTCCAAAATTCTATTAGGGCAGAAACCCCAATTTTGGTACTTAGTCATTTTTGGCACAAAATTTGGGTAAAATTTTTATGATCATATCTTGTAGAGCTTGCTGAGAGCTTTCTAATGGTATAGGACATTCAATCATCAGAGATCAGATTTTGGAGAAAACCCTAACCCTAATTTTCTGCTGATTTAGGGTTTTTACCTCATTTAAGAGCTCTCAACTTATAGATCATAAAAATATCATCAAGTCATTCATCGGGTGGTCAAAAGGTCTAAAAAGCTTGTCAAAAGTAAGTTTTAGCGATAGCTAAGAAGAAAAGCAACAATTTTTAAAAATTAGCGATCAAATCTTGTGATCCTGCTTTTCCATTAAAAATCAGCTTTCAATTTATTTTTTCGCATGAGGACTTGATGGCCTATATAATCAGGGCTATAGTCACTTGTTGAGATCATCCCAATGCCAACACTTGCTGATTTTGGAGGTGATCTAGGTGATGCACACATGGGGCAGCCATGGTGCACATATGGGCAGCTATGGAGCAGCTTTTGAAGCACATTAGGAGCAGCCATGGAGTTCTTCTTGGAGAAGAGTGTGCTCACACTCTTGCTTATGGAGAAGACTTACTTATCAGCAGATTGGTGGTGTGGCTCATCCATCTACGTGTTGTATTTGAAGATTGTCTTCTACATGAAGATTATGGAGTACTTCAAAGACATTGGATGGAG
>CM035412.1:146886199-146978699 GCA_020310875.1 Ceratopteris richardii
TTTGAAAACTCGAAAGCTACTCCTACCCTCTTATTAAGTTAGAGCCAAATGTTTTGATCATAATAACAATTTATGTTTATGATATGATTAAAACGGGTCCCAAGGACTCAAATCTTTAGTTCTTTAAATCAGAACTTAAATAAATATTTGATGTTAATAATCTTGATGTTTTACATTATTATCTTGGCATTGAATTCATATCAGAATCATTGTATCTATATGACATAACAAAAGTACATTAAGAAACTCTTGGAAAGGTTTGAAATGTAGGATTCTAAAACCTATGGATGCCAATGTGTCATTACAAGCAAATGAAGATTCATAATCTTTTGCTGCTACGTAATACACTTGATGGCATTCAGTTTGTAGTTTCTCAAGTTTCAAGATTCATGCACAAACCTCTAAAAATTCATTGGAAAGTAGTTAAACGAATTTTCAGATATTCAAAAGGGACTGAATTATAATGTGATTTTTCCAAAGTATGTGCATTTTATACTTCAAGGTTTTACAAATTCTAATTGGGCAAGTGAAAGACACACAAGAAGAAACAAACACACAAGTGGCTATTGTTTTTATGTTGGTGAATGCCTTATATTTTGGCATTCTAAGAAACAACTGACAATGGCTATATCCTTAAGTGACGGAGAGTATAGAGTTGCCTTGACAACTATAACACACGATCAAAATTGGTCAAAGATGGTCAAATTTTTTAATGGAAAATTCTTGAAGTACTCGTCAAGAGCTTTTTAATGATATATAACATTAATCCATCTGAGATCTAAAAGATCATCAAAAGTCCAACCATAGTGTGATCGAGAGATTTAAATCGTAAGATTTAAATCGTAAGATTTAAATCGAGATTTAATCGTTTAAATCATTTAGACCGTTCAGACTCAAAATAAAAATCGAGGTATTTATCCACTCAAAGAGATTTTTATTTTTTTTTATAGAAAGTATACATATACTGTAGTCTGTATAAAAACATATGAAGCTTAGTGAATCAAATATAAAATATTCATCATTTCAACAGAATTCATAAGAACGTGTAGCACGTAATGATAACATCTCAGTCTCTACTGCAAGCTTTTGTTTAGTAAGCTCACTGGTACGTAGAACTCTCCCGGATGGTCCTTCCCAAGGAGTGCCTATGCGACTGACAGCTCTCATTGCCCTCTTCCATGCAGTAGTGTTGGCTACATTGAAGGGGATGCCACATAAAATAAATAATTTGCAGATCTCTTTCTTTGCTTGCTCCATTGCTTGTTTTTGCATTGATGCCTTTATGCTCCCCCTCATGAAGACATTGCTCTCTGGCAAGTTCCTAGGTATGGAACCACTGTTAGCAGGTGACCGTGCTCGTGACGATGGAGTAGCCACAACATCGGTCGATGCACCACTAGAGCTCACACTATCAGTGCGAGCCCTTTTCATAGGTGCAGTAGAGGACTCTCCAACATTAGGATGCATCTCAAGGGTTTCAAGAGAATCTTCATCCACTTCCATACTCCCAACACCTTGACTCAATTGCAATTTCGCGATCAAGTCCTCCATGATTTGTTGAGGCACAGAGTGACATTTTCCAATGCCACCACCTCGCAAACCAAGAAGGTGTGCTTTGATACATGATGCACTACCTGTATAGATACCCTTGCAATATTTGCATTCCCAAGAGTTAGGTCCAATCACCTTAATATGGGATCGGATTTCAGAAGGAGTACGACCCATAGTTATAGTAATAGGGCCTAGGCTCTCAAGCGCTCAAGGCAAAGGGCTCTCTACAACTTACAAGGCTAGGCTCTCTCTCTCTCTCTCTCTCTCTCTCTCTCTCTCTCTCTCTCTCTCTCTCTCTCTCTCTCTCTCTCTCTCTCTCTCTCTCTCTCTCTCTCTCTCTCTCTCTCTTTGAAGTTTGGCTCTCTAAATGAATTCCCAAAAACGGGAAGCTCTCTGAAATCAAGAATCAAAGGTAGCACACAATAGACTACAACTGTAGGAAGCGAAGGTTGAAGTTAATCATCAATGAGTCTCTCTCTCTCTCTCTCTCTCTCTCTCTCTCTCTCTCTCTCTCTCTCTCTCTCTCTCTCTCTCTCTCTCTCTCTCTCTCTCTCTCTCTCTCTCTCTCTCTCTCTCTCTCTCTCTCTCTCTCTCTCTCTCTCTCTCTCTCTCTCTCTCTCTCTCTCTCTCTCTCTCTCTCTCTCTCTCTCCCCCTCCTCCCGAGTCCGATGGGAAGACACTATGCAAGATGCTCGGCTACAAAGAGGAGTCCCCCACGTTCATCAAGTCTTGGAGAATAGGGCGAGACCAAGGAAAAAGAGAGCTCTCATTCTACACTTCCCCTCCGAAAATGTAAGATCTACTTTCCTTCGCAAGAGGATGATTTTGAGAGCACTTGATGCCCCCCCCCCCATCTACCTTGATGATGATCTCACACCCATGCAAGTAGCACATCGTCGTGCATGCATGCCGAGAGTACACCAAGCTCGCAAAGAAGGAAAAAGGGCTTCATACAGCAATGGAGATCTATGGACATACCCAGAGAGGTTAGAAGAGGTGCACAGAGGCAGAGACATCATTATGCTAACAGAGACACATGAGAGCCAAGGCCGGAGCCTACCTCGAGTCCACGGTTTCCAGTGGCATTCCACATACAGAGAGTGTACACGTCAGCACACCACCAGAGGATCGGGAGGAGTAGCCATACTCTTCAGAGATGTACTTCAGAGCAAGATACAGATAGTCGCACGTGAATCACAGGCCAGATATCTTTGGATTCGACTCAAGCTCTCATAGGAGCGGACTATCTTCATAGCGTTATGCTACTTTGCTCCTTCTAGCTCGCGATTCGCTATCATAGATCGAGAGGAGGACTCACCATACACTTGTTTGTCAGAAGAGATTATAGAGTACTCTGCATTAGGGGAAGTCTTCCTTATGGGAGACTTCAATGCAAGGACAGGCAGTGATCAGTGTGAGATATTTGACCCAAAAGACCCACAGATACTGCATACCATAGAGGATGAATCTACAGCTCGAGCTTCAGCTGACTATACACACACTCACTATGGCACTCACCTACTCAGACTAGGCTCTCGACATAACCTCGTTATCTATAACGGGATGGCTTGTTGGAGCAAAAGAGAGTATTCAACAGATGGAGAAGCTCAAATGGAGCACCTCTTGACTGAACAGTAGGGCACGTGAGTGTCCAGTAGCACACCCAGGAGAGAGAGAGAGAGAGAGAGAGAGAGAGAGATCGAAAGAAGAGAGGCGCAGATGTTTTGGTGGGTTCTCCAAAAGAGAAGTGAACCCTAACTTTAGTTTAGGTTATTATTTATTGGACCTAGCCAAGTTCACACTGAACTTGGCCAAAAAAATAAAAAAGACTTATAATGACTATAATCAGCCTTTTAAAGGCCTATACACAAGTGTACAACTATGAGGGGTCATTTAAGGCCTTTACCCAACAACCTCCCACTTAAAGGCATAAATGACGCCTTTAAGCTAAGTGACTCCCACCATCTGTATACATAGCGGATGTGCTTTGGACAAGCACTTAGTAAGAAAGTCTGCAAGATTCTGTGACGTATGGACCTTAACCAATGTGATAAGGCCATCCTCAAGCACTTCTCGAATGAAGTGATACCGCACATCAATGTGCTTTGTACGAGCATGGAACATGACATTCTTTGCTAAACATATAGCACTTTGGCTGTCACATCCAAGCATAGGTGCCTTGCTGGGAAACCAAACTCACAGCATAAACGTGCCAGCCAAATGGCTTCCTTGGAAGCCTCAGTGGCTGAAATATATTCAGCCTCCGTAGTTGACAAAGCAACAATCTTTTGCAACCTAGAACACCATGAAATAGCACCTCCTGCAAGAGTAAATATATATCCACTTGTGGATTTACGAGTATCCACATCACCAGCCATGTCAGAGTCACAAAAGCCTTTCAGCTCCAATGGATCTTTGCCATAGCAAATACATTTATTCTTGGTCCCTTTCAAGTACCTCAAGATAGATTTGACTGCCTCCCAATGAGGCTTTGCCAGGATTAGCCATAAACTTGCTAACTCCTCCCACTGCATGAGCAATGTCTGGCCGAGTGGCAACCATAGCATACATAAGTGAACCACAGGCTGATGCATATGGAGCACTCTTCATGTAGTTGGCTGCATCATCGTCCTTGGGACAGTCATCTTTGGAAAGCTTAACATGTGGCTGCAATGGCACTCCAAGAGGCTTAGAGTCAGCCATATTAAATCTGTCCAGTACTTTATCAATGTACTTTTCTTGGGATAAATGCAAAGTACGCTGCTGCCTATCCCTTTTTATTCGCATACCAAGAATATGCTCAGCTTCCCCAAGGTCTTTCATTGAGAACTCAGAGTTCAGCTGCTGTTTAAGAGCATTTAGTGTGCCCTTTTTCTTCCCAGCCAGCAGCATATCATCTACATACAGCACAAGAATGATTGGGCTGCCATCTTCATCCTTTTTAGTGTACAAACAGTGATCTGCATGGCTTCTTTTGAACCCATGTTTGAGCATAAATGCATCAAACTTCTTATACCATTGCCTAGGGGCTTGTTTCAGCCCATATAAGCTCCTTTTCAGCTTGCATACCAGATGCTCTTTTCCAGGAATGGCATATCCTTCTGGCTGTTTCATGTACAACTCTTCATCTAAGTCACCATGCAAAAAGGCTGTTTTAACATCCATTTGGAATAGCTCCAAATCCAAAGCAGCTGTAATAGCAAATAGCACATGTAGAGTGGTCATTTTAACTACCGGAGAGAACACCTCTTGAAAATCAATGCCCTCCTTTTGGGCATATCCCTTAGCAACCAGCCTTGCCTTATACTTGGGTTTCCCATCAACAGTTTTGATTTTGTATACCCACTTGTTAGGAATGGCTTTCCTACCTTTGGGCAACTCAACAAGATCCCAAGTATCATTTGCATGCAAGGCCTTTATTTCTTCCTGCATGGCTACCTCCCACTTCTTCTTGTGCTCACATAGCTTTGCCTTTTTATAAGTGAGAGGCTCCCCCTCATCTGATAACATAATGTAATGTATAGAGGGATCATATCTGTTCATTGGCCTCCTAGCACGTGTAGATCTTCTTACCCAATGATCCACATTATCTGGCAATTTACATCAAGAGGTATATCAACATGTCCATTGTTAATGGGCTGCTGCACATCATTTCCAGCCCTGTTTTCAGCATGAATAGGTGGCTGCATACGCCCATCAGGAGCTTCATTTTGCTGTCCAGCATCATCTGGCTCAAAAACCACTGGATCATCAATATTTTCAGTCCTTTGTGGTGCATCCTGAGGATCAAAATCAGGCCTAATAGGTGGCTGTTCATGCTGAAATCTGACCCTTTTATGGTCATCCTTTGAGGCACAATTATTTTGAAGCAACCTTGCCTCATTAAAAACAACATCCCGGCTGCGTACAACTTTCTTGAGCTGAGGTATCCAAATTCTGTAGCCCATTTCACCTTCTTCACCATATCCCATGAAGAGACCTTTTATGGACTTAGCATCAAGTTTGTTTCTCAACTCCGGCCTTATGTGCACAAAAGCCTCGTAGCCAAAGACACGTAAGTGATCATTTAAGCAATTGCACCCAAATTTTTCTAGAAAAATCATCAACAAAAGAGATGAAATACAAAGCACCCCCCATAGATTTGGTGGGCATGCTACATACATCAGAATGAACAAGATCAAGTACACAAGACTTACAAGACACACCAGAATAAAAGGAACGTTTCACTTGCTTTCCATATTGACATTCATTACAAAAATCAAGCTTTGTGCCTTTAGCATCAAGCTTCTTTAAGTTACAAAGCCTAGTGAGACCCTTTTGGCTCATATGGCCAAGTCTCTTATGCCACAACTCCATATGGGAGTGAACTTCAGCCAAAGCAATGAACTTGCTTGATAAGGCTTTCCCATGCAAGCAATAGAGAGTTCCCTTCTTTATGCCTTTCACAATCAGCCTTGATCCCTTTGTCATTTTCCATGATCCTCTCTCAAAGAGAATGTTATAACCATGCATATCCATTTGACCCAAAGAGAGTAAGCTTTTCTTGATCCCTAGTACATAACGCACATCATGCAAAACAAGCTCATTAGTGCCATTTGTAGAGAAATGCACTGTGCCAATACCCTCAATGGAACAAGCATTATTGTTTCCAAGGTATACATGGCCATGGCTGCCTTCAGTAAAAGTAGACTCCTTGATAGGAGTCACATGAAAAGAAGCACCAGAGTTAACTATCCATGTCTGGGCCAATGCATCATTAACGGTTAGCAAAGCATCGATAAGATCATTTTTGGTGGTCGACATGTCCTGTGTATAAACATTCAGTGAGAAATCATATGCATAAGTATCATCAGCTGATAAAGTAGTGCACAAAATATCCTCAACATCTGACAGCTCCTCTATGACTACATTAGAGGCAACATTGGCCTTCTCTTTGTCCTTTTGGTTGTCCTGTGCATTAGTCTTGTCTTCTTTCTTGCCCTTCTTTTTATCTCCAGCATTCCTATTTCTTTCAAGTTGTGCCTTGTAATAGCGGCAATCAGGTTTCTTGTGGCCTTTCCTGCCACATTGATAGCAAGTCACATCACTGCTTTTACCTTTGCTGCCATTACCTCTTTCCCTGCTCTTACTCTTGTTCCTTTGTGCATTATTACTCCTCTTATCTGTCCTGCCTCTAACCATGTTAGCTGAGCTGCCACCTTCACCACTTGCATACCAACAAGCTTCCGCATCAAATGCACTTGGTTCACAAGCATAGTGTTCTCATAAGTTGCTTTCAGCTTTGCCCATATTTCTGAAGCAGAGGTCAGCCCTTTGAGATCTACCAAGATCTCATCAAAGACGGCCATCTTGATATACATAACAGCTTTCTTGTTCAAGATCAACCAAGCTTCCTACGACATATCTTTTGGTTTTTCCGCTTCCAATGCCCTATCACAATCCTTCAAGAAGAGAATACCTTGCATTCTCTTCTTCCACAAATCGAAACCTGTTCCCTCAAAACGTCGAATCTCAAATAGATTCTTCACATCTGAGGAGGATGACGCCATGATTGCACGATGAAGAAGTTAATATGCTGAAATTTGGGCAAAAATGCACCAAATCAGAGTATCACTTCTAAAAAATGATGCAAAATGGCTTCAAACTGTTGTGGGAGCAAAATGGAGCAAAAACAGACCAGTTGGACCACAAGATTAAAATCTGTAATTTTCTGAAATTACCTGCAGAAAATTCCAGCAAGTCAATTTATGCTTCAAATCAGCGAATTTGACTTTTCTTGACCTCAAAGTGTATACATAAGGCTATAAGAAAGCCTTTAGGAGCAAAAGGGAGCAAAAGCCCCAAATTTTCTCTTCAGAATTTTGAAAAATTCAGAGAAAATCCCACAATTTACTGTACATAAGCAAATTTCTCATGCCACACTTCAATACATGAAATGTTAAACCTGTATATTGCTGTTTTGGACTGTGGAACACTTGTGTACACCTGTAAAACACTTGGAAATAGCCTGTTTTGAGCAATAAGACAAAGAGGAACAGTTTCTTCGCGATTGAAGAATACCACGTGAAAAGAAGTTTATGCTGCTCCAAAGGTGTGGTGCTGCACTTTAACCCTTTTCTTCGCGACAAAACTCAGAAAAACTGCAAAAACTGCTGATGTCGCTGTTTTGGGCACCTTCTTCGCGATGAAACCATAGTTGACGCGGTTCTCGAACCGTACCCCCAAAAGGTACCATTCGGTTTGGTTCGAACCGAACCTTAAAAGTTCAATCGGTGCTTTTCAGAAACTAATCAAACTCGAACCAAATTCGGTTCGATTTGGTTCGTTTAGGTTCCATTCGGTGCATTATTTACGTTCAGTTCATTGTTTCCATCATATTGTTATGGGAAGCATTAGGTCAAGATGAAATCCAAACGATTGTTGAACAGAAGTCTACCCACAAGTTTTGAGAGAGAGAGAGAGGGGGAGGGGGGAAGAGAGAGAGCGGGGGGGCCTTTTTCTAGCTCTTCCTCAGACAGAAAGATGTCCACTCTCGTTACACACATTGTCAATTACACATGTACACATTGTCACACACACACACTCACTTATGATTCATCTTAGACTTTATTATTCAGTCATGCCTCATTGTTGTGTCACGCTAAGTCATTTATGAATTTATGCATCATGAATCATGATTAATGCATCATAATTTATTCATTAAGCATCAATGATTGTGCATTATGTTGGCAGCTGCATGCATTATATGCAAGATGCATCATTCATGATTCACAAATCATATGTAATGCACATTGCATAATCATGCTGCATGCATCATCATTGATCAATGATCATGCATGCACATTGGAGCATCCCTGCATCATGCATCTTGATTTGCGTATGATGTGACATGTATGTTGTATAATGGTTTGAGATGTTGTTGAATTGATTTTGCTGCATGCATTATTGCATTATTATACGATGTACACTAATAAATTATAATTGGTAATAGTTGCAGCTTCTATGAATTGCAACAATAATATGCTCAATGTTGCAACTTGCATGCAGCATGATTGATTCATCATTATGCACTGTGCATTGTGCATCTTGCAATATCATTAATAATTCATTATACATATTAGAGTCACACACGTCAGAGTCTGGAATCTACTCCTTCACAGACACATGATACATGTCACATAATCATATTGAGTAAGTATTCAATATTGTATTCAATATTGTGAAAATGGTTATTACTAAGTATTGAGTTATGACGGTGTGCACGCAATAATGAATTCAAAAGAATAGATTATGGAACCTATAGGCGTAAGGCTACTACCTATACATATACTATATACTAGTAAATATTATGTTTATAATGGATTATGGAAAGCACCTTATGCACCTTTCCTTGAAGAGAAGGTAAGGTTCTTGCACCTCAACCACACCTAATGAACCCTAAACGAAACTTACGCACCTTACCCTGACCGTAAGGTTCAGTCCTCGCACCTAAAATGCACCGAACGCACCGAACCGAACGCACCTGACCACCTTGGATGAAACGCGAAGATCTTGCAAAATCTGAAGAAAACCCTACTGAAAACTGAAACGAAGCTGCTCTAATGCCTCAACGGAGCTCTGATACCAGTTGTTGGAGCAAAAGAGAGTATTCAGCAGATGGAGAAGCTAAAATGGAGCACCTCTTGACTGAGAGGCAGGGCAGGTGAGTGTCTAGTAGCACACGCAGGTCAGAGAGAGAGATCGAAGGAAGAGAGGCGCAGCTGTTTTGGTGGGTTCTCCAAAAGAGAAGTGAACCCTAACTTTAGTTTAGGTTATTATTTATAGGACCTTGCCAAGTTCACACTGAACTTGGCCAAAAGAATAAAAAAGACTTATAATGACTATAATCAGCCTTTTAAAGGCCTATACACAAGTGTACAACTATGAGGGGCCATTTAAGGCCTTTACCCCAACATGGCTCAGTGGCCTACCTCAGGAGGATTGAGGTGCATACCAAGATTACTTTATGAGATCCGGAGAGGCCATCCACCTACTTACCTCATTCACCATCCCACCCATACCCATTGGGGTCGATCACACGTACCTCGCACTCTCCCTCAAGGGAGACACCCCTACACCCACACCTACAACACGCATCCCACACACCACCATCCATTTCACACACGAGCTAGCTCACATATATGCAGCTCAAGTCGAGAAGGATCTTCTTTTGCTTCATCCTGACACTCCACTATCCCTACTCACCTCAAAGATAGCATCAGTCCTTCATACATCAGCCATCAACTCCTTCCCACACACCATCCATTCTGGTCACACACCTCCTCCCGAGACTATGCAACAACATCACTGGTATGATGAGGAATGCAGAGACCTTTACCAGCGACTACAAGCTCAACGAGCATTGGGAGAGATCACAGAGAGAGGCCAAAGGACAGATGAAGACCCTCACACGTCAGAAGAGGCGAGACTTTGAGGAGGCACAAGAGCTTGAGCTATACGATCTCTTTATGAGTATGGACAGTGTTGCAGCATAGCGTACCCTACGACAACCACGCCCGACCACACCTATTGGGGACCTACACACATGGCATGATTATGTTAAGAGATTATATGAGGTACATTGGCAGCCTCCCATTACACAGCCACTTGAGCCTTGCCCTACTAGTTCTTCTCTCTTCACAACAAAGATGGTTGAGAGGGCCATAGGACGACTACGACATGGACGTTCGACAAACCACACGGGATTGCAGAGAGCGCATCTCATATACGCAGCCTCCACTATAGCCCCGTTGATTGCACATGTCTTCAACCGGGCTATAGGGGAGGGCTTCCCAGAGGAGTGGACTATGCACACCATTGTGCCTATCCACAAATCTGGAGACACCCTGGACCCAGAGAACTACAAGACCATCATGATTGGCCACACCATGGCCAAACTATACGGTGCCATACTTGAGGCAAAGCTCAGCTCATATGCAGAGACTGAGGGGCTACGAGCACGAGGCCAAGCAGGTTTTCGCCGAGCTTTCTCTACTATTGATCACATCTTCGTTTCGCGCTCCCTCATTGATGGGGCAAGGGTGCGGAAGAAGAGATTATATTGTTGCTTTGTGGACTTCCACAAAGCTTTTGATACAATGCCACAAGAGAGACTCTTTCGACGCCTCCAGAGCTTGGGAGTACCATCAGGGATGATTTGGGCCATCTATGCACTCTATGAGCGGGTGACTGGGAGGGTACAGTGTCACAGGAGGTATGTTTGAGGCCATTGCTAGCACCATCGGTGTTAAGCAAGGCTGCCCACTCTCCCCCACTCTATTTGGTCTCTACATCGACGAGATTGAGGACTACATTCTCCGAGCTGGAGGAGAGGGTGAAGACCTCGCAGGTACACATGTTAACATTTTATTATATGTCGATGACATTGTATTGATTTCAAAGTCACCCGAGGGATTACAACGCCACTTGGATTCCCTGGATGAGTTTCGTACACAGAGGGACTTGACAATAAACCTTGGCAAGACCAAGGTCATGATCTTCCACACCTCCCCCATGGTGAGGAATGGAGCAGGATTCACAGCTCGCCGTGGACAGATTGAAGTGGTCACTTCCTATGTCTACCTCGGAGTCACATTCACGAGCTTGCCTAGCCCCTTCAACATGCGACAAGCAGCCACCAATAGACTCACACGAGGATATGCAGCTTTAGCCATGTTAGAGCGAAGATGTATTCTACAATCAATATACATTCATATTTATGATCATACAAGTTCATATCTTCATGGTTTTGTGAGTCTACTGTTCACTGTTATGCTTCTCAGATTTTTCAGTCAGATTGCAGAGATCATTTCTCTCAGTGTGGTGCATCATTTTCAATGATTTAACTTGCTAAAGTTTTCTTTTTGAGTCTACTATATGCTCACAAAATTTCATTGCTATTGGAGTTCTCAATCTTGAGTTATGTTCAGTTGAAGTCAACACTGTCTGTCCATATTCACTTCTCTGCAGATTTTCGATTTTTTTCAGTCAACTTGTCAGAGCTAGTTCTCCGCGTGTACTTCATCAAATTGTATGATTCAAAGCTTGTTGGATTCATCATACTGTCTAGTATCAGGATACAAAATTTCATAATCATTGAATATTTGAATCTTGAGTTATGATCATTTTTCTGCTCACTGGTCTAAGTACTGTTACAATTGCAGCCCGTGCAAATCGGGATGATGTCATAACTTAAACTTCATTCTCATTGTGTGATTCACTGTTTCTTATGAGATTACTCTTGAAAGTTAGCTATCTAAGTTACTTAGAGCTCCCCAAAAGGAATTAAGCTAATTGCTGCTGTGCTCAGAGAATTGTTCAAAACACTGGACAGGTGTATGAATCAAAATAGCAAGTTTTTCACCTCTGAATAAATTCCAGCTCATCTGTTTTGATCTATCTTTTTGAGATTGACCTTCCAAGGTACATAGGGTGTCTAACATATCCATTGGCAAGCTAAAAGGGCCCACCACATACTCCTAGAGTTCATTTGGCTGGTGTAGATCAAGGATTTTGCAGCACCACTTCATCTTCAAGCACATATCTATCCATCTCTTCACACAGGGCAGCCCACCCTCCAAGAAATCATGGACTCTAGAGACCAGCGACAGCTCGGGCGATTCTTACTAGAGATACAGAGTCACAGAGATTCCCTACTCTAGCCTACTGTAGCAGCCCATACAGGAGGAAGACGGAGTCAACTCACTGACTTCTTTGTTCCACAACGTGGAGAAGCCCTCGCCCCCTAAGCTCACACACAGAGAGGGGTGACCCTTCAGCAGGCCAAACCTCTCGAGCTAGGAGACGACCCCGTGCTGTAGGATATTGGGCCCCGAGACTTCACCGACACCAGATTGCAGAGTTCCAGGCCCGTGACCATCGCGCCATGGAGGAGAGACGATCCCGGATGATGGCTGACCCCGTTGTAGCCATGAGGGTGGCCATGACTCCACCTCCACCTATGTATCACATCTTACACCTGCCCACTAGCACAGGAAGGAGCTAGTTAGTCGTTTCAGATGCATTTTCATGCTTGTTGGACTACCCTTTTGCATATAGATTATCATAGATCTCGCAATACCAGTTTTTTCAGCACTTTTTTCTTTTCTGATTGATAGAAGATACACCCATGTACATCGATTTGTCTCATAGGCCGAGTCCGGCCTCCTAATAGACGTAAAAACACTTTCTTTCTTTCTTTCTCTCTAAGCTCACGACTGCGGCAGATTGAATCCGCAAGCGGCACAGGTTACGCAATAACCTCCGAGTTCGTTCGTTGCAAGTTGTAGAGAATAAAAAAAAAATCGTTGAAAAGTTGAAAAAAATCGTGCCTGGCGATTTAATTCGCAAACGACCTAAACGAAACAGTTTTTTTTTCCAGCGAAAAATTCACGATTTAAATGCACACTGAGTCCAACCCTAATTTCTGTCCAAAAGCAAGCTTTTCAGATATTTTAGATGGATGGCTGAAATTTAAAGTTAGAAAAGCTACTGATTTAAGAACCAAAAGCATCAATTAAAAGCAAAATTGAATAGAATAAAACAAAAAAATCACAATCCCGAAAAAAGAGCCGAAAATTGCAGAACTGCTTTATTGTGCTTTTTGACACGATTTTTTGTGGGCTCTTCAAAGCTATATAAAGACAAGGTCATGCCCTATCATGTACATCAATTTTTGAAGTTGTCTCAAGCTCTGTTGTTGTTTGTGTGGACAACTGATTACACGCGAGTAGCTGCTTTATTCTGATTTTCTTCTTAAGTTGATGTTGTACCAGGTTTCACCTCCTATGTCAACTTTTGGAGAGTATATTGCTGCTACTTATATATCACAAAAGTCTAAATTCTCTTGGGTTGCTGCTGGACTGTTATACACAATCTACTTCTTCCATATTTGCACATACTCTCTCTCTAAACTCTTAGGCACCCTTCTCAACTTTTGTACCTAGACCCTATTTTTCTCAGCCTATTTTCAAATTTGTAACATTCTTTTATTACACATTTTCCATTAAGCATTATTTTTAGAAATTTAGTGAGCAGTTAATATTCAGCTGCTCTTTTAAACCTGTCTCTATTATATTCTCTTGTCATTCAGCTCTCATGTTATGGTTCAAGGTGTGTGTGTGTTACGATTCTAAGTGTTGGAAGGACCTTGGAATAACTTATGATCCATTACTTGGCCTACCTCACTTCCAACAACATAAACATAGATACACCAAAAAAGAGGGGGGAAAAAAAGAGCTTCTAAAGATAAGATTAGAATAAAGAAATTAAAAAATATACAAGAGATACATACACTTTTAACAATAAATAGGTTTCAAAATTTTGGATTTCAGCCATATCCACAAGGATAACAATAATATATAAAACCAAATAAATAAATAAAATCAATAAGTGCATTATTTAACAAGTATGTCAACCCAAGTCCCAAACGAACAGTATTAAAATTTGAAGCCTAGTTTCGACAAGGAGCTATGACATCCCTCCTCATATCATCAATGACCCAAACTCGGTGCAAGCTCTAGTAGTCTAAGAGACTCCCTTTAAAAAAATCCAACTTGAAGTTATATCACTATCAAAACAAAAGGGCAAAGTAAGCTACGAAAAAGCCTTGCAAATCTTCTCATATGCAGATGTCAAATATTAGCTTGTTCATCCTCATTATGGATCTCACCTTTGAGATTCTAGTAGGTCTTCATATTAACATTACTAACAGTTTTTAAACATCTTTTAACCATGTAATCTCTAGGTACGACCACAACTTCCTCAAACCCGTTACAATCATTATTGGCTCAACATTCTTCTTCCATTTGTGCCTTTAATATCAACAATAAAGCCAACCAAAGAATATTTTTGCACCTCACCTCATTGTCAAATGGTATTTCTAATTGCAATATGGCATGCATGGGCATTGATTTGGATACTTGTGATGAGGATGGTGTTTGGGAGACATGATTTATCTTCATGGATAACAACTTATACTTTGAATCTTCAATAAAATTGTATAGATGACGTATGAAGTAGGTAGAAGCATCCACATGCATATATATGCATATAGACGCCATTTTTGTGCGTATTCTTTTAGGAGTGAACTTAGAACACCCCGATCGAAACATCATTGCTATAAATAATTCAATCACAAATTTTTTTTCTTTTTAAAGGCCACATATGGAGACTATCTACCACAAGAATATCACTGAATAGTTTGAGAAAACTCAAATAGCACAAAAATATTAGTAAATAGTTTGAGAGAAACTATCTAGCACAAAAATATTAGAAAAAGTTTCAAGAAACTCAATTGTAGATGACATTCTCTTCATGCCAAAACCAAAGAGTAAGAATAATCAACAAAGAATTGATTCCAACCAACCCCTCAAAGGATGGTGAATCCCTCTCCCAATTGTCAAAATCCCTCTTCCAAGTGTCAAAATCATACATCAAGCAAGAAAGATCACTTATGAAATTTGTATATTAGTAAAATAAGCAATTAAGGTCACATCTCCAAGCTCAAAGGACATCAAGATTGGTACATGTACTTGGAAGTGTTTGGCCCAATGTGGAGTGTCCACCCAATGTGAACTTGGGCACCTTATATATGTCTAAAATAATAGGGTCCTTCGACTCAATTGTTAGCGATTCATCATATGAGGCACTTGAACTCTTGGGCCTTGGTGGGATCCTCATACACCTACATGGTCTAGATATATTGATATGGGACATAGTGCTCTTGAGGGGATTGCCATCCTCTTGGCTGCAAGCTCCTAGGACAGGGGGTGAGCTTGTTTGGCTCTACATCTAGAAGGTGTCTCATGTCCCCTATTTTATGTTTATGAATATAGCTGGTGTTTTGTCTTGGTAAACGGGATCCCCCTTCCCATTATCAAGTTCCGCGCTCGAAAATATTGCAACAAATCCTTTTAAAAATTACAAATTAATGGGTCTTCAAGCTTGTTAAAAAAATAATTAGTATTTAATTAATTGAAAAACTTAATTAACACAAACTTCAAAGGAATATTCGATGTTCCTTGGTTTCCTTTGTTTTTCTTTGATATATCTTGTCATAGAATATGCTTCTATTCTTCAATAGAGAGTGTGGAGATCCAATAATCTTGGAAAATGAAGAAGCCTCCCTCCATGATGTATTATCATAGAATATGTTGGTATTTTCAATACTAAGTGTATAGCCCCTCCAACCTTGGGGATGGGGCTGTCGTAATTTTGAGCTAGTCTTAATGTAAAAAACTAAAGCCAATTGGGTATTTCATTATAAATTCGCATTCCAACATGTGAGTTAGTACATTTCTTGCCTAATAATGATATGATTTTCATAAGACCAAAAACCTATACTCCATACAATATGAAACATATATTCTTCACAGCTTAAGAGGGATATGTAGCTATTCAAATGACTGGATTCAAATAAATATGTCATTCAAAATACTAATGGCCAAATCTAGGCATCCTAACATTGAGCTCACAAGCTTGAAGAATTCCAAACCTGGGTCAAATTGTTCACAATAAAATGGCTCTAATAATACTTGATTGTGCACACTTTACACACAGTCAATTGGTATTAAACATTGAGAAGATTCAATCTTTACTCTCTTTGCATGATAATGACACAAAATATTAACATTGTGATCAAACAATCAATGATGAAACACATCGGCACCCTTTACATAGGCAGCATCTCTTATAACCACATGCACGCATACTCCAAGAATAATACCACATCTGAAAGAGAGAATCTATAATTGTCTTCATGACTCTTTGGCTTGCAATACTGACGTTTACTCAACCTTTTCTAGTTTGTTTATTCACGACTTAGGGGACAAAGTTCTTACTTCATATATTCCCCATTAGGGACCATCTCCAGTCTTAAACCTTAAATGTGGAGTCCCGAGGCAAAAAAGAAAACAAGGATCTACGAGTGGAAGGAAAACTTAAGCATAACCAGAACCCACCCCTTTTCTATGACTTCATCAACTTCAGAATTTCCTATTGCCTTTTTAAATAGCCTACATTTTACTCAAAAGAAAAAAACGATTGTAACTTTTGCATTAGGTTTGCATACATGAACAGATTGGCAAGTGTGATTTGAAAGAACTAACCAGAACAGCACGATGCGCCCGTATCTTGGATCCGTCAACACACTCAATTAACATATCTGCACAGTCCTCTTCCATAGCCTCTGGTACCCATGTTTTGAGAAAAGCTATGCGAGCATGAAGCTCCTCGATCTCCTTCTTGAGAGCCTCTGCTATATCTGAAGCATCCTCGTAACATTCTCGGCAGGTCCCTGCTCCACGAGGATTGTACGTTTCCTTGCAGGATAGACAAACCAGAGACCGATTCAGAAAAACTCCCTGCTGCCCATGTGCGTGAGAAGATGTTTGAATCCTATTCAGCTGATGAGTCTGTCTTTGCAGGTGGCTCAAGTCCATTTCCTCTTCGTCGCTGAAGAGATCCATGTCCTCCTCTGAATGAACTCCGTGCTCTCCTTGATCTTCGTCTGCTGAACGTTCTTCCTCTTCCTCTTCCTCCTCCTCTTCTCCTTCTTCTTCCTCCTCTTCCTGGCCTTCGTCCTCCTCGTCGACTATGAAGCTAGCTAAATCCTCATCATCTGCAGTCAATGGCTCACCATCGTCGTCCTCGTCCTCAGGGTCGTCTTCGTTTTCAAAATATCTCTGATTAGGAGAAGAGGAAGAGGACATCTCTCTCGCTATCGCTATAGCTGGGTGCAGACATTCGGGTATCCAGTCGGCCCAATCAAAGCGTTCAGATGGCGAGGAGGCAGTCGAGGTTTCGGAGTGGGGCTGTGAATAGGGATACAATGCAGAGTTCAGCATGAAGGAAGAAGCATGTGATCTGGATTTTCACAATTATTGATAAAATAATTATTTTATGGAAACTGCGAGCTTCGTTCAGGAGTCTCGAGTTCTTCTAGCTATTCCCTCAAAGAGAAAGAGAAGTTGTGAAGTTTCTTTGAACACTCCTCTTTGAAATGGCTTCCTTTCTCTTGAGCCAACAGGTCATGGCTAGTCACCCCTCCAAATTTTTGAGTTTGTCACATCTATATGCTTACTGCTTTCAAGTAAATTTTATTTATAGTTGAAATCATGAGGATGCACTGTCTAACAAAGTGAATGAAGAGTATTGAGTAGAGGATTGATTATGGAACAAGAAAAGAAAATGTGTATAATATTTATTTGTTGTCTAACAAAGTGAATGAAGAGTATTGAGTAGAGGATTGATTATGGAACAAGAAAAGAAAATGTGTATAAGATTTATTTGTTGAGAACAACTTTTGTATCTTCCATCCACTTTACTAGCTCTGAAGCTCTCTTGGAAGATCCAATTCCTTGATGAAGACTAAGCCAAATGAGTTGGCGCTATTTAATTGGGATGGGAAAGCTCCCTACACAATCAAACTACTAGCTCCATTGCTTACTTCTCCACTATACAATATGCATTTTGTTAAGTATTTTAAGCAAATTCTTGTTGCAACTTGTTAGGCTTTTTATGTTGGAGTTCGACTATGGATGCATGCAAATACACAAGGAAGAAGAAGAAGCTTGGAGCACAACACATAAAGTTCATTACTGATTGAATATATAAGACAAGATAAGTAGCTTGTTAGGGTTATAGGCATATGTCCAACTTGGAGGAAAAGACCTCCTAAAGAGGGAAAAATTTATTGCGATAGTCCTAAGTGCGTTCACGGAATCCTAAGTGTGTTCACGGAATCCTAAGTGTGTTCACAGAATCTTGAGTGTGTTCACGGAATCCTAAGTGTGTTCATAGAATCCTAATGGGTTCACACACATAACTACAGAAATACATCAACAAATCTCCCCTAGGAGTGATGTAGTGAACAAAGGAGTTAGCACTCATGTATAAAGAAATATCAAGCTATGTGGAATGGAATAAATCCACAAAAGGACATAAGCTCAAAGCATTGTCAAAAGCTTCAAAGTTCCCCCTAGGCAAAGTCTTTGTGAAAAGGCCTGCAATATTATCTTGTGTGGGCACATAAGCCAAATTGATCGCTCCCGCAGAGCCTATCCCTAACATAATGATAGTGCACTTCAATGTTCTTTACCAGAGCATGGAACACATGGTTCCTTGCAACTTCCAATGGGCTCTAACTATCATAAAAAATGGTTATGGTAGAAGACTAATCAAGACCCAAAAGTGTTTGAGTGCCACACACTCGACAATAGTTGTGTAAGCTTTCCTATACTCAGCCTCACAACTAGAAGTGGCCATTATAGGTTGCTTCTTGCTCAACCAAGATATGCATGAGCTACCAAGCGTGTGTCATAGCAACCAATCCAATCTAAGTCAAATAAAGCATGAAAATCTGGTAGTAATGATCCTCCTTTGGGATAAAACAATCCAAGTAGTCGGGTACCACTCATGTAGTGAAAGATTCACTTAACCACCTTCCAATGCTTTACACCTAGGCTATGCATAAACTTGCTTATATTAGAGACAACAAATTGAATATTAGGTCAGGTTATGCATAAGTAAATCAAGCATCTAACATCTTGATGGTAGAGAACAACATCAAATGCATCCCCATCATCATGAAGACAACTATAAACATGTCTCCACAGGAGTGGCAATAGGTTTTCAATCTCCAAGGCCAAAATTTTGGAATAATATGTCAATGTATTTTGTTTGTCACAATGTTATTCCCCATCAACTTTCTTAAACTAAATGCCCAAATAATGATGCAAACACCCCAAATTTGGCATCGCAAAAGAGCCATGCAAATCAGCCTTAAATTCAACAATATGTTTTTTTGTTAGGAGTACTGAGCAGCAGATCATCAACATATACAACAATGATTAGAAGTACATCATCTACACACTTAACGTATATGGTGATCTTTGTTGGATTTTTCTCAAATCTGTGTGCTAGAAAGTAGATATGTTTCTTTTTCTACCAAGCATGCGGTGCTTGCTTCAATCCATACAATGCCTTTTTTAGCCTACATATTTTGTTTTCATTCCCTTTCTACATAAAAGCATAGGGCTAAGATACATACATTTCTTCATGAAAATGACCATCCATAAATGCAAATTTACTATCCAATATCTGTGCATTGTGCATTCAAACCATGATAAGGGCGCACAAATGCTACAAATGATTATCATTCGGAACATAGGAGCAAAGGAATCATCAAAATTAATTCTCTTCTCTTGACCATAATCTTTGGCAACAAGCCTAGCCTTATACCTATCACTATTCCATCAAACTCATGTTTCAGCTTGTGTACCCATTAAGTTCCAATCGCCTTTTTGCAAAGAGGCAAATCACATAAAGACCAAGTACTATTCTTCATAGTAGCATCATATTTTGATTGCATCACAACCATCCAGATTTCATAATTATGTGATTCATTAAAAGAAACATGCTCATTCTCATCACAAAGAGTAGAGATAGCCATTGAATAACAATCTGATGAAAAAGAAGTATTATGAGTGCCTCAAACATTATGACATGAAAAAGGTGCATCTAATTTGCTATCTCTTAGAGTTTGCATCAGCCATTTATGCTTAATTTTTGCCTCTTTGATGTCGCGTCTCTCATCAATAAGCGCATTACATAAATTTGCATCAAAAATTGAATCATCTACGTCATCATTTCAAACCTTTAAAGGCTGAGAAACTTCCTTAGTAGGAGTGGCATTTGATTTTCCACCTATAGAAAGAGGCATCAAAGTGTCATATAAATCCTTTGAGGTTACTGATGTCTCCTTGGTACATAACAGTAAGGTTTGAATTGCATCTTCCACAAAAACAAGATCATGAATAACCATAATGCATTCAGTATGTGCATGATACAGATGGTACCCTTTGTGTTCATAATTGTACCCAACAAAAATACATTTCATAGCCTTATCATCCAATTTTTTGTGTTGTTTTTCAAGCACTAATGCACATGCCAGACAACCAAAAACATGTAGATGAGCAATAGACTAGCTTACGCCCATGTCAAGACTCCTATGGAGTGATAAATTGCAATGTTTGGTGGAACACCTGTTAAGTATATATGTTGCATATGTAAAAGCCTCAAGCAAGAAGCTATGTGATGAAGCCTGACTTTTCACCATACAACTTTCCATTTACATGAGATACATGTTCTTCCTCTTAGCAATATTTTTGAGGTGTATATGACATTGTACACTGATGTTTTATCTCACCCTTAGCCAAAAATGCATTAGACCCAGAAGGCATATACCCCCCTCCCCTCAATCAAAATGGAGAGTGCCCATTTTACATATTGAAATATTTTCAACCACAACTAGGAACTATTTAAAGCACATAAACACTTTGGACTTTGTATTCAATGGATAACCCATGCATGCCTAGAAAACATATCAATGAAATTCATGAAGTATAGGTAATTCCCAAATGAAGGTGTTTGCATAGGACCACAAAGATCATTATGAACAAGCTTCAATTTATGTGCATCTTGAATTGAATCATCTTTGGGGAAGGAAGGATGCTTCATTTTATCAAAATATAGCTCATTTCAAACATGCTTAGAAGGTGCCTTGAGTTTGGGCAAAGAGGACACCAACCATCTCATATTTTCATAGGAGAAGCAAAGTAGCAAAATTTAGATGAACAAAATGTGCATGCCAAAAATTTGCCTAATATATGATCTTATAGAGCCTACAAAGTAAATTCCAAAAGCAATGATATTATCAATGTTCATGAGATCATGAATTGTAAAAGTGTCATAAAAAAATTTAACAACTAGGCCAGTTTTGGCTAGGGTGAAATTGATAACAATTCTTTCTTGATCCTTGGCACATATAAGGCATTTGATAGTGTGAAAGTACTACCATAAAAAATAATAAGAATGATTTTTCCAACTCCCATGACAATGTAAGAGGATTTGTTAGCACATGTGATAGTATTCCCTATAGGATCGGACTCAAGTGAAGTGAAGAAACTACATTGTGAGGTACTTGTAGTACTTGCAAAACATTTTTTTTTTTGCCTTACAACACTCGAAAAAAGTTTTATCACTTGCCTTATAGGTTGCAAAACTATTTTGCTTTTTTGTTTTTTTGTTATCATCTTTAACTTCTTTCTTTGATTGTGCAACATTAGAATATTTTTGCTTACTAGTAAAAGAGCTCCATTTACCTTTTCCCTTTTGATTAGCCAAGAAACCTTGATTCGCAACATGCACACCTGACATGTTTTGTCTAGATTGAACCATGCACAAAATAGAGATGAAATCCTCAAAGGGTAAGGTATTTCTATTACCTTTCATCATAAGACAAAGAGTAGAAGAAAAACTCTAGCAAGAATCTAGAAGACTATTAAGAATAGTTTGCATAAGTGAACTATCTAGCAAGATTTCATCGAGAGAAATCAACCACTCTTTCAAATCCATGATCTTTTGCAAAAATTTTCCACTTGATCTCCTTCATTCATATGTTGACTTCCAAGCGTTTTAGAAGGTAAGCAACATGAGCCTCATTTCTTGCCTTGTAATAGTGTGGCAAGAGTATCCCAAGCATCTTACATTGTTTTGCATGAGTGAATGTGAGGGATAATTGCACATTTGATAAAGAAAGATATCAATGCATGCACGTGTGCATCTCTGTCATCCCAACAAAAGTTAGTTTGTAATACATACAATGGGATCCAATTAGGACTATGAAATTGAAGATCATCCTTTGATATCACCTGCATTACCTATTATCATAACATTTGTAAGTGTAGGATGACGTATTTCAACACCATGCAGAATCTTCCACAAGACTTTTTCTATCAATGCATCATGTATGCCCACACTGGCTAGTTAGAACCATCCTCAATAACATGTTGGGTGTGCGAGAGAGTAAGAAAGCTCAATTAGAAGTACATACAAGAGCGAAAATGTGATCAACACACTAAGAAATGTAATGGCTTCAAGATTTTTCTATCAATCAATGATCAATAATATGAGAATGAGTGAAGTGAGAGGTATAAGTAAATCCCTAATTACTATGTACCACCACGTATGAGTATAGCTTGTATATGTGGTTGCATGGGTGAAAGACCTCTATCCAACACAAGAGTAAAAAGTGCCCATGTATAGGGAATAGTTCATATCAAAGCTACTTGAGGGACACATAAGTGTAATGAAACCCTTTAGATTGAATGATGTGAACACATAAAAGGAGTTATAGATCAGCCCTCATAAGGTAATAAGCCTAAATCTTTGCAAAAAACTTCAAAAGTTTCTCATGGAATAGCTTTTGGTGAACATGTCTACTACATTATCTTGTGTAGGTACATATACCAAATCAATGTCTTTAGCATGAAGGCACTCTTTGACATAATGATAATGAACCTGAATGTTCTTTGTGTACACATGAAACATCAAACTTCTTGCAAGTGCCAATACACTTTGGCTATCAGAGAGAATTTGCATAGATGCATCAATCTCCATGTATAGATCCATCAATAGCCATCTCAACCATGTACACCCCGTTGTATCTATGAATACCACCCCGTACTCAACTTCACAACTTGATGTAGCCACAATAGGTTGCTTATTACTCAACCAAGATATGCATGATCCTCCAAGGGAAAAAGAAACTACCACTAGTGAACACTCATGTATCATAACAACTAGCCCAATCTCTATCTGTAAAAGCATGCAAGCATGAATAATCATCTCTACCATAAAAGAGACCCAAAATCAAAGTGCATTCGAGATATCTAGACATACATTTTACCACTTGCCAATGCTTAGTACCACGGCTATGCATAAATTGACTCAACTGGGAAACTACATATTGTATGTTTGGCCTTACGTTACATGCATATATCATACATCCCAAAACTCACCAAAATGAGCTACATAGCTCAGAAATATGAGTAAACAAGGCATTTGAGCCAACTCTTTTATATGTATCCAAGTGATACAAACCATTGCATAATGTCCCCAAGATCACAATAATGTCGCCATTGTTGAAACCATGAATGTACATTTGTTATCAACAAAATGTACTTGAGGCCCTGCACTAGCAATAGTAGGAGCCAAAATCAAGTTTTTCTTGATATCGGGTACATAAAACGCATTCTTAAGATTAACAATACCTCCATTTGCAGTTCTAAGTTGAATTTCTCAATTTGTGATCATAGAATAAGAAGCATTGTTTGCACATAAAACATGTCCTCCCTTGGGCGCATCTTTCAAAGATGCAAAAAATATTTTCCATGGAGTGATATGATTTGAAGCACCACTATAAGAAAACCAGTCCGAATCAGCCTCATTCACAATCATATATGTAGAATGTGATGATGACTCATAATGACATGTAACACATGTCAAAACATGTTGAGCAACATTAGCTTCATCTTCTTTGCATTATATGTATTCTAAACAATAGATATGTTAGATTCTTTCTTCTTTTCATTACACTTGGCAATCTTCCTACTATTAGGGGAGCACTAGATTGTGCCCTGGGACTGATATGTATGTATAAGTAGACTAGGTAGGATAGAAGAGATCCTACAATTCAGGATCATAGGTATGAAACAAGATATCTATATTACAAGAACTCCCTTGAGGGAGATGAACTAGGTACAAGAAATAATTGTACAAGATCTCATACTACAAGATTACAAGAGGACAAGATGGGATGCCCAAAATATGAGACTAGATAAGAATAGAACAAGGAACGAGACTAGAAACTAGAACTGGAATTTGGAAAGTACTTACTTGGAGATCGCGACTCCTTGAGATCCCAAGACGGGAATCCACAAGACTGAGAATATGAATTGGCCAATTCCTCATTATATAGGTACTAAAGGCAATAACAAATTAATGATGTCATCAACTAAAAATAGAACTTCCAAAATGTCAAAATCAAGCAAGTAGATAGTCGATCTTAGGGTTTTGGAAATTTTGCGAGTGAGTGTAATATTAGTTTCTCCAATTGCGAAACCAATCATTAGATATAGAAAGTCACATGAAATCTATGTTTCGTGGTTTCCTTTATTTCCATGACATCAGCTCCCCTCAAATGAGGAGTTCCATGACATCAGCTCCCCTTGATTGTGTTGAAATGACAAACCACTACTCCTACTCTACTCACATGCACACATCTAACAAGCTATGGATGAGGTCAATGAGGCCCTGCGTATATGAAGTTGAGGGAAAATTTCCTTGCATGTGGGATACATGGCCTTGCATGAGAAGGATTCTTGCCTTGGGCAAAAGGGCGGAGCATGGAACTCTCAACAGATTGGTGCTCTTTAGATCTTCTATGAATTGAAACTTTGTAGCTCATAGTCTTTTTTAGAGTTCCTGATATGTGGTACTTGAACACGATGATGATGGATATCCATGATGAAACTAGAAATCATTTGTATTATATCTAAGTGTAGAATTGACTACATGATTCTCACGATGGGATGTGTTCATCGTTTTGGATATCATGATGATTCCTTCAATATGGAATGGTGATTATGGAAGTATTTATCTCAACTTGTTTCATCTTCTTAGGACATTCGAATATCATTTGATCATTATCTCCACAATAAAAAGCATAATACATTGTATTTGTGATGTTTTCTTTCCTTTGTTGTGAGTCATCCGACCTGATGTTATCCAACTACATGGATTCTAGATGAGATTCTTCAAATTCTTCACCAATGTTGAGACATAGAAACTCTAATAAATCTAAGGTGAATCAGATGGTTTCTTGAGTATCCATGACATCACATCACCTTCAAGTGGTAAGCTCCATAAGGAGTATTTTTGTTTCTAGCTTGAGCTTCATTAGGTTCTTCATAAGATAGATCTTTTGAGCTTCTAGTGGTACGTTATGGTGTTTCCAAGCTCTATGATGGAGAAACTTGAGTGAGTGCACCTCCTTGATTGTGAACTGCTAGTGATCCCAAGTATGGTCACCAATTTTCATGTGATATGGGACATTGATCAAAAGGGTGTCAGCAATGCCCTGAAGAAAGTGACGATCTCCTTTGGTACCAATTTTAAGAGTTTGAAGATTGTGGAAGCATGCAAACAACACAAGGAAGAAGAAGAAGCTTGGACCCAACACACCTAGTGTATTTCTAAGTGAATGCACAAGACATGATAAGTAGCATGTTAGGGTTATAGGTGTATATACAAGCCAGGGGAAAAAAGGTGTCTCGATGGTTCTAAGTGTGTTTACACACATCACTACCAAAATATATCAACATTTTTAGCAAATCCTTACTGCGTTTGTTAAGACTTTCAAGAAAGGTCTTGTTGTAGGGAGATACATTTTTTCACAAGTGGGAGAGAGAGGCTAACTTCCCCCTAGTGTGTAGAACAATATTCTCCTTAAACTCCTAAGTTGATGTTGATTTCAACCAAGTATACAAGGGCAATAACCTACTTATTGAAGATTTATTTTTTTATTTAACAACCAAAGACATGCAGAGGTGCAACATATGGCTTGCCACCATGCCAAGCCTGGATGGTAGAGATGCTCAAGCACATGCATTGATAGCTTTGTGTGTCAAACATGCCATTATTCCTCACATTCGCTCTTGCAAAACAGCTAAGGATGCTTGGGATACACTTACCACATTATACCAGGCTAGGAATGAGGCTCATGTTGCTTACCTCCGAAAATAGTTGGAGAGTAAGCACATGAATGAAGGCGATTCTATGGACAATTTTCCAACAAAGACCAAGGATTTGAAGGAACAATTGATTTCTGCAGATGAAGTTCTTCTTGACAGTTCACTTGTGCATACTGTTCTAAATGGTCTTCTCGACTCATATCAGAGTTTTGCTTCTACTCTTCATTTGATGATGAAAGGCAATCCAAATGCCTTAACATTTGAAGAGTTAGTTTCTATTTTGTTGTAGGAAGACCAGTCTAGGAAGAACAAGTCTATTATGTGTGTTGCAGATCAAGCTTTCATGGCTAGTCAGAAGGGCGAATCTGCAAATGCTGCACATTCGAAGAAGGAAGACAAAGATGAGAAGAAATCATAAAAGCATCAATTGTTTTGCAAATAATGTAAAGCAAATGACCATGTCATTAAGAGTTGTCCAAAACTGGCTACTAAAGAGGCAAAGAAGAAAGAGGCCGGAATGGTTGTTGCACAGGCCTCTATAGTGAAACAGAGTTTACTAATCTTGTGCAAGAAGAAGAATGGGCGTTTACTACTGTTTGCAGTTTTGACCCATCTTCTCATGAGCAGTGCATGTCTGCAATAGACTCAGATGTTTGGTATTTTGATAGTGGGGCAACCAAACATATTACCTCACAGTGCAATTTCTTCACTTCACTTGAGCCTGCACTACAGGGAATACTGACACATGCGCCAACAACTCCTCTTATCTTGTTGTGGGAGTTGGTAAGATCATTCTGACTACTATTGATGGTAGTTCTTTTACATTGTCAGATGCTTTATTTGTGCCAGGGATCAAGAAGAATCTGTTATCAGTTTTTGCATTAGCTAAGATTGTCTTGGTTGTGAAATTTGTTGATGAAAGATGTACAGTTCATGATCTGTCAAATGGTGACGTGATTATTGCTTCTGGCATTTTATGTTGTGGGTTGTAGAAGCTCATAGATTATGAAAGATCTGTGAATGATATGGCATGTGCAGTACATGATTCTCGCGCATGCACACTTTGGTCATCTCAACTTTGCTAGTTTGTTATGCTTGTAGAAATCTGAAATGGTGTCCTCTTTGCCCAAACTTGAGGCACCCGGTAAACATGTTTGTGAAGGCTATATTTTGGGCGAAATGCAACGTTCCTCCTTTCCAAAAGATGGTTCAGTTCAGGCTACTTAAAAATTGCAGCTTGTACATAGTGATGTATGTGGTCCTATGCAGGCACCTTCTTTTGGAAACTATCTTTACTTTGTGACTTTCATTGATGATTTTTCCAGGCATGCATGGTTATATTCATTGAAAGCAAAGTCCGAAGTATTCATGTGCTTCAAATAGATTTTGGTTTTGGGTGAAAATATGTTAGCATGTAAAATGGGAACCCTCCGTTCTGATCGAGGGGGGGAATATATGTCTTCTAATTTTAATGCATTTCTGGCTGAACATGGGATAAAACACCAGTGTATAGTGCCATATACATCTCAACAAAATGGATTTGCTGAACGAAAGAACAATTCACTCATGGAGATGGCGAGGTGTATGGTCAAGAATCAGGCTTTACCACATAGTTTCTGGCTTGAGGTTGTTATGTGTGCAACATATGTACTTAACAGGTGTCCCACTAAAGCATTGCAGTTTATCACTCCATATAAGGCTTGGCATGGTCGCAATCCATTTGTTGCTCATCTGCATTTTTTCGGTTGTTTGGCATATGCATTAGTGCCTGAACAACATCGCAAAAAATTGGATGATAAAGCAGTAAAATGTATTTTTGTTCGGTACAGTTCTGAAAGCAAAGGCTATCATCTGTATCATCCACAGACTAAATGCATTCTGGTTAGCAGTGATGAAACATTCTGGTTAGCAGTGATGTTGTTTTTGTGGAAGATGATATTCAACCCTTACTTTCATGTACTAAGGAGACATTTGTTAGCTTTAAAGACAGGTATGATACTTTGCTTCTTTTTTTTACAGGTAGACAGTCTAGTGCTGGTCCTAATGAGGAAAATTCTCAACCTTTGCAGGTTTCATGTGATGATGTAGATCATTCAATCTCTGATGCAGATTTACATGATGCACTTGTTGATGAGAGAGCTAATATTGAGCAGACAAAAATTATGCAAAAATGGTTGGTGCAAAATTTGCATGATAGCAAATTAGATGTACCTTTGTCATATCGTACTCGTTCAGGCTCTCATAGTGCCTCTTTTGCATCAGATTGCTATGTTATGGCTGCATCTAGTCTCTGTGATGAGAATGCGCCTGTTTCATTTGATGAAGCACAAAATTCAAAAAATTGGAGGGCTGCTATGCAATCTGAATATGATGCTATAATGAAGAATGGTACTTGGTCTTTATGTGGCTTGCCTCTTGGCAAGAAGGCCATTGGCACTAAGTGGGTATACAAGCTGAAGCATAAGCATGATGGAACAGTTGATAGGTATAAGGCTAGGCTTGTTGCAAAGGGTTATGTGCAAGAAAGAGGCATTGGTTTTGATGAGACCTTTGCACCTACTTGCCAAATGACTACTGTTTGTAGCATCTGTGCACTTACAGCTCATTATGGTTGGAATGTACATTAGTTGAACATTAAAACTGCATTTCTGAATGGTGACTTGCATGAAGAAGTGTATGTTTTTCAGCCCCATGTATCTGATTGCACATGGTTTTGAGAACAGTCCAACTGAAAGCATCTTATATGTTGAATGTGCTAATGATGTACTTTTGATCATTGTGGTGCATGTTGATGACATGCTGCTCAATGGTCCTCATGAGAAGCATATCGCTGATTTTAAGGCTGATTTGCATGCCTCATTTGAGATGTCTATTTTGGGGCATTTGCATCATTATTTGGGCATTCAATTTATGCATGTTGATGGTGGAATGGCTTTGTGTCAAACAAAATATATTGACACATTATTGCAACATTTTGGCCTTGAAGACTGTAAGCCTATTGCCACTCCTATGGAGATAGGTTTACGATTGAGTTTTCATGATGTTGGAGATGCATTTGATGTTGTTCTCTATCAAGAGGCTATGGGATGCTTGATTTATTTATGCATTACTTGGCCAAATATTCAGTTTGTTGTCTCACAGATGAGCATGTTTATGCATTTTCTAGGTGTCAAGCATTGGCAGGTAGTTAAGCGCATCTTTCGCTACTTGAGTGGTACCCGACTACTTGGGTTGTTTTATCCCAAGGGGGATCCCTACTACCAGATTTGCATTCTTTTTCTTACTCTGACTGGGTTGGTTGCTATGACACTCGTGTGTCCACTAGTGGTTTTTGTTTCATGCTTGGTAGCTTATGCGTATCTTGGCTTAGCAAGAAGCAGCCTACTATGGCCACTTCTAGTTGTGAGGCTGAGTATAGGGCATCTTTCACAGCGACTGCTGAGTGTGTGTGGCTTAGACGCATTATGGTTGATTTGGGTGTTGGTTAGTCTTCTACCACCACCATCTTCACTGACAGTCAGAGCACATTGGCAGTTGCAAGGAACCCTATGTTCCATGCTCGCACTAAGCACATTGAGGTGCATTATCATTATGTCAGGAGAGGTTCTTTGCTGGGGAGATCAGCTTGGCATATGTGCCCATGCAGGAGAACATTGCAGACCTTTTTATGAAGGCTCTGCCTAGGGAGAAGTTTGAAGCTTTTCGCAAAGCTTTGGGCTTACTTCCTTTTGTGGATTGATTCCACATAGCTTGGCACTTCCTTATACATGAGTGCCAGCTCCTTGTTCACCGCATCACTCCTAGGGGGGATTTGTTGATATATTTAGGTAGTGATGTGTGTGAACACTCTAGGACCACCGGGGCATTTTTTTTCCTGTGTTAGGAGGTTTTTCCCCTGGCTTGTATATACGCCTATAGCCCTAATGGGTTACTAATCTTTGTGCATTCAAATGGTAATACATTCAATATTGTGTGTTGTGCTCCAAGCTTCTTCTTCTTCCTTGTGTTGTTTGCATGCTTCCGTAGACGTCTAACTCCAACAAATACCTTGATGCATAAAGATGATTGTTTCTAAAAAATCTGAACAAAAGCATCTCATCAAGCTTTTCTAAACTTGTAGCAAAATTTGAGCACTTATACTAGAGAGGCGAAACTTATATATATATATATATATATATATATATATATATATATATATATATATATATATATATATATATATATATATATATATATATATATATATATATATATATATATATATATTTGGCACAAAGGAAGAAATTTCATGCACAATTGATGCCTTAATGCATTCGGAGACCGAAATGAGTTCATATCAAAATTTCAACACCATAGAGCGAAGCCGTTTTGAACTCCTAATTGCCTCGAGTATGCTCACCAATTTTCATGCAATTTTGACACTGTGATCAGAGGGGTGTCCACGACACCCTCGATGAAGTGGCAATCTTCTCTGATACCAATTGTTGGAGTCTGAGGTTTGTGAAACACACAAACAACACAAGGAAGAAGAAGAAGCTTGGAGTGCAATACAAGATAGAATGTATCACTAAGTGAATGCACAAAGATAAGTGACACATTAGGGTTAAAGGCATATATGCAAGCTAGGGAAAAAAGTGCCCCAACGGTCATACGTGTGTTCACACACATCAGTACCAAAATATATCACACAACAACCAAGGGGAAACTCATGATATATTTACCCAATTTTTGTACTCTAAAATGCCCATTTGTGGTATCAAAGCTCAATTTTGTAAAGGGCAAGGAGTTGTTGAGCCTGAAAAGCACATGCCCTAATGATCTGACCATTTATCTTTATTCTTAAACTTCATTTATAGTAGAATTTAACTCTAGAACTAGTTAACTAAAATTTTTGCCCATTTTTAAGTAGGAAAAGGATCATTTGTCTTGGTAGGTAGAGCAATGGAACCCTAACCTACTTAGTTTTTGGAGTCATTTGAATGAAACTCACCCCTCTTGCTTCTAGCATCTATCTTGTTCATCTTCTTTCCATTTTGAGCTCTCATAGTGTTCTTGAGGTGCCTTAACCCATATTGTGTCTACGGTGAATGTCTTGGCACACATTTGGTGCACGTTCCTCCTCTTTTGGTGCTTCTCATGATGGATTTCCTCAACAATTTCTTTACATATGATATTGAAGATATTCTATTGCACCATTCAGAGTTACTCGTAAGATCTTGTTTATCAAAAGCATATATGAGGAGGCTACAGAAAATTGACCTTGTAGAATATGCAAAATTAAAAGATATATATCCAAAAGAAGACAAACAACATAATATAAATAGTTGTTTTTTATCTACATGTATATATGTTTTTTATAGTAATATTTTTTGTTTTCATGAATTTTTAGGCTATTGTATGAAAAGTGTTTACCAAACAACAATGCTCTTCTTAGGTCACATTGTGAAATGAAGAAGATGATGAGTAGTCTTGGTATAGATTATCATTGTATACATGCTTGTCCCAACGATTATATTTTATATAGATATCAATATTCAGCAATGTGACATGTCTAGAATATCAATTGTGTGGATACAAGGAGGAGTAAGGTAAAATTTAAAAGCCTATAGCCCTAACGGGTTACTTATCTTTGTACATTCTAGTGGTAATGCCTATATCTCTAACGGGTTACTTATCTCAGGTCCCAGTCTCAGAATCACATGAAATTTGATGAGCATACTCAGGGTGATTAGGAGATCAAAGCGGCTTCACTCTATGCTACCGAAATCGCCATCTGAGCTCGTTTTGGCCTTTGAATGCACTATCATAGTGCTTGTGCAAGCTATTTCATCTTTTTGTTCCAAAGATATATATATGTTTTGATTTTCCAGTATAAGCATATCGAAGTATACTACAAGTTTAGCAGAACTTCTCAGGGTAGTTCTATTCCACTTTTTTAGATACAATCATTTTCTACATCAAGGTATTTTAGTCAGTGGCCATGGCTGAAAGCAGTGATGTATTTCATATGTTGGGTGTCGAGGATAAGTTGGATGGTACAAATTACCCATTGTGGGATTATATGATGCTTCATGTATTGGTCACAAAAGGATTGTGGAATATTGTGCAAGGTGTTGAAAAACGTCCTATCACACTTGCAAATACAGGTACAAAAGCTGATGTAGATGGCATAGAAGATGGTGATATTCTACAGATTCCTATTTGTGCTACGATTCCTATCGCACCTACTATAGAGAAAATTTGTTGGGATGGCATAGATGCTCAAGCACATGCATTGATAGCCTTGCCTATCAAATGTGCCATTATTCCTCACATTCGCTCTTGCAGAAGAGCTAAGGATGCTTGGGATACATTGACCACATTGTACCAGGCCAGGAATGAGGCTTGTGTTGCTTACCTCCGAAAAAAGTAGGAGAGTGAGCATATGAATGAAGGTGATTCTATGGACAATTTTCTAATAGAGATCAAAGATTTGAAGGAACAATTAATTTTTTGCTAATGAAGTCTTGCCTGACAGTTCACTTGTGTAGACTATTCTGAATGGTCTTCTTGATTCATATCAAAGTTTTGATTTTACTCTTTGTTTGATGATGAAAGGCAATCCAAATGCCTTAACATTTGAGGAGTTGGTCTTCGTTGTGTTGCAAGAAGATCAGTCTAGGCAGAACAAGTCCATTATGTGTGTTGCAAATCAAGCTTTCCTCACTAGTCAGAAGTGTAAAGGTAAATGAGCTCTTCTACTAGTAAGCATAAATCTGCTAATTCTGCACAAACAAATAAGGAAGACAAAAACAAGAAGAAAATAGAAAAGCAAAAATTGCTCTACAAATATTGTAAAGCAAATGATCATGTCATTAAGAGTTGTCCAAAACTGGCTGCTAAAGAGGAAAAGAAGAAAGAGGCTGGAATGGTTGTTGCAAAGGCCTCTACACCAAAAAGGGAGTCTACTAATCTTGTGCAGAATGAAGAATGGGCATTTACTACTGTTTGCGGTTTTTACCCGTCTTCTCATGAGCAGTGTATATCTACAGTAGACTCAGATGTTTGGTATTTTGATAGTGGGGCAACCAAATATATTACCTCATAACGCAATTTCTTCACTTCACTTGAGCCTACCCCTACAGGGAATACTGTCACAAGGGCCAAAACTCCTCTTATCCTACCATGGGAGTTGGTAAGATCATTCTGACTACTGATGATGGTAGTTCTTTTGCATTGTCAGATGCTCTATTTGTGCTAGGGTTCAAGAGAAATCTATTATCAGTTTTTGCATAGCCAAGATTGGCTTGGTTGTGAAATTTGTTGATGACAGATGTACAATTCATGATCTCTAAAATGGCGACGTGATTATTGATTTTGGCATTTTATGTCATGGGCTGTATAAGCTCATAGATCATGGAAAATCTGTGAATGATTCGACATGTGCAATACATGATTCTCAGGCTATGTCAGATGCAAAGCTTTGGCATGCACACTTTGGGCATCTGAATTTTTCTAGTTTGCTACGCCTGCAGAAATCTGATATGGTGTCCTCTTTGCCCAAACTTGAGGCACCTAGTAAACATGTTTGTGAAGGTTGTATTTTGGGCAAAATGTAAGGTTCCTCCTTTTCAAAAGATGGTTCAGTTTGAGCTACTAAAAAATTGTAGCGTGTTCATAGTGATATTTGTGGTCCTATGCAGACACCTTCTTTTGGAAACTATCTTTACTTCATGACTTTCATTGAAGTGTTTATGTGCTTGAAAGAGTTTCTATTTTTGGATGAAAATCTATCAGCATGTAAATTGGGCACCCTTCGTTCTTATGGGGTGATATATGTTGGAAGAAACTAACAATCATGACCACCATATGCTAGAGAGATGACTCTCCTCCCAACCTTATGCTTGTATATATAGCTTCTCAAATCAACGAGGAACACAAATGTAACTAGAGTCCACAAGTGCATGTGCAATCTCCTCCACTCCTTTCATATCTTCCACTAGATTCTACTAGTGGTTGGAGTGATCTCGACCACTACTTTAATACCTTCCACTAGAGTCCACTAGTGATTGGTGTACTTACCACTCGAGTTAAGTCTCGCTAGACCCAAGTTAACTCACATTAGCTTGAGTTAAAAGGCCCTAGAGCTTCTTGGGCTAAACTCTCTCCCCATGCTTCCCATGGGGGTTGAACCCAAGACCTCTTCCTTCTCAACCTTGAGACTTAACCACTAGGTTAAGTGGTTTACTTTTTTAAGAGACCACATGAACTTATACTTAAGTCTAGTCTCGAGATCTTTGGCCATACACACGAGTGACCCAATGGTGTCCATTTTTAGATCTATCTGAACTTGTCAGACCCTTAGATCATAGACTTACTTTATTACATTCTTCCCCCCTTGGGAAAGATTATCGTCCTCGAAAATAAAGCTATTAAATAACCGTAGGCAATCCCCGAGCCTCATGTCCTTAAACCGGAAGAACATGGTCATGTTCTAAATACTAGAAGAACGTGTCTCATCTTTGTGGTGGGATCCCTACCCAAATGATTCAAAACACTGTCTGGCTTTGCACTTTGATAAATTGGCCAAAGTACAAAGTAGTGATGAATTATAAGGGTGGATCTAAAAGTATCCCTAGCCACTTCATTGTTTCTTGGTGTGAGATCTAGGCACAAACATATGAAATGGATGGATTCCAATTAGTAGCCCATTTCTGGGCATGCCTAGTGCATGTACTTAGTAACTAAAGTGGGATTTTTATCCCTCGCATGAATTTGAGAACTCTTGATTCATATGAATTTGATTTGGAAAACTTGAAGTTTGGTTGACCCAAACATCTAACTTGGTTGTTTGTATAATGGTTTACTCTCATCCAATAGTTAATTGATTTTTTCACCCGACTAGAGGACTTCTTTGTCCTAAGGGGGTCCAATTGGCTATACTTGACCAATTTGTACCGACAAGAGTTGTTTTACTTCTTGTCTTTAGATTCCTTTCTTATTGAAGCTTTAAATACCTACCCTGGCTAGGACTTTACAGGAATCTGTCTACTGCTTAAGTCTAAGCATATGCTAATG
The DNA here is from genome assembly GCA_020310875.1 of Ceratopteris richardii. NCBI lineage: Eukaryota > Viridiplantae > Streptophyta > Polypodiopsida > Polypodiales > Pteridaceae > Ceratopteris > Ceratopteris richardii. The sequence goes on from CM035412.1 coordinate 146,921,440, forward strand.
CTTTTGGATTTCATCTTTAAGAAATCCCTTTAAGGATAGGTAAACTTTTATGTTGTACCTTTCACAAACTTAATTACAATTGACACGGTTGCAGACTACATACTTGGAATATTTTACTCTGTTTAGACTTAGAACAACTTACTCTTTTCACACTTTTTCATTGAACAAATGGAACTTGAGTGAAAATTTCCCGAAAGGAATTTGATTGTCAGTAATCCAATTAGTATTGTGTGTTGTGCTCCAAGCTTCTTCTTCTTCCTTGTGTTGTTCACATGCTTCCGTAGATGTCTATCTCCAACAATTGGTATCAGAGCAGGTCGTCGCTTCATCTAGGGCGCTGTCGACACTCCTCCGTTTGCAGTCTCAGACTCGCACGAATTTTGCTGAGCATACTCAACGTGTTTTCCAGATCAAAACGGCTTCTCTTTGTGGTGCCGAAATTGCGATCTGAGCTCGTTTCGGCCTGCGAACGCATTATCACAGTGCTTGTGCAGACTATTTTGTCTTTTTGTGCCAAAGGTATATACCAATTTCTATTCACCAGTATAAGTGTCTCGAAGTCTGCTACAGGTATAGCAGAATTCGTCTAGGCAGTTCTGTTCAACTTTTTGAGATATAGTCAATTTTTTGCATCAAGGTATTTTAGTCACTAGCCATGGCTGAAAGCAGTGATGTATTCCGTATGTTGGCTGTTGAGGATAAGTTGGATGGTACCAACTACCCATTGTGGGCTTATATGATGCGACATGTATTGGTTGCAAAAGGACTATGGAACATTGTGTAGGGTGTTGAAAAATGTCCTATCACACCTGCAACTGTTACAACTGTAGGTACTGAAGCTGATGCAAAAGGTGTCGAAGATGATGATATTCTGCATATTCTTGTTCGTGCTACGGTTTCTACTGCACCTACTACAGAGCAGATTTGCTAGGATGGCAGAGATGCCCAGGCACATGCATTGATAGCTTTGTCTGTCAAACGTGCCATTATTCCTCACATTCGCTTTTGTAGAACAACAAAGGATGCTTGGGATACACTTACCACATTGTACCAAGCTAGGAATGAGATTCGTGTTGCTTACCTCCGAAAACAGTGGGAGAGTGAGCACATGAATGAAGGTGATTCTATGGACAATTTCCTAACGAAGATGAAAGATTTGAAGGAATGGTTGATTTCTGTTGATGAGGTTATACCAGATAGCTCACTTGTACAGACCGTTCTGAATGTTCTTCCTGATTCATATAAGAGATTTGCTTCTACTCTTCGGTTGATTATGAAAGGCAATCCAAATGCCTTATCATTTGAGGAGTTAGTCTCTGTTCTATTGCAGGAAGGCCAGTCCTGGCAAAACAGGTCCATTATGCGAGTTGCAGATCAAGCTTTCTTGGCTAGTGAGAAGGGTAAAGGAAAATGGAGCTCTTCAACTAGTAAGCAGAAATCTGCTAATTCTGCATATTTGAAGAAGGAAGATAAAGCTGAGAAGAAATCAGAAAAGCAAAAATTATTTTGTAAGTACTGTAAAGGGAATGATCATATCATAAAGAACTGTCCAAAACTGGCTGCTAAAGAGGCAAAGAAGAAAGAGGTTGGAATGGTTGTTGCAGAGGCCTCTACACCAAAAACAGAGTCTGCTAATCTTGTGCAGGAAGAAGAATGGGTGTTTACTACTGTCTACAGTTTTGACCCATCTTCTCATGAGCAGTGCATGTCTGTAGTAGACTCAGATGTTTGGTATTTTGATAGTGGGGCGACCAAACATATTACTTCGTAGCATAGTTTCTTCTCTTCACTCAAGCCTTCCCCTACAGGGAATACTGTTACATGTGCCAACAACTCCTCTTATCCTGTTATGGGAGTTGGTAAGATCATTTTGACTACTCTTGATGTTAGTTCTTTCACTTTTTCAGATGCTTTATTTGTGCCAAGGATCAAGAAGAACCTGTTATCAGTTTTTGCATTAGCCAAGATTGGCTTGGTTGTGAAATTTGTTGATGACAGGTGTACAGTTCATGATCTGTCAAATGGCGATGTGATTATTGCTTCTAGCATTTTATGTCGTGGGCTATATAAGCTCATAGACTATGAAAGATCTATAAATGATTTGGCATGTGCAGTAAATGATTCTCAGGCTATGTCAGATGCAAAGCTTTGGCATGCACGCTTTGTTCATCTGAATTTTGCTAGTTTGCTACGCCTACAGAAATCTGAAATGGTGTCCTCTTTGCCCAAACTTGAGGCACCTGGAAAACATGTTCGTGAAGGCTGTATTTTGGGCAAAATGTAGCATTCCTCGTTTCCAAAAGATAGTTCAGTTCGGGCTACTCAGAAATTGCAACTTGTACATAGTGATGTCTATCGTCCTATGCAGACACCTTCTTTTGGGAATTATCTTTACTTCGTGACTTTCATCGATGATTTTTCCAGGCATGCGTGGGTATATCCATTGAAGGCAAAGTCCGAAGTGTTCATGTGCTTCAAACAGTTTTTGGTTTTGGCTGAAAATCTGTTAGCATGTAAAATGGGCACCCTTCGTTCTGATCGAGGGGGGGGAATATATGTCTTCTGAATTTAATGCATTTGTGGCTGAACGTGGGATAAAACACCAGTGTACAGTGCCGTATACACCTCAACAGAATGGAGTTGTTGAACGAAAGAATAGGTCACTCATGGAGATGGTGAGGTGTATGGTCAAGAGTCAAGCTTTACCACATAGTTTCTGGCTTGAGGTTGTCATGTGTGCAGCATATGTACTTAACAGGTGTCCCACTAAAGCGTTGCAGTCTATCACTCCATATGAGGCTTGGCATGATCACAAGCCATCTGTTGCTCATCTGCGTGTTTTTGGTTGTTTGGCATATGCATTAGTGCCTGAACAACATCGCAGAAAATTGGATGATAAAGCAATAAAATGTATTTTTGTTGGGTACAGTTCTAAAAGTAAAGGCTATCATCTGTATCATCCACAGACTAAACACATTCTGGTTAGCCGCGGTGATGTTGTTTTTGTGGAAGATGCTATTCAACCATTGCTTTCATGTACTAAGGAGACATCTGTTAGCTCCAAAGACATGTATGATACTTTGCTGCCTCTTTTTACAGGTGGACAGTCTAGTGCTGGTCCTAATGATTCAACTTCTTAGCCTTTGCAGGTTTCATGTGATGATGTAGATCATTCCATTTCTGATGCAGATTCACATGATGCAATAGTTGATGGGAGAGCTTATATTAAGCAGGCAAAAACTATGTCGAAATGGCTGGTGCAGACTTTGCGTGACAACAAATTAGATGCACCTCTGTCATATCGTACTCGTTCAGGCTCTCATAGTGCCTCTTTTGCATCAGATTGCTATGTTATGGCTGCATCTAGTCTCTGTGATGAGAATGAGCCTATTTCGTTTGATGAAGCACAAAATTCAGAAAATTGGATGGCTGTTATGCAATCTGAATATGATGCAATAATGAAGGATGGTACTTGGTCTTTATGTGACTTGCCTCCTGGCAAGAAGGCCATTGGCACTAAGTGGGTATACAAGCTGAAGTGTAAACCTGATGGTACAGTTGACATGTATAAGGCTAGGCTTGTTGCAAAGGGTTATGCGCAGGAAAGAGGCATTGATTTTGATGAGACCTTTGCACCTACATGCAGTATGACTACTGTTCGGAGCATTTGTGCACTTGCAGCCCATCATAGTTGGAATGTACATCAGTTGGACATTAAAACTGCATTTCTGAATGGTGACTTGCATGAAGAAGTGTATGTTTTTCAGCCCCGTGGCTTTGTGCAGAAAGGGCATGAAACCAGGTGTGCAGGTTAAAGAAGGCATTATATGGTTTAAAGCAAGCACCACGTGCTTGGTATGAGAAGATACATGCCTATCTGATTGCACATGGTTTTGAGAACAGTCCAAATGAAAGCACCTTATATGTTAAGCGTGCTAATGATGTGCTTCTGATCATTGTTGTCTATGTTGACGACATGCTGCTCACTGGTCCTATTGAGAACCATATTGTTGATTTTAAGGCTGATTTGCATGCCTCATTTGAGATGTCTAATTTGGGGCATTTGCATCACTATTTGGGCATTCAGTTTATGCAAGTTGATGGTGGAATGGCTTTGCGTCAAACAAAATATACTGACACATTATTGCAGCATTTTGGCCTTGAAGACTATAAGCCTATTGCCACTCCTATGCAGATGGGTTTACGTTTGAGTCTTCATGATGCCGGAGATGCATTTGATGTTGTTCTCTATTAGTAGGTTGTTGGATGCTTGATTTACTTATGCATTACTCGGCCATATATTCAGTTTGCTGTCTCACAGATGAGCAGGTTTATGCATTGCCCAGGAGTCAAGCATTGGCAGGCGGTTAAGCGCATCTTTCACTACTTGAGTGGTACTCGGCTACTTGGGTTGTTTTATCCCAAGGGGGGATCACTACCGCCAGATTTGCATGCTTTTTCTGACTCTGATTGGGCTGGTTGCTATGACACTCGTGTGTCCACTAGTGGCTTTTGCTTCATGCTTGGTAGCTCATGTATATCTTGGTTGAGCAAGAAGCAACCTACTGTGGCCACTTCCAGTTGTGAAGCTGAGTATAGGGCAGCTTTCACAGCTACTGTTGAGTGTGTGTGGCTCAGACGCCTTATGGCTGATTTGGGTGTTGGTCAGAATTCTGCCACCACCATCTTCACTGACAGTCAGAGCGCATTGGCAGTTGCGAGGAACCTTGTGTTCCATGCTCGCACTAAGCACATTGAGGTGCATTATCACTATGTCAGGGAGAGGTTCTCTGCTATTGAGACCAGCTTGGCATATGTGCCCACGCAGGAGAACATTGCAGACCTTTTCACGAAGGCTCTGCCCAAGGAGAAGTTTGAAGCTTTCCGCAAAGCTTTGGGCTTACTTCCTTTTGTGGAGTGATTTCCACATAGCTTGGCACTTCCTTATACATGAGTACAAGCTACTTATTCACCGCATCACTCCCAGGGGGGATTTGTTGATATATTTAGGTAGTGATGTGTATGAACACTCTAGGACTGCTGGGGCACTTTTTTCCCTCTTTAGGAGGTTTTTTTTCCCCGGCTTGTATATATGCCTATTGTCCTAATGGGCTACTTATCTTTGTACGTTTTCTAGTTATCCAATCAGTATTGTGTGTTGTGCTCCAAGCTTCTTCTCCTTCCTTGTGCTGTTCGCGTGCTTCCGCAGACATCTATCTCCAACACTGTTAACAATTTTATCTTTTGTGTACTAATGTAATTTTTTTTCAATCTTGGTCGAATTGGCCTTTTCATCATCTTTGTAACACTCTGACTATTTCTTGGTTTATCTTCTCAAGTAGTACCTCACACAATGATGTTACAGGGTCTACTTCCCTAAGGAGAACCTCCCTTGAGTAGAAGGAGTACTAGAAGTATGGACTCGGTTACCCCCTCTACAAGTGGTATCGCGGTAGGCACTTCCCGAGTTTGAGTGAGTTGGAGAGGTAGTTTAGTCTTTTCATATGCATTATAGCTGAGCCACTTCACTTTCCATCGCGTGTGCACACGTCCTCATACACTTGATTCATGTGGTTCTTCAGATTGATAATTAAGCATGTGTCAATCCACCACTATACGCACTTGTGGGGCAAATGAGATTTAGTCCTTTTGACACAAGACCTTGTGACTTAGGTACACCCATTTTTGGCACCGTCGCCAGGGAGAAAAATCAACCAAGGTGCCTTCATGATGGTTATAGCTCTGGAGTGAAGGAATCGTACTTGTAGAGGTGAATTTGTCATGTGGCAAGTAGTCAGACACTTCAGCACTTGTTACTTCAATCCTTGAGGTGTGTGTGATGAGTTTTTAGGTTTAGGGTTAGGAGTGAGGAAGAGAAGGAAGAGTTAAGCTTAGCTTAAAGAGAGAGTGGAGTAGGAGGAAGTTGAAATCACCAAGAGAAATCCCAAAAAAATGCCAAAAGTAGTGTAGAGTAAGCTTCAGGCAACACAAACTATAAAAACCAAAAAAAAATAGTTCATTTGACACAAGCACTGGAATTGGTATCGTGTGCAGACATCGACTGGTATCGTCCAAGTGGTATTGCGCCCTACAAGCGAAAAAGCTACCTAGTGAGCTCAAAATCTTAAGCAAGGCATCCCTGAAGGTGAGCTACAACAAGATTTCAATATCAAAACTACTTTAGAAACACATTTGCACGTGATTAGAGACATTTTTGGTACCGCGGGGTGCAATAGAGAATTGTTGGAAGGTCTTTGAGAGAGATAGAGGGTCAAGAGAAAGGAGGGGTGAGAAATAAACCATCTTGTGCAAAAACTTTTGTGATTTGAGCAATTTTGGCTGAAGTATCACGATGGGTTGAGTTTTGGTATCTCGATATCAAAATTCCCTAGTATCGCGATACTCCCCAAGTATTGTATCACTGCATACCACTTGAGGTATCACGATACCATTTTTGGTATCGTATCATCAAGTTGGTATCGCGATTGTGATCAGCCAGTGGTATCGTATCATGGTCCACTTGGTATCGTATGGTCCCGGTCATGGTATCGTATTGTCGACCGAGCGGTATGGGTATCGCTATCATTCTTGGTATCATATCGTTTGCCATACCAGCATCGTATCGTGCAATGTATAAGTATTGTATCGTGCAAAGCACGAATATCGTATCATATCGCGCACATTACTGGTATCGTATTGCGTACCTGGTATCATATCGTTTGAACTCCATAGTATCGTATCGTGAGAAATTCTCATATCATATCGTCCGAAATACCAGTATCATATCGTGCAAAGCACTAGTATCGTATCGTGTATGCAAGTGGTATCATATCGCCTGATCCATCTGGTATCGTACCGTGTAGAGCACTAGTATCGTATCGTGCCAAAGAGGTATCGTGTCATGAGGAATCTAGCATCATATCGTCAGACCTCTGTGGTATCGTATTTTTTGTGTTACCAGTATCATATTGCAGAAAAATTCAGTATCATATCGCCTTCATCTGTGGTATCGTATCGCCAGAGTGGTATCAGCCAAAACATTTCAAGCCAATTGAGAGCAAAGTTAGAGGTTATTGAAGAGCCTATTGTGGGATAGTGAGAAACCAAGATAGCCCCAGGAGGGTGAATGAACTTGAGATCAGGACGGGTGCTAAGTAATCGGAGGAGTGTTATTTCATCTGTAGGAAGTGCAACTCAGGCAAGTCATCACTCTATCTATTCTGACACCTCTAGTGACTCAGAAGAAGAGATAACAAGGGCTTCAGAAGACATGCAAGGTTCTGTTCCTAGGGGAAACTTCATGTCCACAATAGAGGGGGAATACTGTACCTCTCTGCAATATGTGTCCACTAATTCCCAAGAGATCCCCATCTACCTGGATGGTTTAAACAGATCAGTAGCCAGGATGGTGAATTCCACTGATTCAGCCATAGTGCCCAGACATGGAGTCAAGTATGAAGGAGGAGTGTACATGGATAAGTTAGGTCACATCTACATGGTAACAAAACACCCAGATCGGATCAACGAGAGAGAGGGCTGGAAGGACAAGGGAATTTGGGAAGACCGGACCCTAAAGAGTTAGTAACCACACCCAGAGGCAAATCAGTAGTGACTCGAGTCTTGAGAGGAGATTTGATACCTCAAGATGATTACCTACTAGAGGTCTACTTGATCCATGGATCTGACTTATTGTTATAGACTAACTCACCCACACGAGGACGAGAAGAAAGTCCAATGATCTTCAATGAATTAAAAGATCCTGAAGAAGAGTCTAGAGTCACGTACCTAGACAAGAACCAAGAAGGTATTGGCCGGTAGATGCCCTTGATAGGGCTCAATTGAAGTATATGGGGTTGCATGTATTCCCTCCTCGATAGCAGGCAACTACCTCTCATAATCCCTTTGGGACACAATAGGAGTCAGAAAATACAATGTCGGGACAAACAAGCCATCGAACCATTCCCAACCAAACCCATGTGCAATTCACAATGCCAGGCATGCAATCACACAATCAAACTCACCCTAGACTAGGCAACCACCCTCGACCACCAGTAAGGCCAAGACCACCACTAGGAGTGCAGCCTGGAATGCCTCCAATTAGACCAGCAATTCCTGTAATGCCTAGACAACCAGAACCCATAAGAAAATTAAGACCAATTCAAGTGGTTAAGTGTATGAGAAATCATTATGACGGAATGGGAGAACCTTACGATCACATAGCTGAATTTAAACAAGTTCTATGAGCCAAACAAGTGGATGATTTCTTTGTGCAGTATGAGTCCTTTGGACTCACTCTCACAAGAACGGCTTTGACTTGGTTTCAACCATTGGATCCCAATCAATTTGGAGATATTGAGCAATTCTTTTAGGAATTCATAGGGGAATTCACTAAGAGAGGAATTAAACACAACTCTTCATCTTTGATCCATAGTTTCAGACAAAACCCAAATGAAACTGTGAAAATAGCTGCCCAAAGATTCAATCAATATGTCGATAGATGCCCATTAACAGAAAGACCCACGCAGCAAAAATGATATCATTATTCTTAGACGGGCTGACGAATGGGACTTTGAGAACTTTATTCTATGTAAATCGCCTATAGACATTGAGCGAATGCCTTCAAGAGTGTATTGACCTAGAGGAAAACCTAGCTGATGATTTCAAAAGTTCACCAAGCCCTACGAAATCAGAAGACACTAGAAGTATAGTGACCTCCAACTCTAGTAATGTAGAAGAATTGGCAGAGCTGGTAGCCAAGAAGTTAGGAGTTCACGGACAACGGAACTACCAGCATCCACCAATGAGAATACCCATGCTGTGAAGATGGAGCTTATGTAGAGGAGACCATCCTACTCACATGTGTGTAAGAGGAGGAACGGTATTGCCTCAAGCTTACCCTTAAAATAGATAGCCACATCAAGGAACCTCTCTGTATTGCCATATAGAACAGAAATACACTCATCATACCATTGAGAATTTCCCATTCAACAGGCAAACACGACCCTCAAATCAACCTCAGTATAGGCCGTATGGATACCCACCTAGAGAGCCAGAAAGGGAGATTCCAAGATACAACCCCTATCCAGGACCACAAGGAACACCTAGGCCATATGAGCAAGGGCAATACACACAACCTCAGCCAGTGTTAGGATAGCAACCGCCATTTCCACAGAATGTAGTACCAGTTAAATATGCTCAACCACACAAAAACTTAGAGAGATCCATAGTACCTGCATCACCATTAGCCAGTACAAAATCAATGAACCCCGGATACGAGCAAACCTAAGGAGAATACTATCCCTATGACACTAGTATGATGGAGTACAAGCAAGCTTATGACCCACAATACTATGGGTATGAGGGATATGACAATGTCTATGGACCAGAGTTGACAACACTAATGTACACCGCACCCAAGGCTCCAGCACCCATGAGACCACCCATCAGACCACCTATGCCAAAAGGACCATGCTATAGATGTGGAGGAGATCACTTTATAAGAGAATGCACTCAGCCATACAACCCACCACCCCCTAATGATTGTGGGAAGGAACACCTCTTTAGAGATTGCCCAAAAAATCCCAATAAGCCTCATGACATTGCACCTATTAACATGATCAAAGTAATCGAATCGTCCGGAAGTGACAAGGAATACACAGTACCATTGAAAGCCATCACATGAGCACAAGCAAAAGGACAAGAAAGAAGACGAGTAGACTCGGAGCAAGAAAAGAGTAAAACCCTAGAACCTAGAGTACAAGTAGTGGAAGACTCGGAAGATCCACGTGAGAATATCCAAACAACAAAAAGCCAAAAGTGGAAGGATAGAAGGGAAAAGCTCAAGGAAAAATGGATGAAAAATAAAAATAAGGAAGACAAGAGGGACATAGGAGGCAATAAGAAACCTAAAGAACCTAAAATTCAGGAGGAAACTCCTATTACACCGCAGACACTAGAGCCAGACAAGCCACGATCAATTCTAGCAGACCCAAGATTTAGACATGTGGTTGAAAGCTTACCAAGCTATAATCGTGAATGGACCAAACGTAGAGCAGCATGCGAAATCTTACCCACAAGGGGAGTTAGAAAAGGAGAGACTTGTGATATGTAGAAAACTTATAGAGGTAGCTCAGGCCACTCTAGAGAAGACTATCCCTATGCTCCCTGAGACGAGAATATCCGAGAATCAATACAATGATTGTCTTAAAACCAAGGACTAGAAACCAAAAGAGAAGGATGAGAAGGAAGAACTATTGAATACCCAGGACAAATCCATGTCCACAATCTCTGATTTAGAAGTTGATTGGCCAAAAGAGTTGTGGACTAGAATTCAAGAAGATCAATAGAAAAAGAATGGAGTTGCAAAACCGCCTTTTGAGGAGTTAAATGTGGAAGACTATCAACCAATGCCAAATTTGGAGGAAATATATGAAGAAGTCTCTAGGCTAGACCGAAATAGAGAGGAAGTGTGGAGCATTTCCACCCTACCAAACTACATGGGAGAATATGAGAAGGAATCCATAATCTTTCGTGCACCCACAGTATGAGGAAAAGAAAAGGAGCCTTCAAACGAGACCTACACAATCTAGCAGAACTCAAAAAGACCAAAGTACAATGTCAGTTGACTGTAGAAGAATTACTTTGTGTCAAACCACAATTATGGAAACAATTAGCCAGCCAATTGAAGCTAGAGCAGGAGAAGAATGAAAAGGAGAGTAAGGAAACTAAAAACCCTTCAGCTATACAAATCCCAGTGGATAAGGTTGGGGACTTTAGTGAAGGAGATGAGGGCAACACATGCTCACCTGTCACGTACAATGGATACATGACCAAGTCTATACTAGACACAGGAGCAGGAGTAGGTATCGCCACCAAAGAGATTTGGGAGAAATGGGGAAAGCCAGCCCTATGACCAACTCGTATGAAGCTTCAATTAGCAGATGGCCATGTCGAGAAACCCCTGGGAATATTGGAAAAAAATAGGTTAACCACCTGTGGAGTCGAGTTTGAACATACATTAGCTATATGTCGATTTGGAAAGGCAAAAAATTATGAAATGATACTAGGACGACCTTTCAACTTAGGGTAGTGCAAGACTGGGGACGAGACTCATTATACCTTCAACATCAAGGAAACACTACCAAGATAAATTTGCATACCTTTGCGTACAGGGATGTACCCCCATTACAATGGAATCTCGTACACAAGGAAGAAGATGATTTGTCTATCCATAGTGCCGGATCAAGTGATCAATCATGGATGCACGAGGATGCTCAATTATGGATGTGTAAGGAAGCAAAGAAAGAGGATAAAAAACTTCAGCTATGGCCCTTAGGACACCAAAATTATCGACCCATAGAGGACCCAATGTACATGCCTCAAGTTTTTCCTGATGAAGCATTGAACCGCATGGTTGGATGGAGATCCTAACAACCTTGGATGTATGTGTAAACGAAGAAGTGTTGGCCATGAATGAATGTGTGGATGAAGAAGGCTATGACGTAAACTTTTACATGGTAGTCCTTCAGGAGGTAGAGGCAGGAGAAGTATTAGAAAAAGAATGGAAGGAAGAATATGAGAGCATAGAGATGGAACCAGAGTTTGATTCAGAGGAACACTATTTAGAAGCCGTTTGAGCAGAGGACAAGTGTGGAACACCCAAAGTGTTAGCAATCGAAGGAGCCCCTATAGTACCGAACCATGAGGAAACCACGAGTAAGACCGAACCAACCCCGGATCTATTTGAAATTCCAGAACACTTCAAAAGATACAAAGTAGAGGAAAGGAAAATAGACATTCAGATGCCTAAGAGAGAGACTAGAGAAGGAGAAGCTTATGACAACAAGGAACAAATGAAAAAATCATAGTGACCATAGAAAATGGAGAAGACAGATGCACATACATAGGAAAGGATGTGTCACCTAAGGAGGAAGAAGAATTCATAAGACTGATTCGAGACTATCGAGATGTGCTTGCATGGACCTACAAGGACCTCAAGGGTGTGGAACCCTCCATTTGTTCTCATCGAATACCAATGACACCCGATGCAAAACCATCGAAGCAATGCCCTTACACTTATAATGATGTCTATGTAGCAAAAATTAAGGAACAAATAGACAAACTATTAGCAGCTGGATTCATTTACGAGATAGAACATACCGAATGGGTGTCACCATTAGTAGTTGTGCCCAAAAAGAACAGAAAACTGAGAGTGTGCATTAATCTAAAGAAAGTCAATGCAGCCACGATCCGTGATAGCTACCCATTACCTATCACTGATCACCTCTTGGAAAGAGTTGCTGGTAAGGAAGTCTATAGCTTCCTAGATGGATTCTCTGGGTACAACCAAGTAGCTATTGCTATTGAGGACCAACACAAGACCGCATTCGCGATTGAATGGGGAGTCTATGCTTTCAGAGTGATGCCTTTTGGACTCACTAACACCCCTGCTACTTTGCAAAGGTTGATGTGTCACGTTTTCAAAGAATTCCTAAGGAAGATTATGGAAGTATATGTAGATGACCTATGTACATACTTAGATCGGAGACAAGATCATATTGCAGAATTGCAAAGAATATTTGAAAAATGTCGGCAATATAGAGTCTGCTTGAATCCTAAGAGGTGCGTTTTTATGGTGAGACAAGGAAAAATCCTAGGGCACCCATCAAGACTCCGAACAAAGGAAAATGTTGACCAAGGTTCATAGATACAGAGAATTGAGATTGATGAATTCTAGTTCATCATCAGACACACAAGAAGAACAAGAAACCTCTGTGTTGAATGTGGATATTAGAAGTGATTCACGGGATGATGGTCAATGGGAATAATTAAATCAAGTAAACGATGACTTTGGCATGGAAGGCACAAAGATAGATCAGACACCTGATAACACTACCAAGGACATGATAAGGAAGGAAGCATCTCAAGGAGGAGTTCATATTATCAAATTGAATGAAGCATCTAACATCCAAATCAAAGAGACTCTTCTCATGGGAGAAGTCCTGGTAAAGAACCCTAAGGAAGAACAAGTAGAAGACACAATGAAAGAATCCGAACCCTTCACACCAATAAGGGTAGTGGCAGAACCCTCTCCGATCGATATCACATTTCAAAGGAGTGCTACTAAATCGACCAATAATGAAGAGGAAAGAAGAGACCAAGAAGTACAGCTCCAGATAAGGCAACCCCATAACGAGATGATACATGTGGAGCAAGGAAAAGACGTACGAACCGGGGAAGAACCAAACAGTCCCAAAACTTGGTTGAACGTGGATGTAGCTCAGCTCAAGCCAGTAGTACAACAAATGATACAAACTGCCATGGTTACTCAGCAACTAATGCTGGAAGTTGATGCCGACTATGACAAGGCAATGCAGGAGAAGAATCAATTCCAAGAAATAGGTGAGAATTTATCTGCCAAATTAATTCAAGCGCAAAAGATAGTATTAGAGAAAGAGTCAGAAGCCAAAGAGGCCAAGAATCAATATGTCACACTAGAAACGGAAAACAAGAAGTTGCAAGAACAACTGAAAGAACTATAAAGCAAATATGAGGCTAGCAAAGCAGAGAAAGCGCGAATGAATACTAGAAGTAAGATCCTTGAATCTCAAATCAAGGTATATATGGATGAAGCTAAAAACCTACGGAATAGGAACAAGGAGTTGATGACAGCCCTATTATGCAACCAACCGATAAAAGCTCCTGAAATGACAGAAAACAACACAAAAGCATTGGAAGATCGGATAGCACAATATGATGATCAGCTGAAGAAAGAGCAAGCTATTATAGCAGATTGGGAAACAAGATACATGAACGACACCGTTGAGCTTAGAAAGAAATGGAAGATGGCAAAAAATCAGTACTTTGTACAATGCAATGAAGATGCAAATCAACTCGCTACCATAGGAGAGGAGCTCCTCAAAAACAAGGATACGATTATGCGGGCCACCGAAGAAATCAAAGAAAAGGATGAAACAATAAATAAATTGAAAGCTCAATTAGCACATTAGGTAAATGTGGGGACAACAGTTGTTCCACACTCCACAGTGGCTACTAAGGAGACTGAGGTACGTCCTCTTTCTCCCCCCATACATCATTCATCGATAAGGGAGGAAACTGGGACCAACACTGAAAGACATACTTGGGCTATTGCAAAACTAAACCGAAATGAGCGGGCACTACTGGTGTCCCAGCTTACTGAAGATTTTGAAGAACAAGTAATCAAAGTCATGAAAGAAGCAAAGATTGAAAGCAAAAATCTAGAACAGGTAATGAACCCTTTCAATGTACTGTATGGATTACTCAAAGAACAAACACGCCAGTACATATAGACCACAACAAATAAAGAACTAGATAGCAACCTAATGTTCAACATGCAGACATTTATCTATCCTCAAGAGGAATTTGATAAAGCAGATCCTATCTGGAGATGGAAATTTTTGGAAAAGAATCCTACCTTAAGGGTACACTGGGAATCGACACCATATATACTTCATGTCAATCCATCTTTTTGCCGAGTACCCCGAAGATGCTCTTGGATGCAATTTTGGAAAGGACAACACCAAGGAAGCATAAATAATCAATGGCTAAACTATCCTTTATTACCAAGTCCGCCACGTAATTATTTACCAACCGAAGAGTACATGGTAAAAACAATAGAATTTTGGATTTCCAGATATGCCACCGTACCAGATTTAGCCATCAAAATGACTAACAAAATTTTAAGTATGTTACCTACTGTAATAAAGGTGTTTCAACATGCGCAGTATACATTTTTGAACTTCATCGGCATTAACCAAGGATCAGATGCCCTCGTTTTTGACTTATCGACTATACCTAGTCACTTAACACTCATGGCCATATACTCAAGACTCATGTTTTTACCAAGTACATATATGCACACGTTTGAAGAGGCATTTTTTACAAGGTTTTTTGAAATGGATTCAGAGATTTTTGTGAAAATATCTTTGAACCTCAATGCAAGGCTTCCCTACGAATTAAGCTTCTTTGCAGATCATAGACATGCACCAGATGATGGGGTGAAGTCAACTCAATGGAAGGAATTGATGTTTTGTCAAGCCAATTTGCTTAATCAGCAAGAGAAAAAAGTAATACAAACATACTCACATCACCACAAAAAACCTGTCGGGGATGATAGAGTTCAAGAGGAGGGACATGTGGAAGGGGGATCGAGCAAAAGGAGAAGGAGGAGATCAAAGAATAAAACAGCTCAGTGAAGAACAAAGCTCATAAAGAAAATAACAACCCTCTATCCAAGCCCCACAGGGGCACGCATCAAGCGACAACACCAAAGAACCAGGTCGAGAGGATTGGAAATAAAGAAAGTTAACAACCAGGACTTTTCATGGGAGGTTGCACACAACTTCCTCATCCATCAGGTGCATGCAATGGAAAGCAACGAACAGGGAAGAGAATAGTACACAAAGGATCCTTCATCGGATAAGATAATCAATTGTCTGAAGGTCTTAATTGTCTCCTCGTCTACAAGGTGCCTACGGTGGAAAGAAGTAAACAGGCTCCAGAAAATACAACAGGGTCAGATGTGTGAAGACAAAGACATATTAGAAAACCAAAAGTTAGAAAGAGGTAGAGGCTGAGAAGTTGAAGAGAGTGACTAAGAATATCACATTCTTAGCCACTGATGGCATGCGTGATAGCCCAACTTAATACAACAACCTAGAGTTATGATATAAGGAATACAAAGGGGCTTATAGAAGCAAAGGATTAACTTCGAAGTAACAAATTGTCTGACAATCCTTATGGCTTCTTCGACCACTGGGTGCGTGTATTCAAGAGCCACAAACAAGCTACAGACAAGAAACAAAGCCTATCAAGGGACGACAGAGACAAAGAGGGGGAGATTGTTGCAGAGAAAAGAGGCACAAAAGAGGAGCCCCAAAATTTTCAAATTAATGGGCATAAAAATTCTTCTTCGAAATTCTAGGAAATTCCCTCAAAGCCATGTAAATGCATCTGAGGAGCCCTCTAGATGCATAAACCCCACATCCTTGTAATATACTTCTTGTAAAATAGTAGGAAGTTAGAGATTAGTCAATAAAGTGCCGGTCCCATGTGTGAAAGGACCATTTTTAGGGCACATGTATATACTTCTTGTAAAATAGTAGGAAGTTAGAGATTAGTCAATAAAGTGCCGGTTTCATGTGTGAAAGGACCATTTTTAGGGCACATGTATATAAGTCACTTTTTGTAAAGACTTTTTTACCATTGTGAAGAAGGAGAACTGAAATCTCGAATTTGCTTCTTCCCTGTTGATTTTCATCTTCTCTATGATCTTTGGTGTGTGTGTGAAGCTTGGAATGTGTGTGTAGGAGTATTGTCTATCCCTCCCCATCACTTTTGAACTACTGTAGTGTGTGTGAGAACCAATACGAGTTGTGGAGTGAGTGTAGGTGTTTTCTGACATTCACCATTTTGGCCATAACTTGAAGAGTGGTTGTCAAATTCAAGTGATATGACTAGTAGATGCGTCTCGTCAAGAGCTTCGAAAAGCATCCACTATTGCCCATATTTGGAGTTGGGAGTTGAGAGAAACATTCGAATTAGTGTTTGCTGTTGTGTTGAGCCCATAAAAGTCATATTGGTCAAAGTCAACTGCAGTAAAAGTCAACTATAGTCCAAGTCAAAATGGTCAAAGTCAACAAGGTCAAGGTCAAAATGGTGCAAAGTCAAATTGCTAAAGTGTAGGTGTCAAAGTGCACAGGTAGTGCACGATTAATTGTCCACAAAGGGTAAATTGGAGAAAGTGAGTTGCAGGTTGCAGAAGTATTTCTCTAATTTCCCTAAGGTTCAAAGTGTTTTTAAAGTGTTTTGAAAGGTTCAGGTGAACCCTCTCTTATGTGCAAAAGTGAAGACTTAAAAGGAAAATGTGAAGGTATGTGAAGCGGCCACGCTCGGCCACCAGTAATGCCAAGACCATCACTAGGAGTGCAGCCTGGAATGCCTCCAATTAGACCAGCAATTCCTATAATGCCTAGACAACCAGAACCCATAAGAGGATTAAGACCAATTCAAGTGGTTTAGTGTATAAGAAATCATTATGACGGAATGGGAGAACCTTACGATCACATAGCTGATCTTAAACAAGTTCTATGAGCCAAACAAGTGGATGATTTCTTTGTGCAGTATGAGTCCTTTGGACTCACTCTCAGAGGAACGGATTTGACTTGGTTTCAACCATTGGATCCCAATCAATTTGGAGATATTGAGCAATTCTTTTAGGAATTCATAGGGGAATTCACTAAGAAAGGAATTAAACACAACTCTTCATCTTTGATCCATAGTTTCAGACAAAACCCAAATGAAACTGTGAAAATAGCTACCCAAAGATTCAATCAATATGTCAATAGATGCCCATTAACAGAAAGACCCACGCAGCAAAAATGATATCATTATTCTTAGACGGGCTGACAAATGGGACTTTGAGAACTTTAGTCTATGTAAATCGCCTACAGACATTGAGCGAATGCCTTCAAGAGTGTATTGACCTAGAGGAAAACCTAGCTGATGATTTCAAAAGTTCACCAAGCCCTACCAAATCAAAAGACACTAGAAGTACCAAAGAGATTTGGGAGAAATGGGGAAAGCCAACCCTATGACCAACTCGTATGAAGCTTCAATTAGCAGATGGCCATGTCGAGAAACCCTTGGGAATATTGGAAAAAAAATAGGTTAACCACCTGTGGAGTCGAGTTTGAACATACATTAGCTATATGTCAATTTGGAAAGGCAAATAATTATGAAATGATACTAGGACGACCTTTCAACTCAGGGTAGTGCAAGACTGGGGACGAGACTCATTATACCTTCAACATCAAGGAAACACTACCAAGATAAATTTGCATACCTTTGCGTATAGGAATGTACCCCCATTACAATGGAATCCCATACACAAGGAAGAAGATGATTTGTCTATCCATAGTGTTGGATCAAGTGATCAATCATGGATGCACGAGGATGCTCAATTATGGATGTGTAAGGAAGCAAAGAAAGAGGATAAAAAACTTCAGCTATGGCCCTTAGGAGACCAAAATTATCGACGCATAGAGGATCCAATGTACATGCCTCAAGTTTTTCCTGATGAAGCATTCGAAGCGCACGGTTGGATGGAGATCCTAGCAACCTTGGATGTATGTGTAAACGAAGAAGTGTTGACCATGAATGAATGTGTGGATGAAGAAGGCTATGATGTAAACTTTTACATGGTAGTCGTTCAGGAGGTAGAGGCAGGAGAAGTATTAGAAAAAGAATGGAAGGAAGAATATGAGAGCATAGAGATGGAACCAGAGTTTGATTCAGAGGAACACTATTTAGAAGCCGTTTGAGCAGAGGACAAGTGTGGATCACCCAAAGTGTTAGCAATCGAAGCAGCCCCTATAGTACCGAACCATGAGGAAACCATGAATAAGACCGAACCAACCCCGGATCTATTTGAAATTCCAGAACACTTCAAAATATACAAAGTAGAGGAAAGGAAAATAGCCATTCAGATGCCTAAGAGAGAGACTAGAGAAGGAGAAGCTTATGACAAGAAGGAACAAACGAAAAAAATCATAGTGACCATAGAAAATGGAGAAGACATAGTGCCCAAAAAGAACAAAAAACTGAGAGTGTGCATTAATCTAAAGAAATTCAATGCAGCCATGATCCGTGATAGCTACCCATTACCTATCACTGATCACCTCTTGGAAAGAGTTGCTGGTAAGGAAGTCTATAGCTTCCTAGATGGATTCTCTGGGTACAACCAAGTAGCTATTGCTATTGAGGACCAACACAAGACCGCATTCATGACTGAATGGGGAGTCTATGCTTTCAGAGTGATGCCTTTTGGACTCATTAACACCCCTGCTACTTTCCAAAGGTTGATGTGTCACGTTTTCAAAGAATTCCTAAGGAAGATTATGGAAGTATATGTAGATGACCTATGTACATACTTAAATCGGAGACAGGATCATATTCCGGAATTGCAAAGAATATTTGAAAAATGTCGGCAATATAGAGTCTGCCTGAATCCTAAGAAGTGCGTTTTTATGGTGAGACAAGGAAAAATCCTAGGGCACCCATAAAGACTCCGAACAAAGGAAAAGGTTGACCAAGGTTCATAGATACAGAGAATTGAGATTGATGAATTCTAGTTCATCATCAGACACACAAGAAGAACAAGAAACCTCTGTGTTGAATGTGGATATTAGAAGTGATTCACGGGATGATGGTCAATGGGAATAATTAAATCAAGTAAACGATGACTTTGGCATGGAAGGCACAAAGATAGATCACACACCTGATAAGACTACCAAGGACATGATAATGAAGGAATCATCTCAAGGAGGAGTTCATATTATCAAATTGAATGAAGCGTCTAACATCCAAATCAAAGAGTCTCTTCTCACGGGAGAAGTCCTGGTAAAGAACCCTAAGGAAGAACAAGTAGAAGACACAGTGAAAGAATCCAAACCCTTCACACCAATAAGGGTAGTGGCAGAACCCTCTCCGATCGATATCACATTTCAAAGGAGTGCTACTAAATCGACCAATAATGAAGAGGAAAGAAGAGACCAAGAAGTACAGCTCCAGATAAGGCAACCGCATAACGAGATGATACATGTGGAGCAAGGAAAAGACGTACGAACCGGGGAAGATCCAAACATTCCCAAAACTTGGTTGAACGTGGATGTAGCTCAGCTCAAGCCAGTAGTACAACAAATGATACAAACTGCCATGGATACTCAACAACTAATGCTGGAAGTTGATGACGACTATGACAAGGCAATGCGGGAGAAGAATCAATTCCAAGAAATAGGTGAGAATTTATCTGCCAAATTAATTCAAGCACAAAAGGTAATATTAGAGAAAGAGTCAGAAGCCAAAGAGGCCAAGAATCAATATGTCACACTAGAAACGGAAAACAAGAAGTTGCAAGAACAACTGAAAGAACTACAGAGCAAATATGAGGCTAGCAAAGCAGAGAAAGTGCGAATGAATACTAGAAGTAAGATCCTTGAATCTCAAATCAAGGTATATATGGATGAAGCTGAAAACCTAGGGAACAGGAACAAGGAGTTGATGACAGCCCTATTATGCAACGAACCAATAGAAGCTCCTGAAATGACAGAAAACAACACAAAAGCATTGGAAGATCGGATAGCACAATATGATGATCAACTTAAGAAAGAGCAAGCTATTATAGCAGATTGGGAAACAAGATACATGAACGACACCGTTGAGCTTAGAAAGAAATGGAAGATGGCAAAAAATCAGTACTTTGTACAATGCAATGAAGATGCAAATCAACTCGCTACCATAGGAGAGGAGGTCCTCAAAAACAAGGATACGATTAGGCGGGCCACCGAAGAAATCAAAGAAAAGGATGAAACAATAAATAACTTGAAAGCTCAATTAGCACATCAGGTAAATGTGGGGACAACAGTAGTTCCACACTCCACAGCGGCTACTAAGGAGACTGAGGTACATCCTCTTTCTCCCCCCATACGTCATTCATCGATAAGGGAGGAAACTGGGACCAACACTGAAAGACATACTCGGGCTATTGCAAAACTAAGCCGAAATGAGCGGGCACTACTGGTCTCCCAGCTTACTGAAGATTTTGAAGAACAAGTAATCAAAGTCATGAAAGAAGCAAAGATTGAAAGCAGAAATCTAGAACAGGTAATGAACCCTTTCAATGTACTCTATGGATTACTCAAAGAACAAACACGCCAGTACATATAGACCACAACAAATAAAGAACCAGATAGCAACCTACAATTCAACATGCAGACATTTATCTATACTCAAGAGGAATTTGATAAAGCAGATCCTATCTGGAGATGGAAATTTTTGGAAAAGAATCCTACCTTAAGGGTACACTGGGAATCGACACCATATATACTTCACGTCATCCATCTTTTTGCCCAGTACCGCGAAGACACTCTTGGACGCAATTTTGGGAAGGACACTGCCAAGGAAGCATAAATAATCAATGGCTAAACTATCCTTTATTACCAAGTCCGCCACATAATTATTTACCAACCGAAGAGTACATGGTAAAAACAATAGAATTTTGGATTGCCAGATATGCGACCGTACCAGATTTAGCCATCAAAATGACTAACAAAATTTTAAGTATGTTACCTACTGTAATAAAGGTGTTTCAACATGCGCAGTATACATTTTTGAACTTCATCGGCATTAACCAAGGATTAGATGCCCTCGTTTTCGACTTATCGACTATACCTAGTCGCTTAACACTCATGGCCATATACTCAAGACTCATGTTTTTACCAAGTACATATATGCAGACGTTTGGAGAGGCATTTGTTACAAGGTTTTTTGAAATGGATTAAGAGATTTTTGTGAAAATATCTTTGAACCTCAATGCAACACTGCCCTACGAATTAAGCTTCTTCGCAGATCATAGACAGACACCAGATGATGGGGTGAAGTCAACTCAATGGAAGGAATTGATGTTATGTCAAGCCAATTTGCTTAATCAGCAACAGAAAAAAGTAATACAAACATACTCACATCACCACAAAAAACCTGTCGGGGATGACAGAGTTCAAGAGGAGGGACGTGTGGAATGGGGATCGAGCAAAAGGAGAAGGAGGAGATCAAAGAATAAAACAGCTCAGTGAAGAACAAAGCTCATAAAGAAAAGAACAACCCTCTATCCAAAGCCCCACAGGGGCACGCATCAGGCGACAACACCAAAGAACCAGGTCGAGAGGATTGGAAATAAAGAAAGTTAACAACCAGGACTTTTCATGGGAGGTTGCACACAACTTCCTCATCCATCAGGTGCATGCAATGGAAAGCATCGAACAGGGAAGAGAAATAGTACACAAAGTATCCTTCATCGGATAAGATAACCAATTTTCTGAAGGTCTTAACTATCTCCTCGTCTACAAGGTGCCTACGGTGGAAAGAAGTAAACAGGCTCCAGAAAATACAACAGGGTCAGATGTGTGAAGATAAAGACATATTAGAAGACCAAAAGTTAGAAAGAGGTAGAGGCTGAGAAGTTGAAGAGAGTGACTAAGAATATCACATTCTTAGCCACTGATGGCATGCGTGATAGCCCGACTTAATACAACAACCCAGAGTTATGATATAAGGAATACCAAGGGGCTTATAGAAGCAAAGGATTAACTTCGAAGTAACAAATTGTCTGACAATCCTTATGGCTTCTTCGACCACTGGGTGCATGTATTCAAGAGCCACAAACAAAATACAGACAAGAAGCAAAGCCTATCAAGGGACGACAGAGACAAAGAGGGGGAGATTGTTGCAAAGAAGAGAGGCACAAAAGAGGAGCCCCAAAATTTTCAAATTGATGGGCATAAAAATTTTTCTTCAAAATTCTAGGAAATTCCCTCAAAGCCATGTAAATGCACCAGAGGAGCCCTCTAGATGCATAAACCCCACATGCTTGTAATATACTTCTTGTAAAATAGTAGGAAGTTAGAGATTAGTCAATAAAGTGCCGGTCTCATGTGTGAAAGGACCATTTTTAGGGAACATGTATATAAGTCACTTTTTGTAAAGACTTTTTTACCATTGTGAAGAAGGAGAACTGAAATTTCGAATTTGCTTCTTCTCTGTTGATTTTCATCTTCTCTATGATCTTTGGTGTGTGTGTGAAGCTTGGAATGTGTGTGTAAGACTATTGTCTATCCCTCCCCATCACTTTTGAACTACTGTAGTGTGTGTGAGAGCCAATACGAGTTGTGGAGTGAGTGTAGGTGTTTTCTGACATTCACCATTTTGGCCATAACTTGAAGAGTGGTTGTCAAATTCAAGTGATACGACTAATAGATGCGTCTCGTCAAGAGCTTCGAAAAGAATCCACTATTGCCCATATTCGGAGTTGGGAGTTGAGAGAAACATTCGAATTTGTGTTTGCTGTTGTGTTGAGCCCATAAAAGTCATATTGGTCAAAGTCAACTGCAATCAAAGTCAACCATAGTCCAAGTCAAAATGATCAAAGTCAACAAGGTCAAGGTCAAAGTGGTGCAAAGTCAAATTGCTAAAGTGCAGGTGTCAAAGTGCACAGGTAGTGCACAATTAATTGTCCACAAAGGGTAAATTGGAGAAAGTGAGTTGCAGGTTGCAGAAGTATTTCGCTAATTTCCCTAAGGTTCAAAGTGTTTTTAAAGTGTTTTGGAAGGTTCAAGTGAACCCTCTCTTATGTGCATAAGTGAAGATTTAAAAGAAAAATGTGAAGGTATGTGAAGTGGCAGCGTACGCAGAAGTGAAAGTATGCCCCCCCAATTAAAATTTTTGTTTTATTCTAAAGTCACTACAGGACAAAACAAGGATTCATTGGCTGCCACTTGTGAAGACAATCTTGGGACATCAAAGTGAGCACCAAGATACTCTTGCAGTTAGGAGCGTATGTGAATCGACACTCAAATCAAGGCAAGGACTATTCTTGGACAAGTCTAAGTGTAAGCAAGAGTAAGCATAGTCTAAGCAAGGCAAGAGAGAGAAGTGCAAGAGACACACAGTGTGCGACGTAGAGAAGTGAAGTGCAAGGTGTGCATGAAGAGTGACCAAGAAAGTGTGCAAAGAAGTGCCAAGCTAGTGCCCCAAGGATCCCAAGGTCTTATTGAAGTGTGTGTGTGCCGACAGAAGGTACCCATCCCTCCCCCTTAGTGGAAGCTTGGTGCAAGGTGTGCACAAGTGCAGGCTTGGAGAAGGTGGAGGTTTGGTGCAGTGGAGGCCAGCAGCAACAAGTCCCTTGGGTATTTGGTATTTTGTAATTGAGCACTTTGTGGGATTTTGCATAGAAGCATTGGCTTGTATTGTGCTTCAACATTGTATTTGTCTCATTATAATCAATCGACAGAGGCTTCGAGTGTGTATCTTTCTTCTTGTCTTTTCCTTTTCTCCTACAAACACTCAAATCCCTTCTTGTCCAAGAATCCCCCAACAAAATTTGGCATGCACGGTGGGACTCCAAGGAGATTTGAGCATAGGAGAAGACATATTGCAGTTGGAGAAGCACTATTCAAGTGTCGACATTACTACTTCAGTGGACTAAGAGGTACATATTCTTATGAATTATCTCATACTAAGAGGACTATGAACAGTCCATGACTGCAACCCGGTCCCAAACATTGAGGGTCAGCTGCAAGCAAACAAGAAGGAAGGCTGTTAGAAGATCATCTAGTCCACTTTCATCAACTTCATCAGTAAGGAGCATGGTTGGTCAGGTAGACTTGGAAACCCTACTATCAAGATTAAATATAAAATTTCCTTCTTTCAAAGGCCTAGCTCAGGAAGATCCGGACGAGCATATTAGAAGGTTTTTAGCACTATGCAAAACTAGAGGCTTAATGGGAAGAGAGGATGCCTTTTTAATACTCTTCCCTGCTACATTAGAAGGATTAGCAGATATATGGTTCAGCTAGTTTGCTGAGAACCATTTTACAACTTGGGACTTAATGAAAGATGCATTCAAAAATCAATTCTAGCATGGAAATACTGCAGAGATCATCATAGAGGAACTAGAAAATTTGAGATTGGGTCCAGGTGAAAAGTTCCTAGAGTTTGTGACTAGGGCCAAGGCACTAATGGCTAAATTGCTAGATCCACCACATGATTTTTTTGTTAAGAAATGGTTAGCTAAGCCACTTCCAGTGGCCATCCCATGTAAAATCAAGGAATTAGTGTTGCCTACAGCCTCTGTAGAGGAATTCATCAACACAACTACACAATTGGAACAGATTAGGCAACATTATGGAGCAACATCTTCTCAACTACCATATTCTACAAAAATGGAGGATCCAGTAATCCAGCTAAGGAAGGAGCTGGAGGGCTTAAAAAGGAATAAGCCCCACAAAGAGGAGGAGAATGTTGTTACTCAGTTGAGAAGGGAGATTGAAGCATTAAAGCTCCAAAAGGAGGAGGAGGCCCAAGCAGATGAATTGGCTCAGTTGCGACAGGAGTTGCAGGAACTCGAAGGAGGTGGCATCAAGAGTGGACTTTGGTGTACCATGTGCAGTAAGCAAGGTCATATAGTAAGTGAATGTCCTCTGTTAAGTGTGACTTGCCAAATATGCAGGAAAGTTGGCCATGAGGCCCAGGAATGCCAATCAAGAGGAATGCTTGCAACAACATATTGGACACAAGGGGACCCCTACCACCAACAAATGTGATGGCGGATGCACCCAATCAAGGTAACAACTATAATCCTAGACATAGGGATAACTTTGGAAATGGGCCAAGGAGGCCAATTATTTGTTTCAGATGTGGAGAATGTGGGCACTATCAAAGTAGGTGCACCCTCCCAAAAAATGCCCCTCCTTGCAGGAACTGCCCAAAGGCTAGAGATCACTATACTAATTGTTGTCCTAAGAGCCAAACATCTTCATCTGGGCCCCACATTCAAATGATTTCTGTGTGCAAAGAAGAAATGATAGATCAAGTCAATGTGCCATCACCATCTACCAGGGTGGTGAAGTTAGAAGAAATTGAATCTTTTATAGTGCAGACAAGCACGGGGAAGGCTCAAGTGGACATAGGTCAAGAATCAATGATTAATGGATTGAACAAAGACAAAGTTGCATCTGAAGACAAAGCCACCACATGTGCAGACACAAGGCAAAAAGAAAATTTCATAGGTACCAGTGATGCCATTGGACACGCATTCAACAGGGCTCATGAGGAGTTTGATAAGTCAAATTGAACCCATGCTCTTAAGGAATCAGAAGCTTTCAGAATACTCAAGTCCATGAAAAAGGAGGTCAGTATTTGTGAATTAATAAAGATGGATGGGAAATTCAGGTCAGAACTCTTGCAGATAATTGATGAAATGTCCACAACAACTTTAGTGGCAAAGGCTACTGTTATACCTAAGGATAAAAGTGTAGGGGAAGCACCCCTCACATATTACAAGAGCCCTCGGCTAACAGTCTCTATCAAAGGTCATGAGTTTCAAGGAGTTATTGTGGATGGTGGTTCTGGCATTAACTTGATGCTTGAATATACCATGAAAAAGATTGGACTATACCCTTCAAGACCTGCCAACTTCACTGTCACACTGGCAGACCAAAGCATAGTAAAGCCTATGGGAGTGGTCCCTGGAGTCCCAATCAAGATACAAGGTACCATCTTTAATTTGGATTTTATTGTTTTAAGGCTACCACAGGTAGAAGGAAGTTTCCCTCTGTTAATTGGGAGACCTTGGTTAAGGCATGCCAATGTGCTGCATGACTGGGGCAAGGACACAATGTGGGTAAAGCAAGAGGGAAAAGAGTTGGCAGTATATAATTTTAGAAGAAGGTCCAGACAACCAAAGACATACCAGCATGATGCAGACAATTGGTATTTGTATGGAAGAAGAATTGTTGGACAACCCAGAAACACATCTATTTGAAGAAGCAAATTTATATGAAGAGGAAAACATGTTGGCCTGGCTCCATGCAGAAGACCCCTCTTCCTGCTATGGAATTTTTCCAAACTCAAGTGGAGAGGAAGCATATGAAGAAAAAGAGGATATTATTCAGGTTACTGGTTCGAGCGAGACACTCTTAGTCAAAGACCATAAAAGAGAGAAGAAAAGAAAAGCCCTTAAGTGCAACAGTGATGAAGATACTTCAAATCATATGTCAATTGCCAATTTTTTTTGGATACTGGTATGGATATTATCTGTTATGTCAATTTTAATGATAGCAAGTGCAGGGCTTTACATGAATGTGGAAGGAGTACCTGCAAGTCCTTGGAAACAGAGGGTTCCATTTGATGAAGAAGCTAGCATAGTGAAGATGAAATTTTGCAGATTAAACTACAAAGTTGCTCACAAAAAGATACAAAAGTTGCAGTATGGAGGAGACAATATTTTACTGAAGGATTTAGAGTACCCCTATCAGATGACCAGTGTGCCCAAAAATAAGACAAATCCAATGAAGTGCAGTACAATTGGAGATTATGGAGGAGTTTCTCTGAGTCAACAATACAATGCTCAAGGCCTATCATCAACGAAAGTGAAGATTTATGGATCCCTTGGAACCATCAAAATTTGTCGAGGTTGTACATAGCCCTCTCATTTCATTTTGCTCAAGTTTTAGTAGTTTTTTTATCTTTTTTTCTTGCTTTTTCTTAAAGTTCTTAGCAAATTTAGCAACCCTTTCATAGTCCTTGGCATAAGTACAATGTTGGAATTTTTCTGGGAATTTTTCAAGCATTTTAGAATTTTTCTAGCATTTTTTATCCTTTTTAAATGTCATTTTCTTGCTAAATTGGAGGAAAATTGGAAGCTCTCTGGGGTTTTGAGTAAGGAAATTGGCCTAGACCTGTAGAGAATTTTCTAAGAATTTTTTCAGATTTTTTTGGATGTTTTTTGGATTTTTTTGGCATTTTTTTGGATTTTCTCACCATTTTTCTCTAATTTTGCATAATTTCCCAAAAAAAGCCCCCCCTGGATTTTTTGGATTTGAATAAAAAAAAACCCTCTCCCCCCTCTCTCTCTCTCTCTCTCTCTCTCTCTCTCTCTCTCTCTCTCCCCCCCCGCCCGCCCGCCCACCCACCTGCCCCCCCCCCCCCCCCCCCCTTTTTCCCCCCCTCCCTTCCCCCCCTTTCCCCCCCTCCCCCCCTCCCCCCCTCCCCCCCCCCTCCCGCCCACCCACCCACCCGCCCCCCCACCCCCCCCCCACCTTCCCTTTTTTGTTTATTTTTATTTTATTTTAATTATTTTATTGTTTTGGTTTCCTTTTTGTGTTTATTTTTTATTATTATTTTATTATTTTATTTTTTTATTTTATTTCATATTGTTTTTCATTTTTTCACAGATCCGAGCGTTCACGTTTACACCAAAAAAAAAGGACAAAGACAAATTTTCTCTATTTTTTTATTATTTGTTTATTTTATTTTCAAAATATATTTTTTATTTTTTATGGCTCAAACCCTTTTGGCTGGGGATCGTGCCTCAAATGGCCTTTTTTTTTTTCAAACCTGGGGTCATTTTCATGTATCTTGGCACCTCTGGATTCAATTTTTTTGACTTAATTTTTTCAAAATCCCTACTTTTCTCTGACTTTTGGTCACAACCCACAAGTTTTGAGCCCCTTTATCAAATGTTTTTATTGATCTAAATGGTCCACAGGGTCTCTTCTCACTTTGTTTTACCTTATTTTTCACAATTTACCATATGCCCCCTCTATAGCTCTCCTGTTGATCATTTTGCCCCTCTCCAGACCCCATAATCCTACTCCCTCAACCTCCCCTTACCCTTCCGCCCAACCACATCCTTACCCCTCCCTGCCCTATCCATCTCAGCCCCCTCAGCCCTCCCTTACCCCTCTATCTACCCTGCAATTGCTTTCCTTTGCTTTTCCATGCAAAAATTCCACTTTTTGGTTCTTCTCTGGTGCTTATTCTCTCCTGCTCTTGGTGAACTTGGTAGCTGCTCAAGTGTCCTTTTGCACATTTGGCAGCACAAGAATTATGGTGTACTCTATGCTCAGAGTTTTCGTTGTAGCTCTCCGAGACGGAGAGCATATTAGGTGGTGGGCAACTATTGAGCCCATAAAAGTCATATTGGTCAAAGTCAACTACAGTCAAAGTCAACCATAGTCCAATTCAAATTGGTAAAAGTCAACAAGGTCAAGGTCAAAGTGGTGCAAAGTCAAATTGCTAAAGTGTAGGTGTCAAAGTGCACAGGTAGTGCACAATTAATTGTCCACGAAGGGTAAATTGGAGAAAGTGAGTTGCAGGTTGCAGAAGTATTTCTCTAATTTCCCTAAGGTTCAAAGTGTTTTTAAAGTGTTTTGGAAGGTTCAGGTGAACCCTCTCTTATGTGCAAAAATGAAGACTTAATAGGAAAATGTGAAGGTATGTGAAGCGGCAGCGTACGCAGAAGTGAAGCCGCAATTAAAATTTTTGTTTTAGTCTAAAGTCACTACAGGACAAAACAGGGATTCGTTGGCTGCCACTTGTGAATACAATCTTGGGACATCAAAGTGAGCATCAAGATACTCTTGCAGTTAGGAGAGTACGTGAATTGACACTCAAATCAAGGCAAGGACTATTCTTGGACAAGTCTAAGTGTAAGCAAGAGTAAGCATAGTCTAAGCAAGGCAAGAGAGAGAAGTGCAAGAGGCACATAGTGTGCGACGCAGAGAAGTGAAGTGCAAGGTGTGCATGAAGAGTGACCAAGAAAGTGTGCAGAGAAGTGCTAAGCTAGTCCCCCAAGGATCCCAAGGTCTTATTGAAGTGTGCGTGTGCCGACAGAAGGTACCCATCCCTCCCCCTTAGTGGAAGCTTGGTGCAAGGTGTGCACAAGTGAAGGCTTGGAGAAGGTGGAGGTTTGGTGCAGTGGAGGCCGACAACAACAAGTCCCTTGGGTATTTGGTATTTTGTAACTGAGCACTCTATGGGATTTTGCATAGAAGCATTGGATACTATTGTGCTTCAACATTGTATTTGTCTCATTATAATCAATCGACAAAGGCTTCCAGTGTGTATCTTTCTTCTTGTCTTTCCCTTTTCTCCTACAAACACTCAAATCCCTTATTGTCCAAGAATCCCCCAACATGTTGTA
This sequence comes from Ceratopteris richardii, assembly GCA_020310875.1. Lineage (NCBI taxonomy): Eukaryota > Viridiplantae > Streptophyta > Polypodiopsida > Polypodiales > Pteridaceae > Ceratopteris > Ceratopteris richardii. Next base: position 146,951,018 of record CM035412.1, read on the forward strand.
AGTGGTATCACGACAGGAACTTCCAGAGTTTGAGTGAGTTGGAGAGGTAGTTTAGTCTTTTCATATGCATTATAGCTGAGCCACTTCACTTTCCATCACGTGTGCACATGTCCTCATACACTTGGTTCATGTGGTTCTTCAGATTGATAATTAAGCGTGTGTCAATCCACCACTATACGCACTTGTGGGGCAAATGAGATTTCGTCTCTTTGACACAAGTCCCTAAGACGTCATGACTTAGGTACACAACAACCTAGTCACAATAAAAAAAATCATGTAAATCTCATGGTAATGATCCCCTCTTGGGATAAAACAATCCAAGTAGCCTCATATCACTCAAGTAGCAAAAGATGCGCTTAACTGCTTAGGAATTCTTGACACCTGGGAAATGCATAAACCTACTTATCTAAGAGAAAGAAAATTGAATGTTAGACTGAGTTATGCATAAGTAAATCAAGCATCCAACAACTTGTTAATGGATAACAACATCAAATGCATCTTCAACATCATGAAGACTCAATCGTAAACCTGTTTCCACAGGAGTGGCAATAGTTTTGCAATCTTCAACGCCAAAATGTTGCAATAATGTGTCAATATATTTTGTGTTACACAAATCTATTCCCCCATCAACTTAAATATACTGAGCACCCAAATAACGATGTGAATTCCCCAAATCTGACATCTCAAAAGAGACATGCAAATCAGTCTTAAATTCAGCAATATGCTTCTTATTAGGACCAGTGAGCAACATCGCATCAACATACACACAAATGATCACAAGTACATCATCTTCACACTTAACATATGAGGTGCTCTTAGTTGGACTATTCTCAAAACCATGTGCAATCAAGTAGGCATGTGTCCTTTCATACCAAGCACGTGGTGCTTGCTTCAAACCATATAATGCCTTTTCAACATGCAAACTTTTTTGCATGCCTATTTGCACAAAATCACGAGGCTGAAATACATACAACTTTTCATGTTAATCACCATTCAAAAATGCCGTTTTAATGTCCAACTGATGTACATTCCAACATGATGATCTACAAGTGCAAAGATGCTATGAATGGCAAAGTCTACATCAGTGATTTAGGCATAGTTTTAACATCTTCTATGTTATCCCTCTCATCAAGAAGTGCATCATGTAGATTTGCATCAGAAATGGAATGATTTGTATTATCATTTGGAACCTATAAAGGTTGCAAAGTTGCATCATTTGGACAAACACTTGACTGTCCACCTATAAAAAGATGTTGCAAAGTGTCATACACATCTTTAAAGCTAATTGATGTTTCCTTGGTACATGAAAGCAATGGTTGAATTGCATCTTCCACAAAAACATCATGGCCAAACAAAATGTGTTTAGTATGTGGATGGTACATATGATAGCTTTTGCTTTTAAAACTATACCAACAAGATAACATTTCAGTACTTTATCATCCAATCTCTTGCATTGTTGTTCAAGCAATAATGCATATGCCACATAACAAAAGACATGTGGATGAGCACAAATGGCTTGCGACCATGTCAAGCCTCATATAGAGTGATCAATTATAGTGATTGGCACCTGTGAAGTACATATGCTACACACATCACAACCTCAAACCAAAAGTTATGTGGCAAAGCCTGACTTTTGACCATGCACCTCGCCATCTCCGTGAGAAACCTATTCTTTCTTTGAACAACTCCATTTTGTTGAGGTGTATACGGCACTGTACATTTATGCTTTATCCCATGTTGAGCAAGAAATACATCAAAATCAAAAGACATGTATCCCCTCTCAATCAGAATGGAGGGTGCCCTATTTACATGCTACCACGTTTTCAACTATATCTAGGAATTGTTTGAAGCACATATACACTTTGAACTTTGCTTTAAATGGATACACCCATGCATGCCGAGAGAAATCATCAATAAAATTCATGAAGTAAGGTATTTACCAAATGAAGGCATTGGGGATGTAAGGTTCATGTGACGTTATCCCTATATTCATATACATATATCATTTATAGATTATCGTCTCATAGAGATCATTATGTGAGTTTCAAGGCTCCCATGCATGTGTGCGCATATCTCCCCTCCCCTCTCTCCCCTCATCTCCTTCTCGCTCCTCTTTTTCAGCACACCAAAGCCCTTCATTGGTATCAGAGCTTGCTCAAGGGTCGTGTGCAAGGAGCTTCAATGGAAGTTTAGAGTAGAAGAGGTGAGTCTGTAGGTCGGCACTCTCTTGACAACTGCTCGATATTTTGGCCATCACTTGAGATAAAAAGCTCAAATTCATGCAATTTAAAGTTCTTTTCATAGCTAACATGGAGATATAAAACTTCACAAAAGGGTGCAGAAATCGATTTGGAGTTTTAATATGCCAAAAATTCAAAAAACTCAAAGTGATGTAGAAGTTGAATTTATAATCACTTGGTCAACATGTCAGTTTTTTGGTTGTATCTTGAGTTTATAAGGCTGGGTTGAAGCGATTCAACTTGCTACATGTAGCTTGAGAAAGCTCGTACAAATTTTAAAAGAAGTCAAGTCTAGATTCTAAGTGCTAGGGTGCCAAAAATGCAGAATATAGAGCAACAATGTTGTAGGTGAAGGTGAAATTGATAGCAAATGCTTGTTTTATGTATATCTTGAGCTACATAGCCCTGATTGAGGTGTTATAAGTATCAATACATAGAGAATAAAGAGATCTTCAAGTTTACTAAAGAGCTCAATGATATACTTTGAAGTTTAGAGCGTAAAAAATTCAATATACATAATATCATATTTTTCCTATGCAACCCCAAAGGTAGTTGAAGATTGAAATTATCTTCAAATCTCTTTTGAGCTCTTGATTTAGAGATTTATTAGTGCAAAGAGAGTTGGGAGAGGTGTGTGATATCTTTTCTTTTTGGACTTGTTTCCATTTGACCATGTATGATAATTGTGGTAACTCCTCCATATGAGATTAAAGCATGATCTTGTCAAGTATTTGTCATGTGAGATTGCATTGTGATTTACCTTTCACATTTATGCCATCATGAGTTTGATTATAGTATTGTCAATGGATGTATAGTGGGATTGTGGTCTATATCTTACTTATGCCACTTGGATAAGGCTTAGCTTACTAGTTGCACATAATTTTATGATAGTTGATTTTGGATCTTGGTTAGTACTTGTATTCCTATTTTTGTGCAGATACATGATCGAGATTGAAGCCTCAGTTGCACATTTGTTTGTGACCTTGATTGGCTATTATTTTACCATATGTTCATTCATTTGATATCTATTTGCAAGTGTGATTCTTGGCATATGTGGATGATGATTCCCACATGGTTATTTTGGTTTAAAGTCCATTTTATACAGGAGATCCTGCCAAAATTTCAGCGGCCTTTATGCTAGAAGAGTACTCTAGTAGATTGTTTATGCTTGTGTGATAGCTTTGGATCATTGCGTATCTCCATTCACTTGGACCCGGTCACATGCTATTTGTGATCAGTTGGACCATCTTTCACGATTCATTCTTGAGTGGAAGGTGTATCACCATTGTATTCATGTGTATTGCCATCAATTTTAGCATGTGTATTTGCCATTATCTTTGATTGGATTGCTTTCAAAGCCTGATTTGAAGCATTTTTTGGGTGCCTAGAGCCATTTTGGAGTACCTTCATGCATAATTCTCTTTACACAGGTTCAAGAAAATTGCAGGTTTTTTGACCCTAAAGAACAAAGTTGATAGACACTTACAAGTTTTGTTGGCTAGTGTTTGGGCTGTGAATTCAGCCTTTCAGTACCATTTTACTACATATATTGAGCAGATACACACTATGTATGCTTTTATATTGCTTATGTACGTTCATGTGGTCATTGATATAGTGATTATGTTTTTTGCATAAAGCCTTTTACATTTGATAAGAGGGTCATGGTGAGTTTTTCTTAATCGAGAGACACCCAAATGTTGGGGTCTCTTTGGTGATGTAGGTGGAAGACGTACCCAACCTCACCATAGGAGATGTATGATGGTTGTTCATAGGTGCTCGACAAGCCTAATTGGCTTCTTTTGGGTAATTGATTATATGTAGTAGAGTCAATAATTCACTATGTAGGTTTCCATGTCAGTACTTGCAGTTTCATGAGATTTCGACACTAGTCATATCCCCATTTTGCAGAGGAAACTTTGGCAAAAATTTTGAAGATTTTTGGTTTTGCTAACCATATAGTGGTCGATTTACTACTTGATACACTTATTGATGTGAGCACATTCACTCTCACATAATCCTTTTGGTTGGTCATTGTTATTCATTGATCCATTTTTCTGAGGAGACTATTGATTTTTCTCAAAATTATATAACACTTGTTCATCCTTTTTTTGAGCCTTAGTGCTGCTTACATTATTCTAGCTCCATTTTCATTCTAGTCACTTCTCTATCACCATGGCATCGAAAATCTCAAGCATATCTAGTGGAACTGGGTCTAGTGTCAGTGCTCTAGAGAGGGGCTATAAGTTGCAAGGCAAAGACCATTTTGAGATCAGAAAATTGATGGCACAAACTTTGCTCTGTGGAAGAATTACATTAAAGATGTGCTGATTCAAAGGAGACAATGGAAGCCAATAAATGGAATCTCAAAGAAGCATGTTGATATGGATGATGATGATGATGATGATGATGATTGGGATGAGTTGGATGAAATGACCAGGTTTCCATTCAAACACACCTAGTATATAATGTTTACTTTACAATATTAGACTGTAAAAGTGCAAAGGAGCTTTGGAAGAAGTTATGCGATACATATGAAAAAGAAACGGCATCAAATAGAGTGTATGTGATGAGAAAGTTATATGACCTTTGCATGGAGGACACGGATAGTGTTGCTACTCATCTAAATGAGTTTGATGCTATATTCTCCTAGTTATAGGCTGAGAAAATGCTTATGCATAATGAAGTGAAAGCATTCTTGTTGCTATGCACCTTGCCATCATCATGGGATAGGTTTTGCACAGCTATTAGCAATAGTGCACCGGGTGGTAAAAAAAATGGTCTATGATGACATATGTGGAGCACTCTTGAGTGAGGAGATTCATAGAAAATCTATGGTTAGCACTCATAGTGGAGATGCATATAATGTTTGTGACTCTTACCAAGGAAAGAATCAACAATGTGGCAGGAGCAAGAACAAGGAAAAGAACGGTCAATGAAATAAGAGTAGAAGTAAATCAACGAAGAAGGATATGGAATGCCATTATTTTCACAAGAAATGATACATGAAGAAAGACTGCTATGCACTAAAGAATCTTAAAGATAAAGGACAAAATGTTGATGAGTATGTTAAACAAGTATCTGCACCATCTTCTTTGATTGTGAAGATTGAAGAAATGAATGCTATTTCTGATGATGTTGATGTGTTCATATACATATATCATTTATAGAGCATTGCCTCATAGAGATCATTATATGGGTTTCAAGGCTCCCATGCATGTGTGTGCATCTCGCTGCTCCTCTCTCTTCCTTCATCTCCTCCTTGCTCCTCTTGTTCAGCACACCAAAGCCCTTTAGAAGCAAGAACATATACATCAATATGAACAGGCTACAGTTTATGAGCAACTCGAACTAAATCATCTTTTGGGAAAGAGGAATGATATATTTTTCACAAAATATAGCCTTCATAGACATGTTTACAAGGTGCTTCAAGTTTGGGTAGAGAGAATACCATTTGATATTTTTGTAGGTAAAGCAAACTAGAAAACTTGAGATGACCAAAGCATGCATTCCAAAGATTTGCATATAAGGTGGTCTAAGAATATTTAATTGCACTTGTTGAATCATTCACAGGTTTTGCATAGTCTATGAGCGTATATAACCCATAACATAAAATGTCAGAAGCAATAATAATGTCACCATTTGAGAGATAAGGAATTGTACATCTGTCATCAACAAATTTGAGAACCAAGACAACCTTGGCTAATTGTGAAACTAACAACATATTTTTCTTGATCCGTGGTACATATAAAGTATCTGACAATGCGAAAGAACTACCATTCGCAATAGTGAAAATGATCTTACCACCTCCCATTATAGGATAAGAGGAGTTGTCAACATATGTGACAGTATTCCCTATAGGGAAGGCTCAAGAGAACTAAAAAAACTATGCTATGAGGTAATATGTTTGGTTTCCCCACTATCCAAGTACCAAACATATGAGCCTATTGAAGAAATACACTACTCATGAGAAGATGGGTCATAGGTATAAACAATAGTAAATTCATATTCTTCATTTTGAACATGATTAGCATATTTGTTTTAGGTGTAGAGGCCTCTTCAACAACCATTCTAGCCTCTTTCTTCTTTTCCTCTTTTGTAGCCAATAATTTTCCATCTCCATTTTTGAGCTTGTAATTGCAAAAATATAGCATGAATATCATTTAGGTGAGCAACAATACTATCTCTATCCTTCATGTGAAGTTCATATAACTTTCTCATCAGATATGTTAGACTGAAGATATGGTTGAACCCCACCCTAAGAAAGAGGATTAGGAAGTAATCCTCAACCATGGATTTTGGGGCAAGTGGTTAGCCCATCACAGTTCTAGACAGCAGGTCTTGAGTTCAATTCCCACAGTTCAATTCCCACCCTACGATATGGTTGATCCCCACCCTACGATATGGTTGATCCCCACCCTAAGAAAGAGGATTAAGATATGGTTGACATATACGATATGGTTGAACCCCACCCTAAGAAAGAGGATTAGGAAGTAATCCTCAACCATGGCTTTTGGGGCAAGTGGTTAGCCCATCACAGTTCTAGACAGTAGGTCTTGAGTTCAATTCCCACAATTCAATTCCCACAATTGGTATCAAAGCCTAGGAAGTAGGCTTGGGCAAGATAGATGGAAGGCATGCGTGTTGCTTTGAAAGATGAGCCCAACAAAGATTAGAGTGTATCTCACAATTCGTAGGTCAAATTTATACATATAATGTACCATTGAAAATCTCTCAAAATGAACTTTCTAATGAAAGTACTAGATTGAGGATCCAAGATACTTAGAATGGGTGAGAACCAGGTTCAAGATACTAAGCTTGACAACAATGGGCTAAAAAGACCAAGGTTGTGAACAAGGCAAGTCCATATGCAAGTAGCCAAGAAGTGAGAAGGCAACATTCAAGAGACCATGGTTGAGAGCAAGGGTTCAAGAGGCCAAGGTTGAGAACAAAAAGGTTCAAGAGATTGAGTGAGGCTGAGGACATCAAATCAGGGGGAGATCAAGGACATCATTGAGGACAATGATTCTAGAAGGGGAAGAGGGTGTTAGACTAAAGATATGACAGGCAGGAGATGGTTGAACCACAACTTAAGAGGGAGGATTTGGAATTAATCCTCAACCATGTTTTTTGGGCAAGTGGTTAGCCCATCATACTCCTAGCTAGTAGGTCTTGAGCTCAATTCCCACAGAGATACACTTGATTTGATGTTGTTTCTTTTTCATATGTGTTTCATAACTTCTTAGAAAGCCCCTCTACACTTTCATAGTCCAATACTATAAAGAAAACATTATCTCCTAGGTGCAATCGAATGGTAGAACTAGCTATTTCATCCAACTCTTCCCAATCATCTTCATCCATGGCACCCAACTTCTTTGAGATTCCATTTACTGGCTTCCATTGCCTCCTCTCAATCAACACATCTTTAATCTAATTCTTCCATAGGGAAAAGGTTGTTCCATCAAATTTTTTGAATCTCAAAGTGGTCTTTGCCCTACAAGTTATGGCTCCTTTTGGGAACATTGGGCACTAGACCTCAGTCCACTAGATGTCCCTAATGCCTTTGATGCCATGATGATAGACAACTGAATAGAATGATTACAGAGCTAGAATAATCCAAACACCACTAAGGCTAAAAAACGATGACCGTGTCAAATGATGAGAAAAATTTGGTGTATTCTCCCCAAAAAAATGGATCAATGAACAACAATGACCAACTAAAGAGACCATGTGAGAATGTATGTTCTCACACTAATAAGTTTCTCAAAGAGTAAATTCAACCACTATATAGTTGAAAATATAAGATCTAGAAAACTTTTGCTAGAGTCTCCTTTGTAAAATGAGCATATGACCAATGTAGAAAACTCATAAGACTGTTAGTACTAACATGCAAACTTGCAAATGAATCACAGACTCCAATACATATAACCACTTAACTAAAAGAATCCAACCAGGCTTATTGAGCAGCTATGAATCCACTAGCATGCATCTTCTATCGAGAGGAGAGGGTAGGTCTCCCACCTACATCACCAAAGAGACCACAACACTTGGGTGTTTTCTAGTTCATGAAAAACTCACCACGACCCTCTTTAATACATCAAGGCCATACAAAAGATGTAACTGCTATATCAATGACCACATTGGTGTACATAAGCAGTATTCACAAAAGTTTACATAGTATGTATGCACTGAATATATGCAATAAATTGGCACTAAGAGGATGAATTTACATCCAAAACACTAGCCAACAACACCTGCAAGTGTCTATCAACTCCATTCTTTAGACCCAAAAAAACCTGCATAAACATACGGTTGCTGCTCCTACCACAACTAAAAGCCTTCCAAGAAAAAAATCATTAGTGTGACTAAAAACATAGCCCCAAAGCTGTTTTTTTTTTGGAGAAGCACAAAAGAACACTATTCTTGAGGTTCTTGAATGTGTATAAAGAGAACCATGCATAAGGTTATGTGAAAATTAGCCTTTGCCCCTCCTCAAACACCACATGAGTGTAGCTTAGTGGCAAGCGAGCTCTAAGGAGAATGGTACTGGGATGGGTGAACTCTTGGGAGGTACTAAGAATCATCATCTTCCTTGATCATAGAGGTCCTCAATTGTGTGAAGCCAATGGCACCAACAGTGAGTTAAGTGACTCGGATGACAAGGTATGCCAAGGTATATCATTTGGTCACCACATTAGTCATAAGACTTGGGGTTACCAAGGTGTTGCAATTGTTGCATGTTTTGGCAACACACTGCAAACTAGTGACAGTATGTGCATCCACATGCAAGACTAATCTGATACTAGTGAAGAGAATCTTCTGAGCTCCTCATACCATAGATTACCTTTTTGGATGGCATCAGAATGCTTCTTTGTACTTGTCTATGCAAACCTATAGAAAAACACAAAAAACAAAGAAGAGAGACTACGAATTTGTTGTATGTAGGTTTCACAAATGGTCCATCTCGATACAGTTCATGGCTAACTAGGTCACTATATGTTTTATTAGAACAAGCATATACAAGAGTGTTTGGAAGCCATTTGGCCTTTCAGATAGACACTAATGGTAACATCCTTGTAGCCTATAATCTTTTGCCAACTTGAATTTTTGTTTTTCTATTTTCATCATAAGGAATAATTGGTCCCAAAACAATTTTAACTTTATATTCTTCATAATCTTCTTCATCAGTTTCATCTAAAGCAAGGGATTTATTCATTGCTTGTATTAAGTGCATTTCAACATCTTGCATCAATGGAAATCTCTTCCTCTTGGTTAGAAAAATGAAATTCTCTTTGAATTCCAATTTGACAATAGAAAAAAAAAATATTATAAGGACATTCTAGCTTGAATATTTCACAAAATATCATACAAGATATCTTTATAATATTTTCTTTCTACATATGAAATCGATTTTCAAGGGGGGGACTTTCTTAGTTTGTTTCTCATCACTTTTTCTATTAATTGATTTATTAGAAGGTTTCTCAAATTTTGTGTTCATATGTTTTCTTTATTTGTTTATTCGCAAGTTGTGTTTGTTCATTTATCATTGGCTTCTTCCCTTCCTTTATTTCCCCTTTTCTCTCATTTTCTTTCTTCTTATTGGATTTTTAGATTTCTCCCTATTTCAATTTAACATTTTCCCCTCATCCTTTGCTCGTTTCCTAGTCACTCTTCTTTTTGGTTCATTCTCGTTTCTCTTCTACATTAGATATGTGTGAAGTAGTTTTGATTTTTATTTTAATGTTCAACTTCCACCTCTCTACCATTTATAGGCCATAGTTTAACTACAAAAGCTCCCATATTTTAAGTTAATAAGTTTAGGTTTGCAATCATTGAGGCCAAAATATTGTAATAACATGTCAATATATTCTTTTACACAATGTTAGTCCCCCATCAACTTGCATAGATTGGGTAGAATTAAATGCCCAAATAATAATGCAAAAGCCCCAAATCTAACATCTCAAAAGAGGCATGCAAATGAACCTTAAATTCAGCAATATGCTTCCCATTAGAAATAATGAGCAACATATGATCAACATATACAACAATGATGATAAGCATTTTGAAGAAGAGTTGCTGGTCCATTCACAGGGATCTTCTTCATCAACTCTCTCACGATATTCATTGACGTAATATATGTAGCATCCATACCTTTGCCATGTATCCTTCTAGTTTTTCTCTTTATCACACATAAACTTTCAGCCCATAAATCTCTTGACCTAGAATTGTTGGAGTTAGACATCTGTGGAAGCACGCTAACAACACAAGGAAGAAGAAGAGGCTTGGAGCACAACACACAATACTGAATGTATTACCACTAGAATGTAAAAAGATAAGTAACCCCTTAGGGCTATAGGCATATATACAAGCCATGGGAAAAAAACCTCCTAAGGAGGGAAAAAGTGCCCCAGTGGTCCTAATGTGTTCACACACATTACTACTGAAATATATCAACAACTCCCCTTGGGAGTGATGCGGTGAACAAGGAGCTAGAACTCGTATAAGAAAGTGCCAAGCTATGTGGAATCAATCCACAAAAGGAAGTAAGCCAAAAGCTTTGCGGACAGCTTCAAACTTCTCCCTGGGTAGAGCCTTCGTGAAAAGGTCTGCAATGTTCTCCTACGTGGGCACATATGCCAAGCTGCTCTCTCTAGTAGAGAACCTCTCCCTAACATAATGATAATGCACCTCAATGTGCTTAGTGCAAGCATGGAACACAGGGTTCCTCGCAACTGCCACTGCACTCTGATCGTTAGTGAAGGTGGTGGTGGTAGAAGACTAACCAACTCCCAAATCAGCCATAAGGCATATGAGCCACACACACTCAATAGTCGCTATGAAAGCTTCCCTATACTCAACTTCACAACTTGAAGTGGCCACAATAGGCTGCTTCTTGCTCAACTAACATATACATGAGCTACCAAGCATGAAGCAAAAGACACTAGTGGACACATGAGTGTCACAGCAACCAGCCCAGTCAGAGTCAAAAAACACATGCAAATCTTGTGGTGGTGATCCTCCCTTGGGATAAAACAATCCAAGTAGCCGAGTACCACTCAAGTAGCGAAAGATGCGCTTAACGTCTTGCCAATGCTTGACACCTAGGTAGTGCATAAACCTACTCATTTGTGAGACAACAAACTGAATATTTGGCTAAGTAATGCATAAGTAAATCAAGCATCCAACAACTTGCTGATAGAGAATAGCATCAAATGCATCTCCAGCATCATCAAGACTCAATCGTAAACCTGACTCCATAGGAGTGGTAATAGGTTTATTGTCTTCAAGGCCAAAATGCTGCAATAATGTGTCAATGTATTTTTTTTGACACAAAGCTATTCCACCATCAACTTGCATATACTAAATGCCCAAATAATGATGCAAATGCCCCAAACCAGACATCTTGAATGAGGCATGCAGCCTTAAAATCAGCAATATGCTTCTCATAAGGACCAATGAGCAACATGTCATCAACATACACAACAATGATCAAAAGCACATCATTAGCATGCTTAACATATAAGGTGCTCTCAGTTGGATTGTTCTCAAAACCATGTGCAATCAGATAGGCATGTATCTTTTCATACCAAGCATGTGGTGCTTGCTTTAAACCATATAATGTCTTCTTTAACCTGCACACCTAGTTTTCTTGCCCTTTCTACACAAAGCCACAGGGCTGAAAAACATACACTCCTTCGTGCAAGTCACCATTTAGAAATGCTATTTTAATTTCCAACGGATGTACACTCCAACCATGATGAGCTGCAAGTGCACATATGCTATGAATAGTAGTCATTTGTCATGTAGGTGCAAAGGTCTCATCAAAATCAATGCCTCTTTTCTACGCATAACCCTTTGCAACAAGCCTAGCCTTATACCTGTCAATTGTTCTATCAAGCTTACGCTTTAGCTTGTATACCCACTTTGTGCCAATGGCCTTCTTTCCAAGAGGCAAGTCACATAAAGGCCAGGTACCATTCTTTATTATAGCATCATATTCAAATTGCATAGCAGCCATCCAATTTTCTTAATTTTGTGCTTCATCAAACGAAACAGGCTCATTCTCATCACAAAGAGTAGAGACATCATAACATAGCAATCTGATGCAAAAGAAGCACTACGAGATCATGAACGAGTACGATATGATAGGGGTTCATCTAATTCGTTGTCATGCAAAGTCTACACCAGCCATTTTGGCATAGTTTTTGCCTCCTCAATATCAACTCTCTCATCAACAAGTGCACCATGTAAATTTGCATCAGAAATGGAATGATATGCATCATCACATGAAACTTGTAAAGGTTGAGAAGTTTCCTCGTTAGGCCCAGCACTAGATTTTCCACCCATAAAAAGAGGCAGCAAAGTATCATACATGTGTTGGAGCTAACAGATGTCTCCTTCATACATGAAAGTAATGGGTGAATAGCATCTTTCACAAAAACAACATCACAGCTAACTTAAATGCGTTTGGCCTATGGATGATACAGACGATAGCTTTTGCTTTTAGAACTATACACAACAAAAATATATTTCATTGCTTTATCATCCAATTTCCTACAATGTTGTTCAAGCACTAATGCATATGCCAGAGAACCAAAAACACGCAAGTGAGCAACAGATGGCTTACGACCATGCCAAGCCTCATATGGAGTGATAGAATGCAATGCTTTAGTGTGACATTTGTTAAGTACATATGCTGCACACATAAAAACCTCAAGCGAGAAACTATGTGGTAAATCCTGATTCTTGACCATACACCTTGGCATCTCCATGAGTGACATGTTATTCCATTCACCAACACCATTATGTTGAAGTGTATACAACACTATACACATATGTTTTATCCCATGTTCATGAATAAATGCATTAAAATTAGAAGACACATGTAATAAAGTAAGTCTATGATCTAAGGGTCGGGCTAGTTCAGACAGATCTGAAAACAGACACCGTTTGATCACTCGTGTGTATGGCCAAAGATCTCGAGACTAGACTTAAGCATAATTTCATGTGCTCTCTTAAACAAGTAAACCACTTAGCCTAGTGCTTAAGTCTCAAGGTTGAGAAGGAAGAGGTCTTGATTTCAACCCCCATGGGAAGCATGGGGAGAGAGTTTTGCCCAAGAAGCTCTAGAGCCTTCTAACTCAAGTTAGCGTGAGTTAACTTGGGCCTAGTGAGACTTAACTCGAGTGGTGAATACACCAACCACTAGTGGACTCTAATGGAAGGTACTAAAGCAGTGGTCGAGATCACTCCAACCACTAGTAGACTCTAGTGGAAGATATGAAAGGAGTGAAGGAGATTTCACATGCACTTGTGGAATCTAGTTACATTTGTGGTCCTCCTTGATTCGAACAGCTATATATACAACCATAAGGTTGGGAGGAGAGTCATCTCTCTAGCATGTGGTGGTCATAATTGTTAGTTTCTCGCATTGGTATCAGAGCTCTAGGCAAGCTCCCATGGTGACCTTTATGGCTCATCATCTTCTTCATTAGCTTCCATGGAAACCTTATGTTTTTGCTTATCTCCTTCATGGAAAAACATTTTTATCACTCCATGTTATAAGTCCATATCGTGCGTGATGTTTCTCTTGCTCTACTTTCTCTAGTTCATGCACTTCCAGGGGATTGCGTCAATCTCTATCGCAAAGAATCATTAGCAAAAGTAGGCAATGATTTTGTGCAAGCAATAAGAATTGAACCCGAGTCCTCACTTCAGAAGGCAGTTATGCTAGCCATGCTTCCATCATAGTAGTTATAAATAATATAGGCGACGATTTTGTGCAGGCAATAAGACTTGAACCCGAGTTCTCACTTTGGAAGGCAGTTATGCTAGCCATGCTTCCATCATAGTAGTTATAAAATTATTCGGTCCTATTTTAAGACTACTAGAGCACACGGCTTTTGAAGACTCGTACAGTCGACCGATTTTGAAGACTGAAGCAAAAGATGTTATCATTTCTAGTATTCGATCTAGGAACAAAATTTTGCTATTCAATACTGCTGAGCTATAGTGATGTCATACTTGAAATATTCCACAGCTATCTTTATTGAGACTTATCTACACAACTCTCAGCTCTACTGGGATACACTCGGCATCAGCGGACTCAAACATATGAATGTTTGTAGCAGATAAAAGAGATTGGTATTGAACCTACGTTGGCTCATCCCCAACATACTGAACTAACCACAAAGCTGCATGTTGTGATCAAGCTCTGTTCATATTCTAGAATGTGTGAGTTCTTTTCTTTGCAGAATCCGGTAGCAAACTAGAAAAAACTTTAGGAGACTCTAGTTGAGGCTCATGAGATTCGATCTCACAATCTTATGATACTTCCTCTATTGCTCTACCTTTGTAATTAGCCACTTTCAATGTATGTACAAGAGCACCATTCGTTTCATACTATAAGAAAGAAGCAAAAGTGCATATGGCTAGCTATGTTTTTGTTTTTTTCTCCTTGCATGAGAATTAACATCTTGAATCACTTTAAGATGTTGAGAAAAATAATGTTTTTGCACTATTGTTGGACACGAGGATTGAACTTAGCCCACCTGTATGAAGACAATTCCACTTCACCAAGATGCCCTTTAAGTTTCTTGCTTCACATTGCTTTCAATTAATAATCACTCCTACCAGGAACGCAAATCAAACAATTGCAATGAGAGGTGCAGATTGAGCACAAAGCAAACTATTCTGTCACCTTTTAGTAAAGAATACTGTGTGCTCGGCCCACTGAAGCACCATAACCTTGATTTTATAATTATAGATCCTTGATTTTTTGCATACAACCAATCCCGAGCCAACGTTGGGGCTGACAGTGGAACCAACTTTGCACCTTCCTCTGGACTTCGAACTCAAGAGTTTAGTTTAACCTCTATGATCCATCTCATGCATACATCCAAGTGAGGTACCAAGTGAACTTCCTTTTTTGCATCAAGTTCAAAGGAAGTGACTTTTCCACTTCATCAAGTGAAGGGCATGAGATTTCATCAATTCTTGGAAGCCACACTTTTTAAGGAGTAAATGGCTCTTCCAAAGGATCAATGGAATGTAGCTTAATTGGGAGATAAGTACTTTACAAGTTGATGTTTTCATTTCAATATTTCCTTTGCTCTATGCTTCCATATACAATGCATTGCTATTATCATTGAAGTAGGGAAGGAATCTTCAATTTTGAAAGCATTGTATGCAATTTAATGAAAGCAAAATAGGAAAGCATCGAAGTATGAATCACTTAGCAAGTGTAGGCGTGCATCTACAAAAGAATGTTGGTGCATTTCTCCTTTTCAAAGAATGTTTTCATGCACAAAACACGTTTTCTTCTTGCTTGAAAAAGGATAGTTAATGCTCAAGTTTATGCACATAAACGATTATATCTTTTTAAAAAGCTAGCCAGTAGAATGTTTGTGCATGGATGATTGGGAACATGTATTTTCAAGCTCAAGAATTGCTTGATTTAAGTTTGGTGCATGAAAGGAAAATGCCAACACGTGCATGCACTCACGTGCATTTGCATGCAAGAATAGACATTTGCATATGCATGATTTTTTGTTAAGGAGTTAAATACTTATACTTTTGTTACCTCCTTTTTCTAACTTGACTTAGATAGCTAGGGAAAATAACAAACTAGGTAGTTGCAAGGCTCTTGGCTGCCATGCAACTCAAGTAGCTAGTTTGTTTTTCCCAAACGTGATGCTTAGGTATCACAAATTAGGAGACTTGATTAGGAAAAGTAGGCCCTTTGAAAGTCAAGTGTTCAATTTTCTTGCTCATTGGAATGGCAAGAAAATAGGGCTACTTGAAAGTTTCCATTCTCTAAGTTGAGGGGAAAACTTAGAGAATCCTAACTACAACCCTAGATGTAGTCATTAGCTTGGACTTGAGAAATCATGCATCCAAGTAGGTTGACAAAGTTGCCTTTGGAAGTTTTATCTGATTCTATTCCAAGCCGTGATAGCAATCAAATACAGTTCATTGAAACCTACGTTAATTGAACTTTTAAAGTTCAAAAGATAGTTGATATGTTCCAAATTTGTAAAAACCATAAAGTTTTTGAAGTTTTCACTTTGAATTCTATCCCAAGGAGTGGTGAAAATCAAAGGTTGAACCTTAGCATCAATTGAACTTTGACATTCAATAGGAGGAAGTTAGGTTCCATGATGATTGCATCTCTGGTAATGATGCAACTTGCTAAGCAATCACCAAAACTTGAAAGAACTCTTTTAGAAAGTTAAGTTTTGGTTTCATTTAAGCGAAGTGAAGCTTCAAGAGGAAACATTATCAATCGATCTTTAGGAAATGATCAAATTCCTAAAGAAATAAATTGAATTGTGAGCTTTTCATTTTGGAATATAAAGTTTCAAGGTATGCATCTCCAATCCATGAACTTTTCCTAGACAAGCTATAAAGTTCAATGTTATAACTTATGTGTTCATAGTAGCATTACTATTGGATCAATAATCAATAGATGCTAGTACTCTAGTAACATCTAAAGATTGCCCAATAATAATAAATATTGTATCAAACTCAAGAACAAGAATCAATATCATATAAATGAAAGTTCAAGACAAACTTTCATAATGGAATGGGAAACCATATCCAAAAGGTGATATTTATTCTAGTTTGATACTCAAGAAATGAGCACAACTGAATTAGTAAAGTTTCTAGATATTGTTTGAAAGAATCCTTTCATCATTGCAAAAGATTCCACGATGAATCATTTGCATAAGTTATTTGATTCCCTAGAATGAATCTCAAGACCTTGAAGAATAACATTCTCCCAAGTAGTGAGAATGAAATTCTTCATACTCTTTAGACAATAAGTAGTTCCCTAGAAGTCCCAAACCACCAGAAGTGGTACTTAAAGTCCAAATGGTTGATATCACTTGGAAGTGTATCAAAGATTTTTAGCTTTATAATATGAAAGGCATTAGTATATGCTTGGACTTGAGTAGGGGAAAGATCTATAAAAGCCCATGGGTAAGCAAAGAAGCTTTTGATAGTTCCAAGAGGTCTTAAAGATAAAGACTAAGTCTTTATTTTTATCGCATGATCAACAAGACTTGATCAATCTTGGCCATGGTTGTCCAAGAAATTGCGATTGGAACTACGCTGAAATTTGCCCAGATAAGTAGCCCATTAGGGCAATAGGCATATATACAAGGGGGGGGGAGGGAACCTCCTAAAGAGGGAAAAAAGTGCCCCGGCAGTCCTAGAGTGTTCACACACATCACTACCTAAATATATCAACAAACAGTACAAAGGTCTGATCACTCGAAAGATGAACTAGGACATCTCAACACAGAGAAAGTATACAAAAGCAGAGAAGGTATACATGTGTGTTATACAATGCTATGAACTCCAGCATACAAGTGACTATCCCAGTATATCCAATCTCACTGTCATGCCGACTACCCCCAACGCTAAAGCTCTCACTCTGTATATTCTCCAATAGAGAAGCCTCTTCTACAGTGGGCAAAATCACAGCAGTGAGCAGAGAATAATCAAGAAGAAGCCTGATTAGAACACTCTCAAAATACCACAGTAACACAAGTAGACCCAAATTGACAAAAGCTAGAATCACAGAGAGAGGACAGTGAGTGTATCTCTCAACTTCCTAAATCTCTGTATATCCTTCCGAATGGATCCTTCACTAACATGTATCTCTGACCATTTGTACCCCTTAAACCAGTGCAAACTGCTACTTAAATAGAGCTCCAGGCCAAGAGAGTGACTTCCACCCGATCCCATCATTTAAGGCACCATCACTGTTCACTGCACACGCGCGACCAAGGGAGTGGCTTCCATCGGATCCCATCATTTACTACACCATCACTGGATCCCATCATTTACTGCACCATCACTGTTCGTGCCAATCTGACAAAAGTGGAGGGAGAGCTGGCTAATTTTGGGTAAGTAGTCTAATCGTGGTATTGACAACCAACTGACTCAAAAGTGCCTAAAGACTTCGGAATATGGCCTTGAATGCGAGACTCTTTCTTATCATGAATCAACACTTCATTTAAGAACATTCAGTATCTGCACAAATTTGATAGCCGACTTGATTCTTGCGTTGAGGACGAATTTTGAAGGATGAATTTTGAAGGCCAAATTTTGAGGGATGAATTTTGAAGGATGAATTTGACAAATTTTGAGGGACAAATTTTGAGGGCTGAATTTTGAGGGACAAATTTTGAGGGACAAATTTTGAGGGCTGAATTTTGAGGGACAAATTTTGATGGCTGAATTTTGAGGGACAAATTTTGAGGGACAAATTTTGATGGACAAATTTTGAGGGACAAATTTTGAGGGCTGAATTTTGAGGGACAAATTTTGAGGGAAAAATTTTGAGGGCTGAATTTTGAGGGACAAATTTTGAGAGCTGAATTTTGAGGGACAAATTTTGAGAGACAAACTTTGAGGGCTGAATTTTGAGGGACAAATTTTGAGGGCTGAATTTTGAGGGACAAATTTTGAGGGATGAATTTT
Source organism: Ceratopteris richardii (assembly GCA_020310875.1). Classification (NCBI taxonomy): domain Eukaryota; kingdom Viridiplantae; phylum Streptophyta; class Polypodiopsida; order Polypodiales; family Pteridaceae; genus Ceratopteris; species Ceratopteris richardii. The sequence continues at coordinate 146,969,743 of CM035412.1, forward strand.
GAGGGATGAATTTTGAGGGATGAAATTCGAAGAATAAATTTTTCCAACCCGAAAAAGATGAAATGAGGGCAAATCTCGAGCAGTGAACTCTCAAGGACGAAAAGAAGTGGCGCTACGATGAACCCTTTTTTTTTGGGTTGGCATACAATCAGGATGAAATCTTGCTCGATTATAGTCCCCCACATCAAGATGTTGCACGGTCTTGGTGCAATTCTTCAATATTGGCTAAAAATTTCTAAGAACAAAATTAGAACTCTCTATGGGCAAAACAAGCTGAAATGAGAACTAGGGTATATACAATGATTGATTTTTCTTGAAATGTTTCAAGTTAGGTAAGCCTTCACCCTGGAAATGTTGACCAGAGGCAATTTCTCACCCTGTAAGTCCTCTACTTGTACTGCTCCTTGTTGGAATATCCTCAGCACTTTGTAGGGTCCTGACCATTTTGGTGCCAAATTAGTAGGTACAGATGGAATCTGATATACCAGCACTAGAGCTCCCTCTTCCACCTTATTGGTCCTTAAGTGTCTGTCATGAATGTGTTTCCTTTATTCCTGCTTTTCCTGCAGCCTCTTCATAGCTGTTTCCCTATATTCCCCCAATGCTACCAATCTTCTAATGTGAGGGTCAACATCAATTCTTTTTGCTTCAATTTCTTTTTTGATGATGAATTCGAAAGGGGCTAATGCCTCTTTCCCATAGACTAGAAGAAATGGGCTCGCTCTCGTGGTGCCCCTTCTCGTTGTTCGGAAAGCCCATATTGCACCAATGAGGGCTTGTGGCCATGAACTGTGATGGTCAAAGGCTAATTTGCATAGTAATCCAATCAAAATCTTGTTAGAACTTTCTACCTGCCCATTTGCTCTCGGGTAGTATGCACATGATTTTTTATGGAAGATCTTGTACCTGTAAAAGGTTATTTGCAACAATTGGTTTACAAAGTGCGTGCCTCTATCACTGGTGACTTCAAGTGGGCAGCCAAATCTTGAGAATATTCTTTTATACATAAACTTGGCTACTGTAGTGGAAGTACAATCAGCAGTAGCCTTAGCTTCTACCTAGTTAGTAGAATAACATGTGGCCACCAAGATATACTTCTTACCACCAGGTTGACCAGTTGGGCTGATTGGTCCAATGAAATCAAGACCCCATCGTTCGAAAGGTAGCCATCCAGTGGAGATTACTAATGGTTGAAAATTCAGTCTACTAGGCTTGGGAGCATATCTCTGGCAGATATCACATCCTTTGGCAAACTTGATAGCATCTTTGTAAACATGAGGCCACCATAATCCGCTGTGGATAATTTTGTGAGCCAACTCCTCTCCTTTGAGATGCCCTTCACTGTGTGCTGCTTCAAGTAGAAAATTCACCTCCTTTGGATAAACACATTTTCTCAAGATAGCATCATGACAATATTTATACAAATGGCCATTTATAAGCGCTTTGGCTTTAAAGAGTAATCTCCTCTTCTCTAATGGTTTTATGCTCTCAGGGAATTTTCTAGAAGTGAGAAAATGCAGAATTTCATCATACCACTCGTTTGAGTCTCTATCGCGAAGAGACTACTATCTACAAGTTCATCATTAATACCTGTCACCTTTTCACTCATAGCCGTCCTTGACACCTGATCCGCCATGTAGTGTTCTTTTCCTGACCTAATATGAATCTCAAAATCATACTCTTGAAACAGTAGTAGCCAACGCCAAATCCTTCCAGCTACTCTAGGCTTATTAATTAAGTACTTGAGGGGCAGATGATAAGATATGACAATGAAATGCACACCTAGAAGGTAGTGCCTAAACTTTTGGAGTGTGAAAACAATAGCCAAACCTTACCTTTCCGTAGTGTTGTAATTTCTTTCTGCTTTGGTAAGTAGTCTGCTAGCATAAGCTATAGGTTGATCCACCTTGGGCATGGAGGGTTGAAGCCAAAGCTGCTCCTACTACATGAAGACTAGCATCTATATGCACATGAAACTCTATTGACCAGTTAGGAACAGTTAAGAGTGGAGTAGTACATAGCCTCAATTTTAGTTGAAAAAATGCCTTTTCAGCCTCAGGACTCCATGAGAAAGGAATCTTCTTACTCGTAAGCCTTGACAGAGGCTTAGCTATTTCTGAATACATCCGTATAAATCTCCTATGGTAGCCTGCATGGCCTAAAAAGCTTTGTACTTCCTTAGGAGTCCGTGGAATGGGCATGGAAAGGATAGCAGTGACCTTTGCTGGATCTACAGTTATCCCATTTGCAGACATGATGTGACCAAGGAGAGTGCCTTTAGTGACCAAAAAATGACATTTAGCAGGATTCAACTTCAAACCTGTTTTGAGACACTGCTCAAAGATTTCCTTCAGATTTTCCAAGTGATCGTGAAAATCTTGGACTACTGCTCTTCTATCTGTGCCTGAGAACACTGAAAAGTCATCCATAAAAATGCGCAAAAAAGTTGTCAACCATTTCCCCAGTATTAGATACATTGTTCTATTAAATGAAGCAGGTGCATTTCACAGGCCAAAAGCCATGCGTGTGTACACATAAGTGCCCCATGGAGTGACAAAGGCAGTTTTGTCTCTATCATCAGGATGAATTAATATTTGGTTGTAGCCACTGAAACCATGAAGAAAACTATACAAAGTGTGACTGGCTACTTCTTCTAATACTTGTTCTGTGAAAGGCTGAGGGAAGCCATCTGGAACAGTTACCTTATTTAAAGCACAAAAATCAACGCATACTCTTATTTTTTTGCTATTTTTCTTGGGTACAATAACCATAGATGAAAGCCACCTTGAATGTTCTACTGGAACAATAATACCTGCTTCCTCAAGTTTTGTGATTTCGAGTTTTACTACCTTTGCATATTTTGGATTGAGTCGATACGACCTACTTCTTGCAGGTGCAACTCCCTCTACTAAGGGTATTCGATGTAATCCAAGCTCCTCTGGAATTCTTGTTAGATCCTTGTAGGACCATGCAAAGACATTTTTATAGGAGAAAAGGAGAGAAGTTACCCTCTGTTGTAAAAAGGGATAGTGCCACAACCAGGAGGCTAAGTGGACTATTTGAGGATTTCCTTCATCTCCAAGGTTCACTTCTTGAACTAGCATTTCAGGACTCGTCTCTCTTGAAAAAAGCATCTGCACTGTGAGCAGGGGTGGAATTCACCTTATGTTCCACAATATGTTGCTTGATCCATCCTTGAGGAATTTCTGAAAACGGAAGGTCTTCTCTGCTCTTAGGCTCAAAATTTGGCCCTTGAGACTCGAAATTAGCCTCCTCAAAGGCTTCTTCAATTTTGACATTTTTAGGCTTTTCCACCCTTTTGTAGAACTCTGTAGTGGTGAATCCTTGCAAAATTGGCCCATTTTGATCCAATGGACCAATTTGGTTTGATGGCCTAATTTGACTTTTTGGGCCTCCCGAAGATACTAACTCACTTCCTGCTACTTTTTACTCACTTCCTGCTAATTTTTGACCACCAAGACCATTTTGTGAAAAATGCCCAAATTTGATCTCCAAAGGCTCTTTCTTGACCTCGGTCTCTATTTTCCTGCAAGGACTCACTTTTTCTCCTTTGTGAGTGATTGAGCATAAATTTTCTTTTTTCGACTCTTTTTCCTTCCCCTGGGCTTCTTTTGCAAGTTCTTCATTTATATCAGTAATCTCAACAGTGCAACACTCTGCACCACCCATCATCCAATTTAACAAATTCTCTTCTTCTTGGGATACAGAAGGCATTACCTGAGTATCTACATATCCAGTTGTCTTGGCAGAGGTGCATCCTTCTTCTAAGTGTACTTGTAAGTGGTTATTAGCCTTCGAAGAGATCCACATCTGGTTTCTTCCCCAATCTTGTAGTGCCTTTGCTTGCCTTAACCAAGGCCTTCCCAAAAGCAGAGGATAAGAGCTTTCTTGTGGCAGGGCAATCACAACAAAATCTAGGAGGAATTGACAACCTTGTACTGACATGTGTACCTTCTCGATGATGCCGAGGGGCATAACACGATGCTCATCAGCTAATGTGACAGTGAAGTGTGCCGCCTTGGTGAGGTTCAGTTTGAGTTTCTTCATTGTAAAATCAGGCATCAAATTGATGCCAGAGCCTCCATCTATAATGACACCTGTCAGACCATCGTTTATGAAAATAGATAGCCTTGAGCTTTGATAGTCTACCAAGGGTGCGGGTGGAAAGTCAACCATGAAACCATCTATACTCAGTGGTGGGCTTAAGTAGGCCAAGTGTATAACTTTCAGTAAATCACTTCTTACTTTCGAATCCATTTTTATGAGTTGGTACAAACTAACCTTGTGATGAATACTTTTCAAGATTTCCTCAATCTTAACCTCTTGTGTGTCTTCCTGAGAGCTTGCAGGTTGGTCCTTAAAGGAAGTAGTCACCATATCATAAGCTCCTTCAATGTCTGCTTGGCCCTTCAAGCCAGCCTTCTTTTCCTCATCTCTATTTTTGAGTCCCTGTTTTCCTCTCTACAGGTTGCTGCTGCTTGCCTGGCTCTGGTCATTATGGGCATTGAAGAAGATGAAACAGCATAAGACTGAGTGGCCATATCTTCTACTTGTGGAGAGATTGCAATCATGTGAATCGGAGCAGGGCGGCTTCTTGGGCAATCTCTGGTATAGTGATCCTTGGCATCTGGACAATGCTGACAGAGAGGTGCACCTTCTGGTAGAGAACACCTGTTCTGCATATGGCCATACTCACCACAATGATAACACATCACTGGCCTATTATATCTAGGCCGAGTTAGATGGGTCTCTTCTCTATTAGGTGCATTTGAAGTACTAGCATAATACGAATCAAGAACAGGAGGGTTACCATGCTCTTGTACTCCCTTGAGGTAGTAACAGTCTCTTGCTTTATGACCATCCTTGCCACAAAATTGATAGCTCACCTTGTTAGGACAATTAACATTTGAATGTCCATTTTTGCTACGTATTGTACACCAAAACTGCCTTCGTATGTCATGTGTAGTGTGCAAATCTTCTAACTCACGACGAAGTTGAGCTACTTCATCAACATTGTGGTGTGGTGGTGGTGGTATGACCTTCTCTTCTTGTTGACTCTACTGCATTCTTAAGGATTCCAACTCCTTCCTGAGTTGCCCAATAGGATCTAAGTGTGATGCATAATTTGGTTGAGTATCTCCTTCAAAGTGCAGCCTAGCTTCCTCAATGTGTGATGCAGCTGCAACAAAATCATCCAATGTTGCATCCAATCTAAGAGATTCGCGAAGCTTTTGCTGAGATGTCTTGGGCAAAGCTTTCTCTATCCATTTTTTAACTAGGAAATCACCTGGAGCATGTGGCAGACGTGAAACAAGTGCTTTTGTCCTGTGTGAAGTTCGTGAAAGGATTCACCTAGTCTCAGCTTTAGATCTCTAGCTGATCTAGAGCTCTTTCCGAGGAGTCACTTGGTCTGAATGTCTGCGAGAATGCCGTCTTCAGTACCTCCCATGTAGTGAAGTGGCCATCTGCATATTGACGATACCATTTGTCGGCAAGTCCTTCCAATGTAGATGGGAAGAGTACCAGCATTGCATCCTCTCGATTCTGCAGACTTCGTCCGCGACATAAGGAAATGAATCTCCTCATGTGATCATCTGCATCCTCATAAGCCAGCCCCTTAAAAGTAGGGAACTTGATATTCAACCTAGAGAGTAAATGAGAAAGATCCTCCATTGGCACTAGTGCTTCTTCTGAAGTATCTGAGGAAAAATCTAATGTCCTCCTCAACTTCTCTTTTGAGAGTGGGGTTGAAGCCAATTCAATGGACAAATTTAAGGGTAGTGGGGTACTCGCCGAAGGTAGAGCTAACTTAATGATGCTCCTTTCTACACGAAGAGGTTCTCAGTCTACTCGAGTGTGGGTCATGTACCCACTCACAAGATGCAAAAAAAACAAGAAACAATGTGACACAACTCTATACTGCACTAATTACCCACACAAAAATGCAAGTGTCCCACCGGGCGTGCCAAACTGTAGAGGGGGTAACCGGGTCTATACTTCCAGTACTCCTTCTACTCAAGGGAGGTTCTCCTTAGGGAACCCTGTAACATCATTGTGAGAGGTACTACTTGTGAAGATAAACCAAGAAATAGTCAGAGTGTTACAAAGATGATGAAAAGGCTAATTCGACCAAGATTGAAAAAAAATTGCACTAGTACACAAAAGATAAAATTGTTAATAGTACAAAGGTCTGATCACTCGAAAGATGAACTAGGACATCTCAACACAGAGAAAGTATACAAAAGTAGAGAAGGTATACAAGTGTGGTATACAATGCTATGAACTCCAGCTTACAAGTGACTATCCCAGTATATCCAATCTCACTGTCATGCTAACTGCCCCCAATGCTGAAGCTCTGACTCTGTATATTCTCCAACAGAGAAGCCTCTTCTACAATGGGCAAAATCACATCAGTGAGCAGAGAATAATCAAGGAGAAGCCTGATTAGAACACTCTCAAAATACCACAGTAACACAAGTAGACCCAAATTGACAAAAGCTAGAATCACAGAGAGACAACAGTGAGTGTATCTCTCAACTTCCTAAATCTTTGTATATCCTTCCTAATGGATCCTTCACTAACATGTATCTCTGATCGTCTGTACCCCCTTAAACCAGTGCAAACTGCTACTTAAATAGAGCTCCAGGCCAAGAGAGTGACTTTCGCCAGATCCCATCATTTAAGGCACCATCACTGTTCACTGCACATGCGAAGCCAAGAGAGTGGCTTCCAACGGATCCCATCATTTACTGCACCATCACTGTTCGTGCCGATCTGACAAAAGTGGAGGGAGAGCTGGCTAATTTTGGGCAAGTAGTCTAATCCTGGTATTGAAAGCCAACTGACTCAAAAGCACCTGAAGACTTCGGAATATGTCCTTGAATGTGAGACTCTTTCTTATCATGAATCAACACTTCATTTAAGAACGTTCAGTATCTCCACAAATCTTATAGCCGACTTGATTCTCGCACCGAGGATGAATTTTGAAGGCTGAATTTTGAGGGATGAATTTTGAAGGCTGAATTTTGAAGGATGAATTTTGAGGGACAAATTTTGAGGGATAAATTTTGAGGGCTGAATTTTGAGGGACAAATTTTGAGGGACAAATTTTGAGGGAGAAATTTTGAGGGCTAAATTTTGAGGGACAAATTTTGAGGGACAAATTTTGAGGGCTCAATTTTGAGGGACAAATTTTGAGGGACAAAGTTTGAGGGCTGAATTTTGAGGGACAAATTTTGAGGGCTGAATTTTGAGGGACAAATTTTGAGGAAAAAATTTTGAGAGACAAATTTTGAGGGCTGAATTTTGAGGGACAAATTTTGAGGGCTGAATTTTGAGGGCTGAATTTTGAGGGATGAATTTTGAGGGATGAAATTCGAAGAATAAATTTTTTCGACCCGACAAGGATGAAATGAGGGCTAATCTCGAGCGGTGAATTCTCAAGGACGAAAAGAAGTGGTGCTAGGATGAACCTTTTTTTTTGGATTGGCATACAATCAGGATGAAATCTTGCTCGATTACACCACTTACAACAGCAAACACAAATTCGAATGATTGGCTAATGCACGCTTGGTTTCTGGTCATAATGGGGGCTAACAAAATGTGCATACAATCATGAGGGGTACACATTGATCATATACTAATAGAGGCTGAGCATAGGGAAACTTTCACGACAAATATTGAGTGTATGTGGATCATACACCTTTTGGTTGATTAGGGTGTTGGTTAGTCTTCTACCACCATCATCTTCACTGATAGTCAGAGTGCATTGGAAGCTGTGAGGAACCCTATGTTCCATGATTACAAAAAGCACATTAAGGTGCACTATCATTATGTCAGGGAGAGGTTCACTATTGGAGATATAAATTTTGCATATATGCCCACACAGGATAATGTTGTAGACCTTTTCATAAAGGCTCTATCTAGGGAGAAGTTTGAGGCTTTCCACAAAGCTTTGGGCTTACTTCCTTTTGTGGATTGATATCTTTCCACATAGCTTGGCGCTTCCTTATACATGAGTGCTAGCTTCTTGTTCACCACATCACTCTCAAGGGGGATTTGTTGATATATTTTGGTAGTGAGGGTTGTGGACACACTTACAACTATCGGGGCATTTCTTTCCCTCTTTAGAGGCTATTTTCCCTAGCTTGTATATATGTCTATAACCCTAATGGGTTGCTTATCTTTGTACATTTGCTTGATAATTCATCCAATGTTGTGTTGCGCTCCAAACTTCTTGTTCCTCCTTTTGTTGTTCATGTGCTTTCGTATACCTCAAACTCCAACAATACAGCCAGTACAAGCACCTCAAAGTCTCCTACATGTTTAGCGGAGCTCGACAAGGTAATTCTGCCCAAATTTTTGAGATACAATCATTTTTCTACATCAGGGTATTTTAGTCAATGGCCATGTTTGAAAGCAATGATGTATTTCGTATGTTGGTTCTTGGGGACAAGTTGGATGGTACCAATTACCCGTTGTGATCATATATGATGCATCATGTATTGGTCACAAAAGGACTATGGAATATTGTGTAGGATGTTGAGAAACGACCTACTACACTTGCAAATACAGTTATTAAAGGTGATGTAGATGGCATTGAAGATGATGGTCTTCTATTCCCGTTTGTGTTGTGGTTCCTACTACACCTATTATAGAGCAACTTCATTGGGATGGCAAAGATGCTCAGACACATGCCTTGATAGCTTTGTATGTCAAACGTACCACTATCCCTCACATTCACTCTTACAAAAGAGCTAAAGATTCTTGGGATACATACCACTTTATACCAGGCAAGAAATGAGGCTCATGGTTCTTACCTCCGAAAACATTTGGAGTGTATATATTCATGGATACTTGTATTAGTTTAGATCAAGGTTGAATGTGTAATATACAAAATCTGAATATGAGGCTATTCTAAAAGAATATGGCCTTGA